>BTPG01000008.1:64379352-64754352 GCA_036245525.1 Semisulcospira habei | reverse complement strand
TTGTGGATGGTGAGGCCCACTTGGGACGAGATGTCAGCAAGCCTCGTGGTCTTGTCCTGCATTTGTTGATGAGTGTGGGACAGTAAAGACAAGTCGTTTGCAAAATCGAGGTCGTCAAGCTGTGCCCACAGTGTCCACTGTATTCCGCTTCTTCTCTGCTCTGTGGTCCTCTTCATGACCCAGTCTATGGCCAGTAGGAAGAGGAACGGAGGCAGCAAACACCCCTGCCTGACGCCGGTTCTGACCTGGAGCTCCCTGGTGAACTGCCCTTCAAGGATCACGCGACATGTCATGCCATCGTAGCTGCTCTTGATCAGGCAGACACGTTTTGTGGGTACACTATAGTGTCGTAGGAGTTTCCACAAAGTCTCTCGGTCCACGCTGTCAAATGCTTTCTCGTAATCCACAAAGTTGACGTACAGCGGGGAGCTCCACTCCAGAGACTGCTCCACGATGATGCGGAGAGTGGCAATCTGGTCTGTACATGATTGGCTTTTCCGGAATCCTGCTTGCTGGTCTCTCAGCTGGGGATCGACGGAGCTCTTCGTTCTCTCCAGGATGATCCTGTTGAAGACCTTTCCTGGTACTGACAGCAACCTGATTCCTCTGTAGTTGGAACACTTGCTGAGGTCGCCTTTCTTGGGAAGCTTGATTAGGTACCCCTCCTTCCAGTCAGCCGGCATCACCTCCTCTTTCCAGATCTTTCCAAACAGTGGGTACAACATCTCTACTGTTGTTTCTAGGTCTGCTTTCAGAGTCTCCGCTGGGATGCCATCTGGCCCTGCCGCTTTGCCGTTCTTCAAAAATGTCACTGCTCTTCTGATCTCTTCCCGGCTGGGTCTGTCACAGCGGATGGGTAGGTCAGTCTCTGCTGGCTGGATGTCTGGGGGGTCGGGTGGGGTGGGTCTGTTCAGTAACTCTTCAAAATACTCGGCCCATCTGTCGAGTTGGTCTGCTCTGTCTGCAATAGGCTTGCCTTCTTTGTCTTCGGGTAATGTCGTAGAGCTGTTTCATGTTGCCGCTGCCTGCTGCCTTTTCTGCCTCTGCTGCTAGGCCGTCTGTGTAGGCTCTCTTGTCTGCCATGATACTCCTCTTCACCTCGTGGTTGGCTTCCGAATATTCCTCATGTGCCCTTGCTTTGGCTGCTCTCGTGCGACTGTTGTTGACAACTGCTTTCTTCTGCTTCCTCACTTCTATCTTCTTTAAGGTCTGTGCCGACAGCCAGTCATTGTGATGGTGTTTCTTGAACCCCACAATGTCTTTGCAGGTTGAGTTCAGTGCCTCTCTAACTGCATTCCACTGCTGCTCTGTGGTGACCGCCTCCTCTTCATTACTAGCTTCTGTAGCGCTTGAAACCGGTTGGACAGCACCAGTTTGAACTCTTCTCTAACTCCAGTCTCTCTCAGTAGGCCTACATTATAGCGCTGTCTTCTTGTTGTCCCTGTGCTGCTTTTCTTTAACTTGAGCTTTATTCTTAAGATAAGCAGATGGTGGTCTGAGGCGACATCTGCTCCCCTCATCACTCGAACATCTTGAAGGGATCTTCTAAATTTCTTGCTAATGCAGATATGGTCTATTTGGTTCTCTGTAGTATGGTCAGGTGAGACCCACGTTGCTTTGTGTATTCTTCTGTGGTGGAAGATGCTGCCTCCAATGTCAAGTCTATTTAGAGCACAAAAGTCTACGAACCTCTCCCCGTTCTCACTCATCTCCCCTAGTCCCTGTCTCCCCATCACCTCTTCGTATCCGGGGTTATCCTCTCCTATTTTGGCATTAAAATCGCCCATGATGATGGTGATGTCTCGCTCCGCACATTTGTCTACAGCACTCTGGAGTCGGTTGTAGAACTCTTGTTTCTCTTCCTCGTCACTGTCATTAGTGGGCGCATAACACTGGATGACGTTCAGCTTGATCTTTTTTCCTGGTTCTAAAGGCTGTTGTGATAATTCTTGGCCCAAGAGGTTCCCAGCCCATCTGCGCTCTCTGTGCCACTGGTGACCTTCTGTATGGGGGGAATTCTCCTCTTCATGACCTGAATACAGAATAATCTCCCCACTTAACAGGCTTTTCTGGCCAGACTGCGTCCATCTGGTTTCAGTACTGATACCTAGCAGGGAAAGGTTGTACTTTTGCATTTCCGCTGCTATCTGAGCGGCCTTGCCGCTCTGGTACATGGTCTTGACATTCCATGTGCCCATGATTGTGTCTGTGGCTTCCGAAGACTTCCGGCTTTCACCACACGACGTCATAAATCTTCCTCCTCTAGGAAAGGAATTGCTGTTTGTCTATTCGTCGGCGTTTTTGTAGCTATTTCTTTATTTGCATGGTGGGGAAGCTACCCCCACGCCCAACCCAGTTACTAGGAAGACTTGGGGTTTTCTGTCGGGGTCTCCTTCCCTTAGACCATGTTGGTTCACGGCACCTTATTACATTCGGTGCACCCCTCTCGCGAGGGACCCCCTATCCACCACCCAGGGGACGCGCCTCAACGCCATATGGTCCCAGCGCGAGGCCCCCCCCCCCCCCCACAGGCGTTGTTTAATCAGTTTGGGGTGTTAAGGGATGGAAAATAACATGCCAGACAAGCTGCTCCCTTTGATGCTTCTTCCTCCCCGCAATGAAAAACATCTTCCTAGGTTAGTTAGATTACTGTAAATACTGCAGATATTTACCATTTGTCAATTCCATGTCCTTATTTTGAATACAGACGTATAGTGAGGTCAGACCAATATTCTAAACGTGAGACATCCCTTTGTGAACAGGTCCGTGATTCTGGACATTATACGATTGTGAGTATCGGTCTTTGTCGCTATGAGTCCTGTACCCACAGCCGAACGGTTTATGGATGATTTAATTTTTCGGTTTGTGAGCCATTCTATTTCTCTTTCAAATGGCTTTCTTTCGGCGCTGTAGCAGATTGACTACTCTCTGGCTGTAGGAACCAGTTTCAAAAGCCCATTTGGGCAAATGTTCCAATCGAACAAGTAATTGCCACTACGCGTAGGTAAGTAGGCCTACCCCGAAACGGTCCTACAACATTCAAACATTTTAATGCCCAAAACACTGAGGAAAAAAAAAACACTGAAAAAAAAAAAAAAAAAAAAAAAAAAAAAAAAAAAAAAAAAAAAAAAAACACACAAACATATAAATCTATAAATCCAGACCAAAAAGTTGCCACATTCTTTCTGCCAATGAAGATAAGTAGCGGCTAATCTCTCTGTTTGTTTGTTTGTCTATTTTGACAAAGGGTATTTACCCGAAATATTAATAAATTGTGTTGTACCCGTCTTTTCTAAGCGTGTTTCTTTCTCCGTTGGGTACTTCTTTATATAAATCTATAGGTCAAACCAGATATGCGACATGTTTGCCAGTTTCTTCTATTGCTGTAGACCAAAATTTTCAATGTAACACAAACCAATAAATATTTCTAACTAGCCTGCGCCCGGGCCATTTCTGAAACTGCATCATAAAAGCTTAGCAAAAGCTCGAGCATTTTAGATCTGCCGGGAGGTCAGTACAACAAAACACAGTGTATTATTATATATACTGTCTTTGCTAGCACACAGTCAACATTTTTTTAGATCTGCCGAAAGGTCAGTCCAGCATCGGGGACTAGCACATAGATTAACCATCGCGACACTCAACCCTCTAAAAAGAGTCTCCACTGTGGACTAATGTGATCAAGCCGGTGTCTGCTTCCACGGGCATTCACGCGTGAGCTGCATCACATCGGGAACAAAGATGAGATCTAGTGTTCACCCAGGCCTGTGATTGGTCGCCCCAGTCGTAGGCTAGCACCATATTCGCTCCTCCTGAAGAGGAACACATACGTAAATATGGCCAGCAAGAGGCATAACTCCTCGAGGAGTTATATCTCTTGCAGATGGTTC
Organism: Semisulcospira habei; assembly: GCA_036245525.1. Classification (NCBI taxonomy): domain Eukaryota; kingdom Metazoa; phylum Mollusca; class Gastropoda; family Semisulcospiridae; genus Semisulcospira; species Semisulcospira habei. The sequence continues at coordinate 64,750,462 of BTPG01000008.1, read as the reverse complement.
ATGTTCATGGCGTGTGATAGTCGCCTAAGTCATATAATCTAAAACCATAACAATCGATTCTCGTTTTAGTGAACTAAAAGACCTAAATGCGCCAAGCAAGAGGCATAAATCTTCTGCGGCGATACCAGTTGTTCTCAGGTCTGCAAGTCACTCTCTCCGTAGCACTGCAATGTTTATTTCTTTGTCAATGTCATTACCCGCAATTACGCACATTTCCCCCCCCCCCCCCCCCCCCCCCCCCGATGCATTGGCATTGATCTGGACCAAGAAACACAGACGTTGACACCCCTCCCCCCCAAAAAAAAATAAAAATAATAATAATAATAATAATAATAATAATAATAAATAAATAAAAATAAACAAATAAATAATAAAAAATAATAACAATAATAAAATACATAATAAAAAATAAATAAATAAAATAAAATAAAATAAATATTATTTTTTTTATTTTTTTTTTTAAATCTGTGCAGAATAGATACATTCGGTGGTGAATATGCAGCTGTGAAAGTAAAGACTTCAAGATTTGGTCACACACTTTCAGTGAAATTTTGGGTGCACAACGCCGGGAATGATTCTGAAATGATTTGCTGGTTCTTAATCTCATAAATCGACAAATCGTGGCGGTCCGTGGCGTAGTCATGGTAAAGGCGGCTGCCACCAACGCTAGAGGTGCGAGGTCCGGTACCGGGTTCCGGCGTCGGACTTTACTCCTCTACATGTCTAGTGTCACCCTTAATTCGGGCGGACAGTCGGGGGTTCTTTCTCCGGCCGGGTACTCCGGCTCTTCCTGCCCCTCCACTCCACTTCGGTACCGGTTTCAGGCCACTTTATAATTTTCAAACACAAGCGATTAAAATCTCCGAAACTTCGGTAGCCGAGTTGACCCCGGCCTCGCACCACGTGAATGTCACCCTGTGTTTTTCTTGTACTGTGTTTGTCTTCAGAGTGAATGTGTATGTGTCACGTGAGCGTGTGTGTATTGGGTTCGGTTCGCAGATTCGCAGAATTTGTTAAAGCGCCTATATAATAACCGGTATTATTATTATTATTATTATTATTGAATAAGTTTCAAATCACAGACCTCCACATATAATCAAATGATTTTTTTCTTGTTTGTGTTTGTATTGTTATTTTCAGAAAACCAATGTTGTTGCCGAATTGACGAAATAAAATATTGTTCTAATATGTAATATAATGGACTGAACTGCTCCCAGTTCTTATTGAAAAATATAGCTTTCCTGGTCGACACTTGGTCGACGTGACTAGGCATTGGCGTCGAATAGTTTCTAATACCTGGTCTGTCTTGGCTGTCTCTCACACAAAGCTGTCTGCTCAGACCAGGCTGGTGTTCCCGTAACGTCAACACGTCAGTGATAGTCAAGTCTGAACGCGCAATACGTGTGCGGCAGGTCTGATATTCTGGACCTTACGGCCGCCGCAAGCCGTAAGGTGCAAAATCTCAGACCAGCACAACTATGTAAATCACGCCGATTTTTCAACTGTAGGCAAAAAGCGTGGATCTGCATGGGGTCTCTGTGCAATTCTGAAGATCTGGCGGCAATGGCCAGGAGATGGTAAATAGCTTCAGTGAGAGTATTCTTGACAGAAGGTTACGGAGGTATGTATTGCGTTATAGTTGACGCCCGGTTTGATGGATAGGTTAAAAGATTGAATGTAAGGAAGGGGGACGAGGGCTGACGTGTAGAGTATGTTAAGGACACCCCGGAAAAACGATGTTTTGGACTGGAACAGTGTAGTGTACTTGTTGCAGCACCTTCAGCCTGCTAAATAAAGTGCTCAGTGATTGGCTACGTCATTGAGTGGTACATCATGCGTGCTACGTGTAGGTTACTTACGGTTGTAGCCACACAAATGATCTAACCCCTTCGCTGCCAGTGATCGCGAATTTCGCGTCTGAAGCGACTGCACGCTGACCAAAATTCGCATGACGAACACAGATGTAAATGGGGCAAAAATAGACAGAAACAACACAAAACTAACAAGAGACATTCGCGGGGACTCATAAGGATTGATGTCTCTTGCAACTGGGTAGCGTTCGTCTTGTATCGACACTTAAGGGGTTAAAGACTGACAGTTGTCACTTTTTGTCCTTCAAGACCCGTTTTGAGAGAGCACTTGTCCTTTACGACCACTTTTACTTGCCAAAAAATGCGGTCGCTCAAACCGGCTCTAATGTATATTATATGAATCCAAATGTATCAACCAATGCGTGCCTGAAATGAATGCCGCCCTGAACTGATTTAGTTTTCTATCTAAATCCAATTCTCTTGGAGGCCGGGTCCAGGGAGACACGACACATACATCACTCTTCGACAAAACTTGCCCTTTCCATCACATGCAGGCTGCGTGACCCTAATGTCGTCCCCTGTGTATTTGTCTTGCCCCTGTTCATTAACGCTTCTCTACTGAAGCAAACGCTGACATTTCACTGGAAAAAGAAATGTCCCAAAGGGCCAGAAAATTGGGCGGTTCGCAAATGCGTCTGCCTCCATTAAAGAACCCTCCATTTTTAAGACTGACGTAAATCTAATGTCATTACAGTCTCAACAGCTTGAGAAAAACATAGGCGAATATGGCATTAACAAGAGGCATAGATCCTCATGAGCTCCCGCATTGCGGGGACTCATGAGGATCTATGCCTCTCTTGATGATAGGTAAAGTTTTCTGAGACCATTAGACTGACCTAGAGGCAGCATTGACACAAGCGTTAGGTCTGGCATTCAGCTGGGAGGGAAGGCGGGGCAGCCGCGTCTAAGCTGAATGAGTAATGGGCAAGAGCAGGAAAAACACAGCCCGTGAGGAATATTAAACGAAAACTGATTTCTATCGCCAGAAAGGGAAAAAGTGTGGGGAAAAGACTAATTTTATTGAAGATGGGTGTGAGGTGGAGAAATCTGCGCTATATTGTATCTTAAAGAAAAGGTGAATGGTAAACGGCAACAATGAGCCTGACAGGCTCAGCCTCTAGGCTCCGGCAGTGTGGAATATTTATAATTTTTTAGACTACTACTAAGATTATTCTGATGAGGATGAAAACAAGTTCATTTTAAAACAAACAAGAATACCGACATACAGCGCGAGGGTGGGGGATGGGGGGGGGGGTGTGTGTGTGTGGGGGGGGGGGGGGGGGGGCACACCGGTAATCTCAGTCACGAAGGCCTCAGATCGCGGTGCAAAAACTCGGCAAGACGGGTCATATAGATGTTCCGTGCACCCAGCTATCCAACAACACCTCCCCCCCCCCCCCCCACACACACACACAGACCCCAACTCCCCAGCTCTCCCAAGTCGTCGTCAAGGTGATTCGTCATGGTCGGATACTGAGCTTACAGGACACCAAGGACGGGCTATCTGGCCGTTGCAAGTATCGGTTACGTGGATTAGCAGACGTCGTTACGTATGTCCGCGTCAGTCACTGTATGCGGCAGAAACCTTTTTATATGTAGAAGACGCCGGAACGCCCACCCCCAACTGAATAGGCCGTAATTACGAGTATGGATTTCTCATGCATGGGCATGTCCGCCACCAGGGTAGTGTCACAGTGCCCGGCAATGGTCAGTAGCTCGTTTAACTCCTTCACTGACTGTCGAGACTGAAATCTGTCAGACTGAAGACAGGATCCACCTACAAAACTTCTTCTTCTTCCTCGACCGCTTCCTCTAGACATCCACGCCTGTGGCCCTCGTGGATGCTGCTGTCTTCTTCAGGTCCGCAAGGTCGCCGTAGAATTTCTGCCGCAAGGGTAGCTAGTCCTGCCATACGGTACATATCAGAACATCCTGATTTGGGCAGTCCTGGAGCAAGTGGGCAGACCTACATGACTGACAGTAAAAAAAGGCCCTAACGAGTCCCCGCAGTTAAGGCTCAAGAGGATCCGTTGCCGTCTCTTGTTCGGAAGCCAAGTTGTAGCTATCCGGGCCATGTCAGTTTCAGTCTTTGGCACGGCCGGTATTGACTTTGACGTTTGATTTACGGCAGACCGGGGGTCACTAGTTGCGGCATAAGGTGCCGCTTAGTCAGACTGGCGCAAGACTAAGTTCACTCATGCAACTGACCCCAGGTGATTCCGGCCCAAACTTAAGTTGAACACGACAGTGTCCGGCGCCCCAGGTGATTGAGTTTCAAAAACACAGCGCCTTGTCGGCCGCCGTATTGGCAGCAGTGACTAAAGGGGTTAAACGACCCTCAGTACCGGCCGTTTGTTTCTCAGTCCCGTCCGTGCCCCGTGAGTCCGCTGTGACTTGATGCGACTGAGTGGCCAGATACCGTCATACTTCAGCTGTGTGCCCACCGGAGGTTACGTTTACGCCGAACAACTCCCATCAACGAACGAGCGCAAAATAGACACGGCGTATAGCTGCGGCCGAACAAGCTTGAAAACTGAAAGCACATAGACTGACAACACGCCGCCACTTAGACAGTTCCGCCAAGAGGCATAGACTTATTAGCTCAGTCGGAGCCCTGTGCGGCCTCATGTGGATCTATGTCATTGACAGTCAGTCTTGGAGGTCGGGTTCAGTGGAGTATTTTACGGTAGACTGATGCAGCCTCAGTATCCGCCATGACTTTGCTCTCGTTCGTTGCAAACGTAACCTGGCCTCAGTCATTGCCGGCTAGCGGTTTTGGTGTCCGACTACCCCGAGACTGACTGACTGCATGGCCGAGAGAGACTACGGACTTGCGGGCGCCGGGCCGGCACCTTATCAGTTGCGCATTCACTTCAGTGGCGGACGCATCAGACTTAAGAGAAATAAATTACAAGTGCGCTCGTACACCTTTGATTGTCAAAACAATTCCCCATTAGTACGTTTTCACCGACATCATTCCTTGTTTACCTTTCAAGCCGGTTAGCCGCCTCTCCCCTATCTCACTATCCGCGCGGCACAAGCCTTCGCAACACCCACACTGACCGCGTGCGCACGATCCGATGCTTGCGCGTGCTTCGCACCGAGCATGCGTACTGCGGTAGATGATGTTAGCGATGCTGCAAGTGGAAAGCGATGGGCGCAGATAGCTGTGTGATCACACACGACAAGTGGCCGCTACAGCAATCGATGACCATTTAGTCCACAGTATCAGTGACCAGCGACCCATTTCTCGAGGTAAGTGACGTGTGATCGAGAATCGACCGAGGGCGTTCTTCTTTGTTCGCTTTGTACAGTTAGCGCGTGTGTGCAACTTGTGCCTTGCTAGGAGTCAAGGAAAGTAGGCAGTATCGTCTGCTACTGCTGCTGCGTAAGTACACTGTAAGCATGCTGGTACGTTTCGCACCTGAGACTGAGTTTGAATGGCGACGGTAGTAGGAACGTGGCTGAATCTCGTTACAGCTGCGTAAGTACACTGTAAGTATGCTGGTACGTTTCGCATCTGAGACTGAGTTTGAATGGCGACGGTAGTAGGAACGTGGCAGAATCTCGTTACAGCTGACCATCTCCCGCCTCCTATGTACCGTGTGTCAACTATACTTTTTCTGTACTGTTCCCTTAGCCATTTCAGTAACTCTAAAAACTATGACTTCCACTCCGTGAAATTTTTGTTCAGGGAGTCAAAGACCGAGTTCACGCGATAGACGTGAGACGGCCAGAGAGGGGTGGTGTGTAACAGGAGTGAGTTAACCCCTTTCTGCATCAGTACACTGACTACCGGTACAGCTTACACTACCAGTGCGCACAAGGGGGGATTATAACAGTCAAACCTTTCGCCTGTAGCGTGTAGTAACTTTGAAAGCAAGAAGGAATAACACAATCTGCAAAGTATCCGATAATGCAGTACAGTACCCGTTTACTATTAGCATTACTACTGGCGTTATCCACAACATGCTGGATCACATCTGATCACCAGGTTTAGAAACAATGGGTCACTGATGTACACTGAACTAAAATCCCACACAAAGACTTTTTTAACTGAGAAAAGTGAACAGCTTGCAGTTGATGTGTAAGCTGTCTGTTAGCCATATATTTGTGCTGGTCTGTGATTTTGACTGTCTAATTTTGGTTGTATGAGGACAGTAAAGTCCAAAATCAAACACCAGCACACACATACACATCTTTGTACATGACAAATGTAATATGAAACTGGATGGTGTTTACTCTGTCATATAGCCCAACCTGACGCTCTACAGCAAGAGATGGATTAGCCATGATAATTCAAGGATAGTGCCAGATTAGCTTGGCACCATTAGGTGCCAAGCTAATATGGCACTACCCTTGAACTATTATGGTCGATCCATCTCCTGCAACAGGTGCATAGTCATTGGGTGACACAGCTGTTAGGTGAGACCTGCAAAATTTGAGAAATGGGGCTGTGAGATTAAATGGATTATCTGTTTTAACTTTTTCTAAATGGCACTGTAAGAAAAAAGTATGCTTTTTAATACTGAAGAACACATACATTTGTTTTGTAAAATTCAGACCCAAAAGGATCCATCCAAGCATGTAAAATACCCGGAAATAACCAAGAAAGAAATAAACACTCTTTTGTTAGGGCAAGCATAAAACAGTTAACTGTTTTTGCTTGTCCTTCCAAAGCGCTTTTTTAATTTTATTTTTTTAATAATTTTATTTTCCTTACTATATGTGACCACCCATCTAACCATGTTTAGCATACAAAAAGTGAAATTTAATGTGGAGATAATGGACAGAAATAAAATTATCTGTTTAAATTGAACGCAGATTAAATTACTGTGAGAGCTGCAAAATGTGATTATGGACATCAGCTCCCAAAGGGGAGATCATGCTTGTGTGGAATATTTTTTTAAGTTGAAAGAGAACTCTTTTAACTCACAAACACATTTATCTGGCTTCTTCTGTGAAAGCTAATTTCAGAAGAGCCATCACATCTCTCTTTATCTAATTTTTTTCCCAACTTCCCATCCCATTCCTTTGGAGAGTAATGAAGTATGATGAACATAAATGTACACAATGTATGCATAAAAAGGTGAGAAAGGGAAGCAAAATCACTGTGTTCACCAGAATTTCACATTGTATTAGATTTTTTCTGAAGCAGAGGGGAGAGGAGTGGCTGTTAGCACTTTTATCAAAATTAAGTTGTAAAGTACCACAAGTGTAAGTATGAATAATTATGTGCTAGCGAAAGAAAAAACTGTTCCAGATGAGCAAAACAAATGCAACGTTATCCCAGAACAAAAAACAAGGCCTGTGACATCATTCAAGTCACTGGCAACACTAAAGTGTTTCCAATGACTTGAACCATGTCACATTTTTAGTTTTCATCATTATAGAAGTGTTTCGGATAACTCAAATTGTCACATTTCTTGTGCTCGTCATTATAGAAGTGTTTCCGATGACTTGAATGATGTCGCATTTCTTGTGCCAGTGATGAGTTTCCATTGACTTGAATGATGTTGCATTTCTTGTACTTGTCAGTTTATTTTTAATATCTGGACTGTCCCTGTACATGTTTGGATTCAACCTTGTGCTCCATATTGCACTTTTACACTGCCTTATAGACACTTGTCTCCTTGATCGATCACTCCATCTCTGTGTGTTTTGCATGTGGACAAATGCAGCATTCCAGTTAATAGTGGTTTATGTCCCAGCGTATTCCTACGCAGGATTGACATGTGGTCACTTTGGCGTGGTGACCTTATTCGGGTCATTTTCGCGTGGAGAATTGCCATGTCAAATCAACCTTGGGTCACTTTTTGCGTGACAAACTTGACAAATTTGCTGCGCTAAAGAGACCCCCCCCCCTTCACCCCCCCCACCCCCCCCCTCTGCAACCTCCCAAGGCTTGATCTGGAGCAGGGGCCATTCTAGCATGTTGCACCGGTTCTAATTCTAAGGGACCGTCAGCCTGACAGTGACCACTTCCAGTCGTCGCAAGGGCGCCGATCTTCGCAATTGTTTTTAACCCTTTGGCTGTCGATAGCGCGTCCTGTAGGAATCACCTCAACAGAACGCACTACCGACAACGAAATGGTTAAAATTTTAATTTTATTTTATACTGACTCATTCATGAATAGTATGCGCCAGCGATGATGGCTTCCTCGGCAAAGGCATATCTCTGTCAGCAGAAATTCAGACACAGAAAAAGTCAGAATCTGAATCTCTGCCAGCAAGATGCATATAAATACATGTTCTCATGACCCGGCTTTGCGGATGCAGGGGGCCATAAGAATCTGTTTCTGTTGAACGGACGGAGAAGGCCGGGAAGGGTAGGCCTACTCAGTGAGCAAAAGACGGATGTTGTGGCCGATATCGGTTTGCCAACCAGGCTCGGTCGCCCGAGGACATTTCCTTTCTGTGCATGGGCTAAGAGACTGGTCTCCCTGAAGGAATGTCAGAAAAATGTCAGTTGGACTAAAAGTGCAATACAGTACTGTTTCGTGTGTCGGAAAGTTGTGAAAAGAGGTTGCTGAGCCTTAGAATTTGGGAAAGTGTAAAAAAAAAAGTTTTTGGTCTTGACGAGGCTGGAGGTCAAAAGGTGCGGGCAAGGTGACTTGGTGCCGTCCTTGCATGACAAGCCATCATTGAGGTAGAAAGAGAGCCCCAAGAGAGACAGAGAGGGCGGGGGGGGGGGGGGGGGGGGGGGGGGGCACGGCTCAAGTGCGCAAAAGGCCCAAGGACTGCGGACATCACCAGCAGCAGGGGCCAGTTGTAGGCCCGGAGGAAGCCGCTTAGTCGTGCGCCAGCCACTAAGCAAGGGGCTCCGCTTTAGCGGAGCTCCTTGCTTATTGGCTGGCGCTGGACTAAGCTCCCTCGTCGGCTCTATGTCGGCCAAGTGCGGTGGACGTGGGCCCGATGATATTTTGCTCGCTCTATGGTGCTTTTATTGCCGTGATGTACATTCTGTAACTTCCTTTGAGACTCCATTTTTGCACTGACGTGGCTTTTGACAAGAATGCCAACATGCTGGGTTATATTGACTTCGGGGCTTGACTGTGATTGATGTAATCTTTACAGCGTTAATCCAAAGCACACACATACATCGCTCAACTTTCTCCTACTGGGCATCGCCAACACTTAGCAAACATGTTTTTTGAAGGAGTTGAATATGGTTGTTCAAGTTGATCTGTCTAAGAAAATGTATCGGTTGTCGCATCAATGGATTAGTCTTTTGACATTGGAGAGATGAGCTGTTTAATTTAGTTATGGGAAATGTCTAAAATGTAGTATGCCTTCTTCTCTTACGCCACATTTCCCTCGTGCCCCTTTACGACACACACAAACACACGCACGCACAGATGCACACGTGCGCGCCCCGTCACCATGGACGGATCAGTTACTTTCCGGGGTGGGGGTGGGGGGTCCAACCATTTATTTGGGACCTTCAACCTGACACAAAAGGCCTTCTCGACTATAGACCTTACTTCCCAGTGGCCCAACAATCAAAACGCGGGAGGAGGAGGTGTGTTTGTGAAAACGTCTTGCACCTACTCACCTTACATGTCGATAAACGGGAGGGAAGAGGTGAAAAGGGGGCGGGGGGGGGGGGGGGGGGGCAAAGTCCAACAAAAGGACTTTCATACAGCATTTTCAAAAAATGTTTGGCTGGGTCTGGGGTTTTGGAGGCTCAGGAAACCTCCCCCTTCCCGATCCGTCCCAGCACACACGCACACTGATTATACACATCACATACATAGAGACACATACATAGAGAAATTCCTGATACAGCACGCTACAAAATGTGTAGATCGTGTACAGATATGCGAGCAATATTTCTGCTGCTGCCTTCACACCAGAATGAAGTTAATACTTCTCCGTCTTATTGCAGACATCCCCACTCCCCTCGTCTCCTCCCCAGTCTGTGGCTGCGGCACAGATCGACCTACCTTGTGTAATGCTGAGATCTTTAAATAGCTCATTTCTCCAAGATTTCCCGTTTGTATGAACTATTGAAAAAGGCGTCCGTTGCCGAGACCCTCTTCCTATGTGTTTTTTTTTTTTTTTTTTCAGCCAACCGGCCAGTCAACAAAGCTTTGAATAACATTTAGTTCGTATACACCGCACGCCAGATGTGTGTTAAAGCGATGATAGCCATTTTCACCTCGGTAATCGCGTTGGTCACCTCATTGCTAGGTGAAAGCGGAGCGAGGGGTGAGGCCTAGACGTACGTAGTTGGCGGTCGTGGTTCAAGGGGGATGAAGTTCGTGTGTGTGTTCGGGGGGGGGGGGGGGGGGTGGGGGTGATAAAGATAATAGACAAGTCATCAAATGTAAATGAAAGTAAATAAAACAGAAAGTGATATTGGCGTACGTCTTCGCGGTTCCAGCGCAAGGACTTAACACATTCGAGACGTGCCGCGTCCGGATTTCAGCTTAAATCCGCATATCCGGAGGCGACACGTCTCGAGTGAGTTAATCTTGTTGGCTGCCCCCTTTACTGCCAAGAAAAATTGACCATGACCCAACCGCAAGAGGTACAGATCCTAATGACTCGTTATTGGGACCCTTATCATCATGAGTCCTCGTAGTTGCGGGGGCTCATGAGGACCTATGCCTCTTGCTGAGATCATTTTTCCCTTGTTCTCTTGTCGGACTAACAAAAGTTTCAACATTCAGTCTGCATCCACTGGCGGTCAAGGAGTTAATTGTGTTTCTGATCGATTCTTGAAAAACATCAAGGGGGATTGGGGGGGGGGGGAGGGGTGAAGTGTGTGTGTGTGTGTGTGTGTGGGGGGGGGGGAATAAAGATAACAGACAAAGTCATCAAATGTAAATGAAAGTAAATAAAACAGAAAATTATATCGGCGTCTTTTGAAAAAAACGAGCATATTCTCCACAACTGGCAATTTACACACCTGTCCTGCTGTTAAAAGATAATATTTATTGTGGCGTGTTTGTTTTTTTTTCAATTTATTTTCTTGTGACAAATGGTATCACACACTGGTTGTCTCTTTTGATTCGCTACTGCTGTCGGTTCCTGCATCACTAAACAGATGTCATTTTACACTGGTTGTCTCGCTCAATTCGCTACCGCTGGTACCGAATTGATGGAGACAACCGGTGTGAGATGGCATCTGTTTAGCAATGCTGGAACCGACATGGCCGTGAAGGACCGGGCCATACCTCCCTTTGACATGTTATGTTCAGGCCCTACCTCGGATCGAAAGGAAAAATGGCCGTATGGTAGAGCCCGCTAGAGTTTTGGCCCTGTCTTCATCCGTCAAGATAGCGCTCATGCACGGTCTTTGGAGAAATATGTGTTTGTTGGTGAGCCCTTGGCGTTCGGTTTTCAGACAGTAAACCAGACCGTCTCAGAACACATTCCAATGCGATTTTCATTTACAACTAGGTCGGATATAACAAAAAGTCGGTATAACGACACTTTACTGCTTGGTCCCCACAACATGACATTTTGGTAAATTACTTCGCTTATATTAAACTTCAGTTATAACAAGAAAGCTTAGGTGTCCTCGCGTTTTGTTATATCCGAAGTTTACTGTATATTCGTAATTAATGTTTTTCTTAAAGATTATTGCATGTTAATAAGACTACAAGGTGTAATTCTGATGTGAGGTGTACACGTTCTGCTTTGCTCTTTTACTGAAAAATATTGTGCTTGCAACAACACTCTCTCTCTCTCTCTCTCTCTCTCTCTCTCTCTCTCTCTCTCTCCGAATTCCAAATAGTCCAAATTTTTCTCTTATTCGACGTGATGCAACTTCTCCTGGACATACTGGGCTAGCTGTTTATGTGCACAGCACTGTTCAGCACAGGGTACGCAGACGTCTTGATCTTGAGACCAAGGAGGTTGAATGCGTGTGGTTGGAAGTCAAGCTTCCTAACACTTCGCCACTGTTAGTTGGCTTTGTGTATAGGAATCCAGCATCCACCGCCGAGTGGTATGATGACTTTGTACAGGTGATGGATAAAGTGAATGACACAGGCAGGGATATACTCATTCTCGGTGATTTTAACATTGACATCTCAAAACCCCATTCGATGTGGCAATGTACAACAATGCTGTTTGGACTAAAACAGATGATTATCACTGCAACCTGAATAACACTCTTCGTCTACTTTAATTGACCACATCTATACTAACCGGCAACCCTCAAGCTATCACGGAAACTGATGTCCCTTCACTAGCTGTCAGTGACCACTTTCCCATCACCTGTACATAGTCATGTTATGTTCCTAAACAGAGCCGAACCCAACATCTATACATTACTTACAGATGTTTTAGAAAAATAGATAGAGATAGTTTCCTTCATGACCTCAGTTTTTTGCCGTTCCATGAAGTTTACAATCACAATGACCCTGATGTAGCGCTCTCACTGTGGCTTGAGCTGTTCCTCGGAGTGCTAAATAAGCATGTCCCTTTAAAAAGGAAACGAGTCCGGTGCCGTGAGCCCCCCCCCCCCCACCTGGATTACGGAGGAGATTAAACAAATCATGGAAGCCAGAAATCGAGCCAAGCGGGACAAAGATTTTATTGAGTTGACTCAGTTCAAAAGGTTACGTAACAGAGTCAAATACCTTATCCGGGAGGCACAAAAAGCTCTGGTAGAGAAAACCATACGTGGCGGGAATCCGTCTTCAATATGGAAAGTTTTAAACTTACTAACCAACTCTAGTAAAAATCATTCTGCAAATACGACTGCCATCCTTACATCCGATGCTTTTAACGACCATTTCATTTTAGCCCCTAAATCTTTACTACATGCTGAAGGTTTGGATCAGGTGGAACATGTCGCATCGCAGAAGCTTACTGACTTTTGTAAGCAAAGACTGTCCGCAGGCATCGCTGTACATGAAGTGGGCAGATTTCAAGTTATCTCTAGTCTCAAGAACAAAAAGTCAGCTGGCATTGATGGTATCAATGGTTTTATCCTCGAACTTTCTCTTCCATGCATTGTGGAAAGCTTAATCTATATTTACAACCTATGTATTCAAAATAATATTTTTCCGGCGGCTTTCAAAAAATCTAAAGTGGTACCTATACCCAAAACAAAAGACACATCTGATCCAAATAATTGTCGGCCTATATCCATATTATCTATTCCGTCGAAGCCTATTGAGAAGCATGTACATAAACATCTTCTCGAATTCCTGGAAGAAAAGTCTCTCCTGAATAAATATCAATCTGGTTTTCGCCCTAAACATTCGTGTCACACTGCCTTGGTTCATATGATTGACACTTGGCTGCTCAACATCAACAGAAACAAAATGTCTGGTGCTGTCTTTCTAGACCTATAAAAGGCGTTCTACCTTATAAAATACGAAATTTTATTAGAGAAACTAGACTGCTACTTTAACAATAACAGCCCAGGGACACTCTCATTCTTTCGTTCATATATCATAGGGAGAATGGACATTATCCGGAATTCCGATGCTACTCTCTAACCCCATGATTTCGAGAGTTAACTCCCCTGTTACAGGGAACGCACAATGCCATTTTTAACAAAATGCCTTCAGTCAAACGTTGCGCTTGGGGAGAATGCAAAACAGACAGCAGATATCCTGAACGCTGCATTGGAGTAAAATTCATTCCATTCGTGAAACCAGGGAAGCACGGGTACCATCTTCAATGATCTCTTCAATGGATCAAAGCCTGTAATAGACCAGCTACACAGTTGAACGTCAACCTACTCAATCGCTATAAATTCATTTGTAGCAAGGTAAGCATGTCTGCGGATTCTTGTTACTTTGCTGCCCTGTGTCATTTGCTTGCACTCGTTTCCTTTTATACTCCGATTATGCTTTCGATTCAAATACATGCTGTTTTCTGTTGCATGATGATGATGTTTACCGGCTGTTGCGTGTACACGCACCGACGCAGCAGCAGTTTAAAGGTCCTGGTTCAGCAATTAGTCAGTTGAGGACAGCGAAAAAAAATTTCGAAGTCCCTACTGACCTGACTTGAAGTGCAACCCTGACAGGGCCTCATCAGATGGGATCCCCGAACATTCACGTTACTATAGCTGCTGTAGAGTGTCAGACGTCCTTGACGGCTGTCACAGTTCATGCAAACAGGTATACGCCACTCAGCTGCCAAAGGTCACTTCCAGTTGCATCTGTCCGTACACGGTAACACCCACAATTCTCGTGCAACAACAACGAAAGATGACTATCCAACTTTCACTTCTGGGCCGGTACTGGGAAGCACTGAGCGACGTCCACAGCGTCCAAAAATGGCCCAGGGAATGGTGACGGTACGTCGAACATGCTATATCGTGGTCTTCTCATTTCTTATGTCCTCGCATTTATCCAAAACAAGGTTTCCTCGAAAGCGTTTGCAAACAACAAGTCTTTATGGTAGTCGCCATTTTTACGAAGGGAAGCTACTAGATAATGTGTGTGTAAGGGACAGCACTCCCGTGCTAAGCAACGCGCAAACGCCCACCTCAAAACGATTTTATTTTTCACAAAAGCCTGGGAGATAATTTACAGGTCATCATGCAACAATGTGATGTGCATGGGTGACAGTGCGAGAATATGAAATGAATGTCAGTAAACGGGACATAAATATGCCCCATAAATCCATGGCCAGCAAGCGATATACATTCCCATGAGCTCCTGCGGATGCAGGGGCTCATGAGAATGTATGACTTTTGCATTTGGAACAGGCTGGCTGAAGGCCTGTTCTGTCTGAACCAAACAGCTGAAATTCAGCTTTTCGGGATTTTGAAAAGCTGAATCAGCTTCTAGGAGTGAAGACGGTCACCCATTGATGTGATTGTGCCTGTTCGTGTGTGTTACACGGACATAAAATTTGATTCCATTATAAGAATCTAAGCACTAGGTAATATTTTGCTTTGTCGTTTACTTCTCATCTTGTTTTTTTTTTTTTTTTTTGTATCACAAAAGATAATTACCGTCTGCAAACTTGATGAGTTCAGTGATAATATTTTCTCCCCAGACCAACTGCTGTCTATGCACACGCAATGCACCCTGCCCAATGCATACCTCATGCAGGTGCCTGACAGCAAACACCGATACACCAACTACAAGCTAAAGGGTGCACGAGCAAACGAGAGGCAAGTTTCAAAATAATTAGATACAGGGCCGCAGCAGATGGTTCCGGCCTTCGCCATACCAATAATGTATACATTTTTTTGACAAGACCATATAATTATGTCTGTTTATGCCCTCGACCCAAATTAATTTAAATGTTACTAATTTTTCCATTTTTGGGGGGTTGTGCGAATTCTTCCCCCCCCCCCCCCCCCCCCCCTGCCCGATTGACTTTAGGAAGCAGATGAAAGCAAGCTGGCATCATGCAGGCATGCACCCCTTCGGCTGGAGCATTAGGTTTCTTTCACCTCGTGCTATGGTTATGAGATATGAAATAAATGTTAGGAAACAGATATATATATATTATGTAATTGGTATTCTAACCACAATATATTTCATTCATAGTTTATCTATGTTTGCACTGACAGCAAACCATGTGGGATTTATTTCTGATTACTCCATATAGCAATGTTCTCTATCAGAAAACTGAAATGACTCAACCCGCAAAAATAAATATCAAGGAAATATATCAGTTCACAACAGCAAGAGGTATATCTCACTTGATCTTCATTTTGTGACAAAAACATTGTTTTCAAATACACTTCAACGTATGGTTTATTTGTTTATATCTGTACTGAGTGAAACTGTTAAAAATGCCTTTCATTGTGAGGCTTCTCTTATGAGTTTACCAAAATCGTCAAGTACATCAATAAGTGTCTCTTGGCTTGACTTCACGAACGAAGATTCTATAGGGCTTGCCCACGTCGTCTGCAGGCATTTTCGTGGCTGCGGAGGCCAATCCGGGACAGGCAGGTTTACATCAATAAGTGTATACATAAATAAAACACAATTACCATGATTGTCATAATTCCTAAAAATACAGCTGATTTTTTTTATGAAATGAGTATGTCTATCCTCAACAAGACCAAGTAGTCTATGTACCCTACAGAACCACATAGTCCAGAGCAAAATGGTGACTGCGAAGCGTGTGTAATGCAGAGACGAACTCAACGAAAAAAAGAAAGACGCTTAGAAAAGACAGCTACAACACAATTTTATTCATATTATCTAGTAATAAATTGTGTTGTAACTGTCATTTCTAAGCGACGTTCTTTCCTCATAGGGTTCTTCTCTACAGAACAACATACATGTGCACTTTTACTTCCTGCACCATATATAACTGTAATAATATATGAGGCAAAAACACAAACAGAACAGAGACAACCATTTTAATTATAAAGAAACAATTTCAGTGATGTCATTGAATTATATGCATGGTATATTTTGCTTATGATGCCGTCATTCAAACTTGGTCACTGTGTTTTGGTAAGTGAGGGAGAGGGGGGGGGGGGGGGGGGCTGGAGGGGGCGGGTACACATGCAGGCATATATATATATATATATATATATATATATATATATATATATATATATATATATATATATATATATATATATATATATATATATATACCGCAACGATTTCCTAATGTAATGTTACATATGGCAATATAGTTCTATCATCATATGCTAAATTTTGCTATCCACCAAAATGCTAATATTGCCATGATTCCACAGCAGACAGACAGCCTTCATGGACAGGTCCAACCAGTGAAGAGACAACAGACTGGCCAGTGTCAAACATGTCACCAAACTGCAGGGGCGTTAGCAGCAATGTCACACAGAAACTTTGGAACAGCAAACAGCCTGATGCAGTGCAGTGTGCCCCAACTTGCTCTCAGCAGGCAGCTGCAAGACAAGAACAAAGGTCAGTTAGTACATGTGAAGATGTACTGCAAACACTGTTCTAGATGAGTTTACTTGGCTACCGGGTATCAGCCAGTATAATCTACTCAACATGAAACCAACCGTAATGAATCAATCACAGCCAGTGTAATCAATAAACTCCATACAAGACAGATTTGCAAAATAACTTTTACAAACAATTTCTTTGTCTCGGTGATGGTCAAACGATTTATACAGTTTTGTTCTAATAATAAAAGACATTGTAGCTTTGCAATGCTGCTTGGTAACATGATATTATATGAATATGTTTTCAGGCCAACATAACCAACTTTTCCCTGGGGGAGACTAAAGATGCACTCAACCGATGAGCAGCCCCTGGTGACCATATCGAATGTGGGAGTAGAGGCGACACCTTATCAGCGCGTGACCAGTGAAGACAATCCGGCCTACTGTTTGTGTGGGAATCATCTAATAATAATGGACAACAAGAACTACTGAATTTGATCCAGCTGATCGAGTTAACAGAAGAACCAACTTTTCTAGATATTTGTAAGAAGCAGACCGAAGTCAAATTTTGCAGCGTCAAAAATTATAGCATCACATTTGCAAATAAAATTCCCACATTATAATAGCAATCAAACATCACCAACACTCTACATACAGATTTTTTTCAGTTGTGGCATGAGAGCCATATGGGGCTTGGCAACAGCAAACACTGTTGCTCTTGTCAGGTGGCCATAATCAGATGGCAGTTTCTAAGCCCCAATCTAAACTACCTGAGGGCACTATCTGGTTGTGTATGTGTGTGAAACCAACCTCCAAGTCTTTACTTCTGCTGAAAAACCACATCCACTCGTCGTTCAATCTTGTCATCTGTACTGCGTAGGTAATGTAACAAACTGGAGAGCTTCTCATCAGTGAGGCATTGGGGATACAAGGCCACGGAGCACATTCCTTGATGAGAAAAAACAGAATGAAGAGAACATTTTCATTAACTTTTAAAATTTACTTTCTGTCATGGAGATTGTTTACATCTGTTTGTACAAGTAGTTGGGACATGAATAAATGGACACATGCATGTAATATATACTCCATATTGTGCACTTTGTACTCTCTATACAAGAAAGTATTAAAGTTGAATGTAAAAGCAAAATGTTGGACATTTTTTGTTTTCAATACATTTGGACATTCTTCTTCATAAATTGCATACATGTCTGCTTTCATTTTTCATCCTTGTTATAACTACATACTGTAAACAGTGCACATGAACAGGAATTCTGCACCTGACTTGCCATAAGAAAGAATTAGTTTTCATGGTCAGTGTCACAATCCTAAATAGTATATTTCTACAAATACATGTACTGTAATGATACTGAAAATGACATGTACAATACTGCACTTGTACCAGAAATTGCACAAGTGTGTAACATACATGTACTATGCATATTTCTGCTGTGCTACCTGGTATGCCTGTTGCTAATCTTGGTATACTGCTTGCATACTTGGTGGTTGAAGTCAAGGATGGTAAGCCTGTTGCGCATTGTGTAGCCTTTGTAGCCAATGAAAGTTTTTTTTTGGGGGGGGCCATTTCATTTTCAGCCACATAGATACATCCCCTTGACTAACACTCAAAACACTCAATGATGAGACTGAAACATATCTAAACTCTAAGTCAAAATAAGTGCATAAATAAGACATGATACCTTGATCATGCCTGGCAAGGACACTCGTAATGTGTGGTGATAACAGGCTTTATCCCTTGTTTCAAGTGGTGTTTAGCCTTTGGCAGCAGCAAAGAAACTGAAAACAGATGGCCAATATAATAGATAAAGCAAAACCTGAAAGTAAAAAAAGCACAAAAGTGAAAATGTACCAGCAGCAGTTTATACTGAGTAGGTTATTTCGATGACAGGACAGTTTCGTGTGTTTTTGTTCTGCATACACTCAAGGATATAATCCTCCATGTAAACACACAGCTCAACTCAAACCTTTTATGCAATTCGCTTGCCTTTGTGCCACACATCAAAGTAATGATCCAGATGTTTCAGTGGCTGCGATCAAGTCAGTAATAATATACAAATCTATTTCATACTGGAAAAAAGATACATGCATTACAGAGTGGCAAACTGACCGGTAGCTAGCACTAGCTGTTATGAAGACTTGGGAGAAAAACCACCATGGCACCATGATAATAATGTTTACTGTCAACTTGTAAATATACTTACAGTGTGGAGGTAGCAGTCATATGTAAATCATAACTTAGTGTTGTGACAGCAATATTTCCAGGACACTATAAGCTACTTTATGTGTGATGTGATAACACTTTTACAAACAAAAATGATTTTGTGCAAGCGCACGGGTGTACCATACTTCAAAATCAAATGCCACCAAACTGATAATTACCTGAAAGTAGCAGGAGATTACAGTAGAACTCTGTCGGTGACAACTTATCGGACAGGTCTTGCTGTCTTCAGAAACTCGATGCCATGCTGTGCATTCACCAGTTTCAAGTCACCTGACCTTGTGACAGCCCTGCTGTCTAGAAACAAACCATAAACACAGTCATGGATGGACAAAACCTGTTGAAAAAGAAATAAATACAGAAAATAGGCATGTGTGCACATACGCATGTGCGTGTGGCTTTCTAAAAATGGCTTAGTCACAAAATAGCAGCACATTTGAGTGTTATGATATGGAGCAATATATACATGTATTTACATGATTCACAGAAAAACTTGCAATAAAATATTTTGGTATACAAGAATGATATTATAAGTTTTTGTCACTCATATTTCTCCTGTTCATAAGCTTGTGGTTTCAGGAAAATATGAGAAATACATTGTATCAGTGGCAAGCCAACTTACAATAGACCACTTATATACCTGATTGTGAGTTTCATAATGAATTATGCACATACATGTATTGCTCTATTTCATCACACTGAAATGTGCTGTTATTTTGTGAACAAATATATTTTAGGTTGATTATAGTGGTATATTTTATCCTTACCTAGACCTGTTGATTATATTCTCATCCAGACAATTGCTGATGTTGTTTTCATACAGCGAGCAGCTGTACATTTGTTTTCATTCAGACAGCTGAACATTTTGTCTGTGTTCAGACAACTGCAGGTATATTTTGTTTTTTATTCAGACAGCTGTATATTTAATTCTATTCAGACAGCTGTATATTTTGTTCTAAATATAAGCCAGCTGTACATTTTGTCCCAAGCATACACACACACACACACACACACACACACACACACACACACACACACACACACACACACACACACACACACACACACATTTTAGGTTCACAACTTACCTTGCCACTGCGATTATCTGTTATGTATTGTGATGAGATTGGGCGTTGTTCCATTACTGATGCACCTTCACTTTGTACTAGCTTCACAAATGTATCCACAGAAATAACACATTAGCTGCTTGCTGCTCTGTGAGCTCATTTGGTGTGGCACTGAAAAAGAATCAAATGACTGGTATTTGTATAGTTATGTAATGCACACACGGGTCTTGTACTAGAAAATGGCGTGGCGTTCTGAAGATATTTACACAAAAACAACCACCACGAACCCCCAAAACAAATCGCAACTAAAAGTGGAAACTTCTAAATGTACATCAGACCAGAGCTCAGAATATATCGCATATTTCATTATGTATATAACACAAATATGTGTAATAGAAAATTGCCCAGAAACTATTACACTTATTTATAAAGGAGAGAATATTTAAAAACAAAGTTTCAGGCTGTTACTATAGTGACGTATATATATAGTAACTACAGAAGAGACGAACAGTGAGGCTAAGATTTCCAATCTATTCTTCGTCTTGTTCATCGATGTATTCTGCCTACTTCTCACCACTGTCGTCTGCTGTTATTTCCTCAGTCATCATTTTCCCCGAAATTGGTGTCCTGTACACCAGAACACACATAACATTACGATCGCTAGGGCTTCTTGTTGTTGACAAGGAAGTGGTCATTAGAGTGGTGTCCCCTGATAATACATATTTACGAGTACCTTCCCTTTGTAAACACGACGTCAGCTACACGCGCATAGGTGTTTGTTGTTGTTGGAAATATACTTACCAACAAAAGTAATATTTGTACCACAAAAAGTGAAAAGACCACACCATATCATGTTGGACTTACCGCCACCATTCGCTGGACCTTTTTTGGACGCTCTGGACGTCGCGGCTCGGTGCAGGCTTCACCAGTGCGGCAAAATGAAAGTTGGATATTTTTCAGTCGTAGTTGCACGGGAATTCGATGTTACCGCGCACGGACAGATGCAACTGGAAGTGACCTTAGGCAGCTGGATGGTGTATACCTGTTTTCGTGAACTGTGACAGCCGTCAAGGACGTCTGACACTCTACAGCAGCTATAGTAACGTGCGTGCTCGGGGATCCTATCACACGGGGCCCTATCAGGGTTGCACTTTCTGTGTCAGGTAGGGACTTTGAAATTTTTTTTTCGATGTCCTCTACTGACTAATTGCTGAACCCGGACCTTTAAAATGACTTCATATTGGCGTTCAAATCGTTATTTTCTGCCACGATCCGATTTAACACAAACGAACAAGTGAAACAAAAAAATTTAAAAAGTAACGGACCGGTTGCTTGCATAGACTAGTATCCGTAAAAATACACTACATAAATTATTAAAAAAATAATTGACTCACCCCCCCTTGCCGGTGCAAAATGCAGATAAAATGCAGCTTCTCGTGTCAACATCCACTTTTGTCAGGATAGACCATGTAAAATAAAATGGGGCTTTGGTAACAGGATCCCTGTCTCTTGTCCTTGGTTTGACTGAGGCCTTCACTGCGAAATAGCCATCAGTCATTTGGCCCCCACCCGGGTCTGCCCTGGGGGACTTGGGTGGGGTTAGGTATTTTTTAGTTCCCAGGGTCACCCTGGTCAGCCCCACAGGGTGGGTTTTTCTCTCTATTCTGGGGCATGTGTTTCTGTCTACCCTTTGTCCATTCACCTGTATTTGCCTTTTTAAAACTCTCCCTACTGTCTGCACTGCCTGTAGCTCTTGATATTGGATGTGTGTTGCTAAATGGTCTTAGCTTTATTAGGTTTATTTAACGTATTTGACCGGCTGGCGACATACATTCAATGTTCTGTTTATTTTTTATTTTTCCACAAGCAGTGCATCACGTCCTGAGAAAGCCTTGTTGCTGTCGGGACGTTAAGCAATGTACAATCAATCAATCAGTCATTTGGATTGTTTCCAAGCTGTTCACATAACCATCTTGCATCAGGCTATAGGCTTCTGATCGTCTGTAGTCCCTTATGGCTGATAAGTTCATGTTCTGATTTAGTAAATATGTACAGATGTCGAATATAGAGAACTCTGGCAAAATATTCAGGTCTGTAGTCCCAGATAACAAAGCAGGGCCGGTTCGACAGTTCGATGTTCCCATCTTTGAGCTTTGCTCCGATCACTTCTACCCGATCTTCAGCACAACACTCGGGATCAACGGGTAGTCCAATGTCAAGAGCCTTTTGTACGAGATCAAAAAGCTCTGCTTTTCTGCTTTGGCCAACACAAACTCCTCTTTCTTGCAAAAACCTTTGTAGCTCGCTCAATCGCCATGCTAGTCTTCTCCACCATTTTGATCCCAGTAACATGGGAGTTAACTCTCTAAATCATGTGGTTAGAGAGTAGGCGCGGAATTCCGAAGTAGGTCTATTCAAACTGTGTACATCAATGCTAACTTCTCTTCTGAAAAGCGTGTTGAGTATGGCGTGCCCCAGGGATCTATACTAGGACCGTTACTTTTCTGTTTGTTTATAAATTATCTTTCACTTCATATATCAAATCCAAATACCGAATGTGACATGTTTGCCGATGGTTCAACTCTTCACGCTGGCGGGAAAACTGTACCTGAAATATCAAGCAATCTTCAGCTTAGTCTTCAGGAGGTCTCACTGTGGTGTAAAAATAATCAAATGTTTGTTAATCCATCCAAAACGAAAAGGATGCTAATCACAACACGCCAAAAGCATCAGCTCCGCCCCCATTCACTTAGCCTCTTTTTTGATTCAGTTCCCATTGAGCAAGTCAAGGAATATCGCCTCCTCGGGGTAATTGTTGATGACCAACTGTGTTGGTTGCCCCATCTAACACAACTAGGGAAAACATTATCAAAGAAGCTATTTTTACTGTCAAGATTAAAATCTGTCATTGATACTAAGACACGAAAGCTATTTTTCAACTCCTACATAAAACCTCACATTGACTACGCATCTACTATTTGGGACGGCTGTAGTAAGGCTAATCTTAAGCGGATTAATTCTCTATACAATCGCGCAGTTAAACTGATCCTCCCAATCCCCTCTCTAACTTTGGAGGAAAAGTTTCAGGCAACAGGGCTCCTTCCTTTACATCAACACCTTACGTTGAATAAGTGCGTACTTATGCACAAAGCACTGAACGGGAAAGCCCCCCTCTACCTGGCTAAGCTTTTCACTGAGAGCGAAAGGGTTTACAGCACTTAGTTTGAGGAACAGTCTCGTCATTGAACGTCCCCGAATTGACTTGTTTAAATCCAGCCTTTCGTACGCGGGTGCCTATTTATGGAACTCACTTCCTCCACATATACAGCAAACGAGACATCTTCCATTGTTTAGGACGAAAGCTTTTAAATACATCTCTGAGCAAACTTGAAAGAAACGTAGATAATATGTCCAAAAGAGCCATGTCAATGATTTCCTGTGGACCTCCGTTTTGCACTTGTTAACTTTTACATAATATATCTTTTTATCGTAGTGTTTTGCCTGCTCACTAAAATCATACACATGAGTAGCTGTATCATAAGCGTGCAGTCGCTTTCTATAAGCACACTTTACATCGTACCCCCCCCCCCCCCCCCAAGACCCTGTCATTTTACGTTGTGTGTGTGTAATCTTCAGCGACTTTGAAACTTGTATCCGAATGTAACACAAGTGACCTTGTTGTGTGCTGTTAACATATATTGTTTTAATGTTGTAGTTTAGCAAGGACAAACATGAAAAGAGGCCTGTGCGCCTATTGTTTCAATCCTTGAGAAATAAAGTATCATTCATTCATTTATTCATTCACTCTCTCTCTCTCTCTCTCTCTCTCTCTCTCTCTCTCTCTCTCTCTCTCTCTCTCTCTCTCTCTCTCTCTCTCTCTCTCTCTCTCTCTCACCACACACACATGCACACACGCGCGTGCATGTGTGTGTGATGAGTGTTATTATTTTTCCTGGATATAATGATGCTATTGGGTTTTGTATGTAAATATATTTTTTTAGATTCCCCTTTTTATGCTGTACCTTAGCATCGGCAAGTTTGTAAAATGACGATGTGTTTTCTGTCAAAACGTTTTACCGTTGAAAAATAAAGTATCATCATCATCATCTCTCTCTCTCTCTCTCTCTCTCTCTCTCTCTCTCTCTCTCTCTCTCTCTCTCTCTCTCGAGAGAGAGAGAGAGAGAGAGAGAGAGAGAGAGAGAGAGAGAGAGAGAGAGAGATGATGATGATGATACTTTATTTTTCAACGGTAAAACGTTTTGACAGAAAACACATCGTCATTTTACAAACTTGCCGATGCTAAGGTACAGCATAAAAAGGGGAATCTAAAAAAAATATATTTACATACAAAACCCAATAGCATCATTATATCCAGGAAAAATAATAACACTCATCACACACACATGCACGCGCGTGTGTGCATGTGTGTGTGGTGAGAGAGAGAGAGAGAGAGAGAGAGAGAGGACACCAGAGCCATTGACATGATAAGGAAAAAGCCATGTAAAATGTCAGAAGAACAGGACTCGGAAATCTGGTCTCGAAAAATGAATCCGTGTTCTAGCTTCGTCCATCTACAAAAGACATAGAGTCACATGTGCGCCAGCAGCAGCATGCGCTGACGGAGGTATGCTCTTCTTGTTCTTCGCTCCAAGTAGAGTAGGGTTCCTGCTGGAGCGTGGCGATGAACTTCACGGTATGGTGGTCGTGACTCAAGTTAAAAGGTTAAAAGAAGATTAAAGCTATGTATATCTCAGGAGTTGGGGGAGGAATGGGGGTGGGGGTGGGGGGGGGGAGATGTTCATGGGGCAGTGGGAACTGGCTGCAGGTTGTGGATACTGCAGCCCAGTTCCGCCTTGAAAATCTCCTCGGGACGTAGGTTGATGGAGTTCTGGTGGTCGGGATGGGCATGTGGTTCCAAGCTCAAGTTGTCATTGGCATTAACCCTTTTCATCCTGATACACTATCGTTTGAAATAAATTTGACTATGATTGTTCAAGGGTGATGCCAGAATAGGTTGGCGCCTGGGGCGCCAAGCTATTCTGGTACCACCCTTTAACTAAACTGATCGATCTATCTCCTAATCTGCAATGTAACCATCATAGGACAATAGACATTTAAAAAATGCAGCCTCAGGATGTAATGGGTTAAAAAGCACAACTACAACTAAAACCTTTTCAATTCTCCGTCAGCAGATGATTTAGTGGTTATTTCTTTTGCACATTCAACACACCCTGTTCTTTTGTCCTTCCACTATTTTCCACAGGCTGAGGATGACCAGCTGTGTACTGATATTTAGTTTCCTGAGGTTTTGTCTGACCTCAGACCAGACGTATGGAAAAACAATAAGTCAACGTTGTGTCATTTAGCACAGCCCGTGTCACTCCTCATCATTACTAGTTGGAATGTAAAGAAATAGCCATAGGTGACCATTTCTGCCTCTATGTCTGTTTGAAAAATAATTAACCTATTTAAAACCATAGTCGCATTTTGGATGTGCTAACTAATGACTATGTACCAGTTGCAGTGGATGGATCGACAATGAGAATTCATGAGCCAGTAGTGCCAGATGAGCTTGGCGCCTGAAGGCGCCAAGCTCATCTGGCACTACCCTTGAATTATCACGATCAATCCATCTCCTGCTGTAGGACGTTGGGGCTAAATGGGTTAATATGTGTTACATGTTCATTTCTGTGTGTGTACCGATTCTGAACAAAATTAATAAGTTGTGTTACATGTTGATTTCTGTCTGTAATAAGTTGTGTTTCATGTTCATTTCTGTCTGCATGTCTATTTTGAAAAAAAAAAAAGTCTTAACCCGAACCTTTAATAAGTTGTGTTGTATAAATGTCCTCTTTAAGCGTGCTTCTTTCTTTCTTGGGACTGTCTTTGCATTTTACACATTTGGCGGTCAACTACTGGGATGCGATGGGATGTTTTCCAGCATACGTGCACAGGCGTATCTTTTACATGACGCCCGGATAATAATACATTGCATTGTTATTATTAATGAGGTGATCGAGAGAAGATGAATGATGTATTGACATGGGTGAATTCTCATTTTTGGACGAATTCAGTGATTGGCATGCAGGCGGTATGTGTAAGACTATTAATCCATTCAGCCCTGATACACTGTTGCAGGAGATGGGTCGACCATGACAATTCAAGGGTAGTGCCAGATTAGCTTGGCGCCAAGCTAATCTGGCACTACCCTTGAATTATCATGGTCGATCCATCTCCTGCAACAGGTATATAGTCGTTAGATGACGCCTCCAAAAATCGGGAAATACGTGCGTCGGGCTGAATGAGTTAAAAAATGATAAGGAGGGGTGTAGTTGATACTTATCTTTTGTCTTCTGAGTGGTATCCTTTGGCATGCTCACCCTGACAGTGCTGAATGGAAACGATGGGATCGGGTATGCTGCGAGCATTTTCATGTATAGTTGCTTCAACTGCAACCCGTACCGTTTTCAAAAGTACACCCTTGATAGACCCACTCGCGGAGTACACCACACGTACATATCTATTCAAATGAGATGCAAAGCATCTCATTTGAATAGAAGTGTACTTGTGGCGTAGTCCGCGAGTTAGTGTACCTGGGGAGTACTCCCGCAAACAGTACGGGAAGTCACCCAAAAAAACTTGCCTTTGCTTTAAGTGTGATGAAACTCTATGCGCACGCATAGGGTTAACACAGTAGGTTTAATACGGCACAGTAGTTGTCAGCGGTTTGTTTGTGACGATAGTCCGTGGTGGCACGTGGGTCACTTGGAATCTGTAAGACACGGTTAGCACGGGGGAGTTTTAGTGAGTTGTAGGCGAAAGCTCAGTCTGTCAGAGGTCTAAATAAGTTGGTACGGGGCTTTACTCTCAGTGTGGACAGACGTGTGTGAGATACCTTAGCCCCTATTCCAAGACTCTGAAACCTAGAATTCAGGTATGTTTTTGATATGTATTATTGATAGTTGCTTAGTTAAAGACAGTATGCGTTGGTAAGAGTAATTTGGTTGTGTAGTGTTGACTGGTTTGGTTCAGTTATGTTGGTTTGGAATTCATTGAGGTAACCGTGTTTTTTCGTATACTGTTATTTACCGAGATAGATAACTAAGGAATGTGAGGGATGTATGCCCAAGTCATTATGAGGATAATACGTGGTTAAGTATAGTCTTTTCCAGCGTATGGGATAACGTATAGCGAGAGTGTTAGGTTATAGTCTGTTTCAAGGTAGTGACAGAGTTATGGGGTGTTACGAAAGTAGTCGGGTTATGAAGCACGTGTGTGTGTGAATGAACGTGAGTTATTTGTATCAGCCAGGTTACGTAATGTATCTCATATTATCCAATGTATTTGTGTTTAGCAAGTGTTACGTTTTAGGACTTTATTATGTTTAGAGTGCTTGTCGGAGTTGGAGCGACGGACGCCGAGACGTCAGTCACCAGGGACCTAATGCGAGGTCATCTCTCCATCTCTTCACTCGGGGAGTGAGCGACCGGTGCCGAGACACTTGGGTCACAGCGAAGATACGGTACGAGTAACGAGGACGTCCACGGTACGAGAGACAGGACGACTCGGGAGCGTACGAAGGCCCTTGCACGCCTAGACGTGAAAGGACTGAACGTAACCAGGCGAGAACACCAAACAGGTTGGGGTGTGAGATACTACTACCTAGCCTGGCATTGATATTGTGTATGTGTATGTGATGTTTGGATGCTGGTAGTGGGGAAGGTGTAGTGTAAATAAAGTGATAATCTTTTGAGCGTTTTCCTTGTGTATATTGTATAAAAGTTTACGTTAGAAAGGAAGCCCGTGAGTTGTGTTTTACCGCGTGAATGCGCCCGTCTGAGTCAGTGGTGGTGTATGCGTTTGTTGTGCGAGAGTCTGTACGTACGCCTGGGGGCAAGTCTGCGTGCGTTACATTAAGCATGATGCATCACTATCTATGTCAGCAAATTAATTTGCAAGCGTCGGTATCCACACAAAAAAACTGAGATTAGAAATCACGCAGTAGCGCTCGTATGGCTGTAATGATTCCACGGAGGAGAGGTATCTGTGTAATGTCCTCTGATTTCTTAGCTTCCATTGCACGAGCAGCGCGTAATTGCATCAAGGATTCCGAACTTGTTACACAGAGCAATGCCTGCCGCCCAATAGGGTGCTTAATCAAGTCTGACAGTCTTTCTCGTATCCTCTTCCCATTACAAGAGACATAGATCCTCACGAGTGTGTGGTGCACTGGTAACGATGTCAGATTAGCTTGGTGCTTTTACAGGTGCCTAGCTAAATTTTGACACTACCCTTGAACGATCACGGCCAATCCGTCTTCCGCAGTGGTGTGTGCATGGTGAAAGTGTTTTATCATTAGAGACGTGCTGCATCCGAATACACGACTGAAGCCGCGTATCCGGATGCAGCACGTTTCGAAGGGGCGGGGGGTATGCCCTGAAGTGTGTGTGTGTGTGGGGGGGGGGGGGGGAGTATGCCCTGAAATCCTGTTGCATGTAAACACATAGTTTGCCGTGAAACGTGAAGCGAACTAAGACCATCGTGGGCCGTGAAAACGTCCTGGTTAGTTCGTGAAACAGTGTAAATTCTACCGAAAAATACTGTAAATTCTACCGAAAAAGCTACCCCCCCCCCCCCCTTTTTCCCGTCGTTTGATTTTCCAAGCAGTTGAAGAATGTTGTGAAAGCCGTCTCCGTCCACAATCAATGAGCAGTCCCAAACAGTCACCCCCTCCACACTTCGTTAGAATTTTCGGCCAGTGAAAAGAGGTTATAGAAGAGGTACCTTCTTTCTTCGTTGTCCCTTTCCATCGTGAATTTTTTTTTTTTTTTTTTTTTTTTTTTTTTTTTTTTTTTGGGGGGGGTGGGGGGGGGGGGGGGGGGGATTCGTGATTCGGGAATCTCAAATCGTCCAGAATCCGTGAATCGTCCCCACCCACCCCTATCACTAATATATCAAACTCCATGCCCCTTGAGATATGACATGGTCGGTCGCGACGAGATGCCAAACTAATCAGGCACTACCTCATAAATACTCCAAATTGGTATTGGAAGCGAAAAAGATGCGTTCTGATCATGCTCTTGTAGTTTGCCAACGTTAGTGGTGAAGGCGCCGAGTTAGAACTAGGGATTTACGCCGAGTTAATGCCGAGCTGATGACGGCCGTTCATGAATTGTAGATCATCGTTTCTGTCCAACACTTAAACCAAGATGACTGTGTCAGTGTCAGGATGCACGTGAGCATAATCTGTATGCAAGCAACAGGTATATATTCTCATGAACCCCTGTGGCTGCACGGGCTCTTGAGAATCTATTCCTTTTGCAGATGGAATGGTGCTGGCCGGCGGAGTAGTTGCTGGACTGACTCCATCCCTGGGCGATCAGACGATCCTGTTTGATTAATCATGAAACATGGCGTAGGGGTAATAAAGGGCCTTCGTCAGAACTGACGCAATGTCCACTTGTCTGCAGCTTAGCCAGCGCAAGTTCCACAGATCTGTAGGAGGCATAGAGTTTGATGAGCTCCTGTTGTTTGTAGTTTAGACAGCGCAAGTTCTATAGAGCTGTAAAAGGCATAGCGTTTCACGAAATCCAGACCAAAAAGGTGACGAAGAAGGAAACACGCTTAGAAAAGACAGTTACAACACAGTTGTGTTGTATCTGTCTTTTCTAAGCGTGTTTCCTTCGTCGGGTTATTAATAGCATTTCATGACCCTTTGCAGCAGTACCGTAGGCAGCCCAAGTTCCACAGATCTGTACGAGTGACAGAGTTTCATGAACTCTTGTTGTTGGTACCTAAGCCGCCTGAAGTTCCATAGATCTGTACGAGTGACAGAGTTTCATGAACTCTTGTTGTTGGTACCTTAGCCGCCCCAAGTTCTACAGATCTGTACGAGTGACAGAGTTTCATGAACTCTTGTTGTTGGTACCTTAGCCGCCCCAAGTTCCACAGATCTGTACGAGTGACAGAGTTTCATGAACTCTTGTTGTTGGTACCTTAGCCGCCCCAAGTTCCACAGATCTGTACGAGTGACAGAGTTTCATGAACCCTTGTTGTTGGTACCTTAGCGCACCAAGTTCCACAGATCTGTAAAAAGCATAGTGTTTCACGAGCCTCATTTTGTTTGTAGCGTATCCAGCCTAAGTTCCACAGATCTGTAGGAGGCGTAGAGTTTTGTGAGCCACTGCAATTCCTGTTTCATCTGGGGGCAGGTGGCTCTATCTGACACGGCCGTTCTTATAGTAATATATCCACAGATCTGCACGGTACGAATGAGTTTCATAAACCCTTGTTGTTGATACCTTAGTCGCCCCAAGTTCTACAGATCTGTGACAGAGTTTCATGAACTCTTGTTGTTGGTACCTTAGCCGCCCCAAGTTCCATAGATCTGTACGAGTGACAGAGTTTCATGAACTCTTGTTGTTGGTACCTTAGCCGCCCCAAGTTCCACAGATCTGTACGAGTGACAGAGTTTCATGAACTCTTGTTGTTGGTACCTTAGCCGCCCCAAGTTCCACAGATCTGTACGAGTGACAGAGTTTCATGAACTCTTGTTGTTGGTACCTTAGCCGCCCCAAGTTCCACAGATCTGTACGAGTGACAGAGTTTCATGAACTCTTGTTGTTGGTACCTTAGCGCACCAAGTTCCATAGATCTGTACGAGTGACAGAGTTTCATGAACTCTTGTTGTTGGTACCTTCCAAGTTCCACAGATCTGTACGAGTGACAGAGTTTCATGAACTCTTGTTGTTGGTACCTTAGCCGCCCCAAGTTCCACAGATCTGTAAAAAGCATAGGGTTTCACGAGCCTCATTTTGTTTGTAGCGTATCCAGCCTAAGTCAGTAGTTCCACAGATCTGTAACAGGCGTAGAATTTTATGAGCCCTGCAATTCCTGTTTCATCTGGGAGCAGGTGGCTCTAGCTGACAGGGCCGTTCTTATAGTATATCCAATCCAAACCTAGACTCTACATGTCTAATTGCTGTGTGGACTTTGAAAAATGTATGAAGACAATTCCACTTTGCGCTCTTGTGTTTCTTACTGCTGGGGCTTGGTGCCCTTGACATTATTCGTTTTTCTTTTCTTTTTTTCACAAGCAGCGCACTCGCGTCCTCAGAAAGTCTCGTTGCTATCGGAACGTTACTCCAATGTGTAGTTTACCAACCAACCAACTTGGTTCCGTTTTCAGCATCCGCGTGAGCTTTTTGAGAATAACTATTTATCTCTTGCTTGCTGGAACCGGCCTGTTTTGCTAGCACACGTCCACAAAGGTTAACGAGAATCTATGGCTATGCATCTTGTGTGTTGGCATCTGCCCACTCAGATTGATTCCACGTCCTCAGTGGCTTACGAGAATGTAGTGTAGGAGTATTTCGCTTCTTGCTGGCTTACGTCGGTCCCATATACATACGGCTTAATTACAGCTGTGTGCTGGTCTGTGATTTTTTTTTTCTCCACAGACCAGCACACAATCGCACATTTGCTTGGCACTCTAAGGAAGTCGATGCGGGCTAAGCCTGAATAGTCCTCAGCCGCAGTACCCAAAAAAGCATTGTCCTTGCTGGGTAATGTGTCTGGTGCCAGACGTAGGATTACGGAAGAGTTTGCTTTACTGTTTTCGTCTTACTTTGAACGCACACTGGTTGTCTCCATCGATTCGCTGATGGCGGTAGCGATTTTAGGGAGACAACCAGTATACACCTAACTTTGAGCGGTGGCGTGGTTGCTTACTTTCTTGGCCCTACGAAACTATGCACGGACAAGCCTAGGCGTGCACTGCGGTTTGATACGTCTGTATTTGAGCCGCGTGGCGTCAGTACCAGATTTGTATAATGTGTGCTGGTCTGTGATTTTGAACCTTACGGCTCCCGAGCCGTAAGGTCTAAAGTCACAAACCGGCAGATACGTTTTAACGGCAGGACTATTCAAACGAGTTTGTCAACTGGCCGCTTTCCGCTCCCCCCATGTCTGCCCACGTCCCAGCTAATTTCGTCCAGGATCTTAGCAGAAGCCAGTTAATGCAGTTCGCACCTGAAGCGCAGGCACGGGATGGCCGTTGTGCAATCGATCACTTCTATAAGACAAAAATAGCACAGATCTGGTGATCGATTACGCAACGAACATCTCATGCCTGTGGTAGGAAGCAAACTTGACGAGGAATCCCTCACTAAAGCTACGCTTCCATAAGAACGAATGTGGTCCAAGCCCAAAGCGGGTTCGGAACAGAAAAGTTCGCGCAAGTCGTTTTTATAGTCGTGTGTTTCCATACGTCCGATGCGGAACCGAATTCGCGACCGCGAAACGAACACGAGACAATGTTTGAACAAAAATTGCGTTGTCCTGTCCGGTTCGAATCGTATTCGTACTTACGGAACCAAAGCCAACAGTTTGAAATCTTTTGTGTGTGTGTGCTCCGTATTAGATTTGAATGCACTGGAATGGCCAGCACGATAGTATTCGGTTAGTTCAAATTCCAATCCACACTGGATGTTTCGTCAGCGGCAGCGGCAGCGAATCGAGGGAGACAACGAATGTGGTTCAAATCCATTTTTTCCCCATGCGCTTCCAAAACGTTTCCTTCATCTCAGTCTTCTTCTTCCTACTAATAAGCACGTGCTGCCGGCGACCAGAGCCCGAGTCCCTAAAATCGATAGGGGAAGGTTAGCAAGGAATTAACCCTTGGGCCGACCTGGATCAAGACCTCGTTACAAAGTATTGGCGTCCAGAAAATTAAATAGGGATTGCCAGGCGGTGGGTTGACAAGTGTGCATGCCGCTCCGGCCGGGACCTGTGCAGAAAGAGGAAAGAGTGGGGGAAATGAAAAAAAAAAAAAAAAAAAAAAAAAAAAAAAAAAAAAAAAGATAAGATAAGAAGAAGAAAAATAAAAATCTCTGGTAGTCGTTTGGACACGAGACAGAAACAGAACGTCTCTGTGGGATTATTTCTCGCGAAAGACGTTCTTGCAAAAATCACGTCGACATGAAAGACCAGTCTGAACAGAAAATCAGAAAAAATGTTGTTTGGGTGGTCGATAGGGTTATTGGAGGAACCACGCAAAGAGCAGGTTGAGTATAGAAAACTCCTGCAGCCAATTTTGTTCTTTAAAAAAAGAGAAAAGAGCAATATGGTTCTCGCACGACAGAGAACGCTTTGACAGCCAAATCATTCTGCTGGAAGCGACAGGAAGTAAAATGACACCCAGATTCAGTTACATATGGTTAAAAAGATAAACCTACAAGATAAAAGTTAAACGTTCAGCTCTTAACGTCTTTTGCCACCACCAAGGTGACGTCAATAATGACGCACCGAAAAGGTCTGAGCAACTTTTGACCCTACCTGGGTTCGAACTCGCGACCTTTTAGCCTCGGACAGTCCGTCGGCTCTATCAACTAGGCTGCCCATGCCCTCACGTTAAAGCCTTCCGTATATACTGCATTTTAAGCGATTAGATAGCGTTTCCGTGGGAAACGATATAACCGCTTATTGCACGGCTTCTGAGAAGAAACGTTTGCATTAAATTCTTTTGCTGTCGGTAGCGGTTTTTGTCGCGATGATTCCTGCAGGATGTCAGAGTGTTGTTATTCCTGGAGGATGTCAGAGTGTTGTTATTCCTGGAAGATGTCAGAGTGTTGTTATTCCTGGAGGATGTCAGAGTGTTGTTATTCCTGCAGGAATCATCGCGACAAAAACCGCTACAGACAGCCAAAGAGTTCATTAAGTCCCGTCGTCAAAGTGTTTGCAACTAGTTGACGAGACATGCCCCGGGACAGTCAGATAATCCCCTCAAAGTCCGACAGTCAATAGTCGAACCACTGTCGCGCGAGAATTCTGAGCTTTTAAAAAAAATTTTCTTTTATTTTGTTCTTTTTTTTAAAGAGCTACTTCGATAAGAAATACTGCGGGCGGGGGGGGGGGGGGGGGGGTTGGGGGGTGGGGGGTGAAGCGTGCTGGTATGTTATTTGGGGCCTTGCAGTATCAGTGTTTGATGGTTGTGATTTTGGACGTAAGGTGCAAAATCACTGACTAGCACACAACGGAATCGCGTTTATACGACTGAAACACTGTCATTTAATGTAAGAGTATTGACAAGATGAGCGATTTCCACAGTTCGTTCGTTCACGTTGGAATCACGTTCGTTCGAAGAGAACCGCAATGTCTTTGAGAAAAAAGTACCTGAGCGCGCAAAGATATTTGAGCCGAGTTGGCCGTGGTTAGCCTGCGCACGTTTGGGAAATTGAATGGAGATTAGGGATTTTGTGGGGCCTGACTGACACCTTTCCATTGCCTGAAAGCACTCCACGTCTATTTGAAGAAATGACCATTGGCATGCGGGCAAACTGGAAGCAGACAGTGTATAGTGAGTGGCCTGTAATCATTCTTGCAGTGCGCGTCCCTAATCTGCAAGGGTCACAGAACCCCATGTGATCGCGTAGCGGGTGGAGGAGCTTGCGACGGTCTATGCATGCACCGTGATGGTCTCATCTGGCAAGTTTAATGTTCACTCGGACCAAAAAATAGGATGTTCAGTGGCTATTGTGAAATTCTCTAGAGCTTATTATGAAATGGTATTCTTTTTTCTAACGCCATTTTATATCGCAGTTTCTTAGGTGGTGGGGGTCTTGAAGGCTTCTCTTTGTCACTGACGGTAAGAAAGGAAAATCTGATCGAAGACGTATGGGTCTCGTGACGATCTTTTCCTTTTACTGGCACCGTTTTCGCCCATAATTGTCCCTCAATTAGAGGGGGCTTTGGGACTTCGCTAGGCCCACCATGGTAATTCTCTAGGACTGAGTTACGTGAGAGCTGAATTCCTGCGCATGCCACTAAGCAAGGTGCTACGCTGCCTTGCTTTGTGGCTTGCGCAGGCTTAAATTCCTTCATGCAACTAAGTCCAGAGAGTTTTTGGAAGGAGGGTCTGGATAGAAACAGGCTTGCACACGCCACTCTGTCGCTCCCACTGTCAATCTCTTGGCAAACTTGCTACTTTCTTTTCCCTTCAGACCTACGTTGAAATCCAATGACTTTCTCTATTTAAGAAACATAGAGTTAAAGACGTCCAGCAAGAGGCGTAGATCCTCAATAGCCCGCCTGCAACGCAGGGGCTCTTGAGCATCTATATCTCTTGCAGACAAATTTTCAGTGGCTCTCCTTTTTCTTGTCGTATCACAAGGGCTCTTTAGACTAGACGCCTCTTCCAGATGGAAAGATTTTTTCCATTTTATTTTCGTTTTTGCAGACCCCGGGTGACTCAAATTTGGGCCTCGGCCGTGTCCTATTCACTGGAAGTCGGCTTTAGTTTGCCAAGATGTTATCATGTGTTTGAAGATAATTCTGTTGCAGTCTAGGAAAACATGAAGTTCGATTGGTAGAAAAAGGGAAACGTTCCTGTGGTGGCATTGTAGGCAGCACTCGAAATGACGCCGACAGAAGTTCCTGGAAACAGATTTCTAAACTATTTTCGATCACGCAGATGTAACATATTTTCTACTGCCCCTGCTACGCGACGGAGAGGGAACGCTTAGGACTAGGCAGCAAGAAGAAGAGAACAGAACAGTTTTTCATTGTACGACGTTCAAACTTCGTAATTAAACAACAGTTAATTAAGGTAGTCTTTTGAGTGGTATTATTGTAAGACATAAACATTTATAAAGGAGATATTTTGAACTATTAACTCTTTATCGCATTGAGAAGGTCGTTTTAACCTGTTGTGCCCCACAGTCGAAATCCCCATATTTTGGAGTTGCCCTCTGAATACTTCATTACAAATTCAGGAGACGAGCGACCATGATAGTTCAAGGGTGGTGCCAGAATAGCTTGGCACCCATAGGCGCCAAGCTATTCTGGCACCACCCTTAAACTATCATGGTCAAATCATATCCTGGTGTGGTGTTTAAGGATTAAATGCGGTAAACACAGGGTCTGTTATAGTACTTTTAACGCCCTCTGGAAAAGTATCGTATTTGTCGTAATTACGTTCAAATTTGGACGGAAAAGCAACAACCACAAAACAAACCCCAGTGTATTATTCGAAAGCACAAACTATATACAGACGAGCAAGTTGTTTATGCGCAGATGTGAAAATCTTGCCTTCGGCCGCTTGCGTGCGGGGATGTAAACATGTCCATCATACACCTGATTTTGTTTTTTTACGAGAAGAACACTGAAAGAAACTTGGTCGGGTTGGTCTCGAACAACAATTTTGCTCTTGAATCCCTTAAAATAATTTGATTTGCCGGAGGGGTTTGAAAACGAATATATTTTTAGCAATGCAATAAAGCCTTTGTAATTGACTCATTCCTTTCGGGGGCCGCGGAATGATAGGGGGTGGGGTGGGGTGGGAAGGGGAGGTTTAACCCTCTGAATCATGACACCGCTCGGCGGAGAAGACGCGTGATTTCGCGTCTGTTCCCTCGAACGGTATCGCTAATAGAAGTCAAGGGGTTAAAGCTGACACTGGTTGTTTCCCTCTGATTCACTGCCTATCAGCGCAGAAGATCGAGGGACGGAGGCAACCAGTGTGGTGAAAGCTCCCAACCATTCCCGCCCCGAGAAGGAATACGTGTGATTTTTGCTGTTTTTAAGGCGACACTCGTAGTTTCAATGATGTTCAGCCGCGACATGCTCAAGCTATCGATCTGCGTCCACAAAACGGAGGCGTTATCGAAAATAACAAGCTGGAGGGCCAAGGGAATCTGGATTGCGCATTTTTGTGTTTCTGAAATCTGTTAATTCTGCGCCAAAGAGCCCCAGCCGTCCAGAGAACGTGGACACAAAGTGATATCGGCAAGAGGCATAGATCCTCATGAGCCCCCGCGTTTGCGGGGGTTCATGAGGATCTATGTCTCTTGCATTTGGATTGTGCTCAGTTTTCCTAGGCAGTGAAGAAGTTGCGGAAGGAAAGACATGTAAAACACGAAATGAGAAGCCATAAAAGAATATGGAATGTGATTTTGGCAGTATTGATAGAAATTGTATGTAGTTTAGGCGCATTGCATACGACGTGCGCAGATGGCATCGAGACACGTAATCATCGGTGTAGGGTGTTGATTGCATGATTATATGGCGCCATTTATAATGTTTTATCTGTCATGTTTGCATTTATATTGCATTGCTTCGAAATGAATATTCTCCCATTACTTTTTGGCTCACGTGCGAAGCAAAAGTGAGTATGTTTTGGGCCAGTGGTCGTCCGTCCGCTGTCCGCCGTCGTCCGTGATAAACTTTAACGTTGGCATTTTCTCGGAGGCTATTCAAGCCACATTCTTCAAACGTGGCCCAAGGATACTTTTTGGTAAGACCTTTCTAAACATACCAATTTGAGTGACCTCACAAAGGTCAAGGTCACAGGGGATCAGGAAATTGGTCATAAATAGCTATATTTTGACATAATTTATTTTTTCTCAAATACTATTCACACAAACCCAAACTTGGTACAAAGATACCTGATGGTAAGACCTTTCTATACGTACTAATTTGGTTGATCCATCGGAAAAGTCAAGGGTCATAAGAGCTCAGGAAATAGGTGAAAAATATCCATATTTTGACAAAAGATGTTTTTTCTCAAATACTATTCACAACTTCAAACCCAAACTTGGTACAGAGATACCTGATGGTATGATCTATCTATGCATACTAATTTGGATGACCCCCTCAGAAAGGTCATGGGTCACAAGGGCTCAGAAAATAGGTCCGAAATAGCCATATTTTGACAAAAGATGTTTTTTTCTCAAATACTATTCACAACTTTAAACCTAAACTTGCTACAGAGATACTTGGGAAGACCTTTCTATGCACAATAATTTGGTTGATCCCTCGGAAGGGTCAAGGGTCACGATTGCTCAGGAAATAGGTCTAAATAGCCATATTTTGTCAAAAGATTTTTTTTTCCTCAAATACTATTCACAACTTGAAACCCAAATTTGGTACAGAGATACCTGATGGTAAGACCTATCTATGCATACTAATTTGGATGACCCATTGGAAAGGTCAAGGGTCACAAGAGGCTGGTAAATGTGTGTAAAATGCTGATTTTTGATAAAATGGTGGGTATTCCCAAGTTTTTGGCAAATTTTTAACCAAATTTGGTACAAAGATAGCTGACGATAAGACCTTCCTATGCATACTAATTTAGTCGACTCCTCACTCATCAAGGGTCTTGGGGGGTTGACAAATGTGTGAAAAATGCTTACATTTTCAGAAAACATGGATTTTGCTGTTGCAGAAGCCAGCCCTTGTCACAAAGGTCACACATATGTAAATCGGTCATACACGTGAGCCATAATGGCTTTGCCTTTTTTGTTAATCGGCGATTAAAGTCACGTCACAAGGAATCTTAACTTTACGTTCAATACACATTCTCACAGTCTGTTGGTTCGCAGCTTTGTGTCTCAAAGTGCACAAAATTTAAATTAAGGAAAATTAACAAACTGTTAACCTTTTGGCTGCCCATAGACTTTTTTTGTCGAGGTGATTCCTGCAGGAATCACCTGGACAAAAAACGCTATGGACAGCCACATGGATAAATAAGAATTTTTGTTTGTTTTTTAGCCACTGATTCAAAGAATCTTATAAACTTTGAATCAACAGGTAAAAACAACAACAAAAAAGTCTTATATTCCAAGATCAATACTGAGAAATTCCCAACAAAGTGAATATATAACACACGTCACGGCTTAAAATGGGAAACATTTCTGACATTAATTATCTGCTTATCACATTTACCGGCACAGTTTTAAGACACGGATGACTATGTTCACGAACATAATGTCTCTTAAAGGGCTTTATTCAAAGAACTCTAGATGAGTTCGGGTTGTTTATAGCCTTTTTCTAGGTTCGCTCCAGTTCATCAACAACTCCCTTTCCCACCCTTAAACGTAACATCCCTCATGTGCCTGCGTTGTAAAATAAAACGCCAACTGTGACTTGTCCAAAATTGCTTCATCAAAGAGGGTTCATTCCGCCGTCATTGAACTTCATCCAACTTCCAGAGGAACAGAACCTTATGCTGGTCGTACTTTGCGTTTTACGAACGTTTGAAACGCAGGACTGCCAACAACGAACAAGAGCGACGTGACAGCAGACAATCAGCTTGGACTATAAATCTAGTTAACACTCCAAACATCTTCAAGAAGCATAGATCCTCATGAGCCTCGGCGCTCATGAGGATCTATGCCTCTTAGAGATGTTTGGAGTGTTGTCTGTGTTTATGGGAGATACTGGTTATCCGGCATGAGTTCGTTCTTGTTCGTTGTTGAGAGTCGTTCGGTGTAAACGAAACCTCATTTGGTGTTTTCTTTGTACGGACGCGCTCATTTGGCGTTAAATTTACATTGATTTTAGAATACAGACCGAAAAAGGATTGCCGAATGTGTATTTAATGCAAAGAAATTTCCAAGCAAGAAAGAAACGCGCCCTGCGGGCACAACTGAACTTTTTGAAGGCATCAGTTCGCAAAAAGCGTTTACTGGGCTTCAGTATACATACCCACTTAGACAGTGACCACCCTATTGTCCCACCAAATGCTTTCTTTCGTCCTTTCAAAGCGAAAAGAGGTCCACCGGAATCTTGTGTCGGGACACCGTGAAAAGATTGCTTCTGATAGGCGATGGTAGCTGACGTCATAACTATTCTATACACATCTGCATCTGCATTAGGTCATCTGCATAATTATAACCAATCAGAGACAAGATGGCGGATAAACCAGAGAAGAAAAAAAGAAAGTATCATCGACTCGCGCCGACAATGACAGACTCGGAATTGAAGAGAAGAAAGAGGAAGAGAGACAAAATACCCCTAAGTAGAATTGACATAGGACAAGGGAATATGGACATGTGGCAACACGTAAAGCCAGAGCTTGGCTTGACCGCCCATCCGGAATTTGTCGCTTTCCTGCTCTGTGAATCAGTAAGTAATCTACAGTCTTTGTCGATCTTACTATAGTTCCGCGAGCGTTAGTGATTTTCAGAATTCATGATCTTCAGTAGAATTTATCTCTTAATGATTTCGCAAGACTTTATACCCGTTTTATCATATAGATACGAGCTAGTTATCAGATTTTATGCTGCAAGGATCTGAAAACTACAGTGTGTGTCAAAGTTGCACATCGCTGGTCGTGACACGTTTTTGTCTGTGCGGTCTCTCATTCACTCGATTCACAGAGGTAGTGTTTCTGCTGCGATGGTGCATTTGTCGTTTCCAATGATGCTTTCAGTTACTTCGATGTGTGAGATGTGCAATTGACTGCAGTGCAGAAAATGGGTATAAATACCAATGTTCTGTTTCGTGTTTCCGAGGGATAAAGGATCAAAGGTCAAACTAGGCACCGTGGACGCTCGCTCAGTCGCTTTGCGCGGATAGTCGAAAACAAGCCACGCCCTCGGTGGAGTGCATAATAGTACACAAAGGACCGATACACATATTGTCATCAGTATCTGTTGCAGACATTTATCTGACTGTGTTGAGATGCTTGATCCTGGGCAATATTACTTTAAGAAACTCCACTGGCTGCCCGTACAAGAACGCATTCTGTGTAAACTGTCCTGCGTGCGCTTTTAACTCTCAGCCTGATTTATTTTACCTATATCTCTGGCTTACTCTATTTGTATACTCCATCTCGCACCCTCCGCTCTTCCTCTGACACGCGTAAATTTCGCCTTCCCAATTTCAAAAGTAAAACACGTGGCGGTTGTGCCTTCTCCCATCTTGGCCCCGCCACTTTGAACAGCCTCCCCGCCCCTGTGCGTAACTGTCAAACGCGCTCCTCATTCAAATGACTGTCTCAAAACCCACCTCTACAACGCTGCATCTTACTAGTTCATTTCCCCAGGCATACACAATTCATCACCACGGTCACGTATGTGTGTTTGTGTGTGTGTGTGTGTGTGTGTGTGTGTGTGTGTGTGTGTGTGTGTGTGTGTGTGTGTGTGTGTGTGTGTGTGTGTGAGCACGCGCGCGTATGTTGTGTGTGCGTGTTAGCTGTTCGCTTTTTCATTGTATCAGCGCTTAGAGCTACTTTTAGAATAAGCGCTTAACAAATCTCCTTTATTATTATTATTATTAAGTATAGCATAGTTGTGCTGTACTTGACCTTGCTGAAACCTCTGTGTGTCCATTTTCCTTTGATGGCTCCCCATCTTGGACGATTTACAGAACACAATCTGGCGTCCACTGACTGGCATGGACTGGCTTCATTACGCACCAAGCCAGACACGGACAATTCTGCAGCTGAAATGATGAACAGCGGATTTGTCACACGGCTGAACAGAATACGTACATAATGCATGAATACATACATGCATGCATAATATCTTTTCATAGACGGTTTTAAAGAGGCAGTCATGACCTTTTTTTAATGCTTCAGTTCGTATAAAGCTTTTACTGGGATTCAGTATACACACCCACTTAGACAATGACCACCCTATTGTCCCACCAAATGCTTTCTTTCGTCCGTTCAAAGCGAAAGGAGGCCACTGGAATCTTGTGACT
The DNA here is from genome assembly GCA_036245525.1 of Semisulcospira habei. NCBI lineage: Eukaryota > Metazoa > Mollusca > Gastropoda > Semisulcospiridae > Semisulcospira > Semisulcospira habei. Next base: position 64,708,981 of record BTPG01000008.1, on the reverse strand, counting down.
GGACCAAGTCAAAAGATTGCTTCTGATAGGCGATGGTAGCTGACGTCATAACTATTCTATACGACCTTAGGTCATCTGCATAATTATAACCAATCAGAGACAAGATGGCGGATGAACCAGCGAAGAAAAAAAAAAAGTATCGGTCGACTCGCGCCGGCCGACAATGACAGACTCGGAATTGAAGAGAAGAAAGAGAAAGAGAGACAAGATACCCTTAAGTAGAATTGACATCGGACAAGGGAATATAGAGCTTGGCTTGACCGCCCATCCGGAATTTGTCGCTTTCTTGCTATGTGAATCAGTAAGTAATCCGGCTACGGTCTTTGTCGATTTTCCTATAGTTCCGCGAGCGCTAGTGATTTTCAGAATTCATGATCTTCAGTAGAATTTATCTCTTACTGATTTTGCAAGATTTTAAACCTGTTTTGTCATAAAGTTACGAGCTAGTTCATCAGATTTTTGTGTCAAAATTACGGCACTAACATTGCTGGTCGTGACACGTGTTTGTCTGTGCGGGCCGCTCTCATTCACTCGATTCACAGAGGTAGTGTTTCTGATGCGATGGTGCATTTGTCGTTTCCAGATATGCTTTCAGTTACGTAGATTTTGATGTGTGAGATGTGAAATTGCAGTGCAGAAAGTGGGTATAAATACCACTGTTCTGTTTCGTGACGCTGGCTCAATCGCTTGGCGCGGAGACCTAGTCGAACAAGCCACGCCCCCAGCACGATCGTTACTCAGGGTAGCAGGTCAAGCGGAACCCGCATTGATTTTGACAGCATAGCGAGTATGGAAGGTTTATTTTACATTCTCGTGGAAAATTATGTCAAAGGGATGCCGGAGAACATCAGTACATGTTTACACTGACACGTGTGTACCCACACCGATGACCTCGTCTGCAGTATTGACCGGGTTCTGCCTTGTGACGTAGGCTAGTAAATATGCACAAATTCAAAACGAGGCCGATGCAGACGATAATTTGCGCTCTCGGGTACAAAAACAACACACCAACCAAACGATGAATTTAGACATTTGGCATTGTATTTACATCATAAAGCTCTAAGTTAGTACACAAAGGATCCATACATAATACTGTCAGCAGTATCTGTTGCAGACAGTTTTCTGACTGTGTTGACTCGCTTGATCCTGGGGAGAATAACTTTAAATAAGCCCTGACGGGTTTTTTTTTTTTTTCCGGCTTTGTTTGAAAATTTTCTGAGCATTGATTTTTAGAAATGCATATATAATTGAAAGAGTAAAGAAATTTCTAGAAAAGGTCTATACGATCTGATCCTTGCTTACCACCCTAACAACAAACACCGCATGAATTCGCTTCTTCGTGTAACCCTTTCACTGCCAGTTGAAGCAGATTTTGTCTCTGCATTATCCTTAATTTAACGCCAAAGAGCGCCAGCCGTCCCAAGAAAATTGGTTCAAAGTGGTGTTAGCTAGAGGCATAGATCCTCACGAGCACCGCAACTGTGGGGGCTCTTGATGATCTATGTCTCTAGTGCAGCTGGATCGTATTCACTTCTCTTGGCATTCAAGGGGTTAAGCCGTGAGGGAGAATGATAAACGTAGGGTGAGTACAGTGTCTGTTTTACTAGGTTCTTTTAGAGGATCATAATCGTTGCGATGTCCGGGACGATTCACCAGTGGCTATATCCGTGTAATTTTTAACGGACGATTCTCAACCGCACTATTTACCTCCGTCGCTTTCGGATGGAAAGAGGGAGAGAGGTGACCAGTGTGGATCGTCCGCCGGGCCTTGTGCCCAGGGAGCCTGTCTCGGCCAAAACAAATTGCGTCTGTTGCAGACCAGGGGCATTGGTTTTTGTTGACAGTGATTGAAAATAGACAATGGGAACGCGAAAATAGTACGGTATGTTGACGTGATAGTGTGGTAACGCCCATGGCGATGTAGAATATTGAACTGTTCGTTTGTTTTGTTGTGTTTGTTTGTTTTTTTTTTTTTTTGTTTTTTTTGGTCTACCGTATTAAAAATACGGTGGACTTTGAAATGGGGCTGGTCGGAGCGCATTCTGGAGCATGCACATGACGTTTTTGGCGTGCGGAGCAGAAATTCTAGCAAAGAAGTAACAAAATAAAAACAAGATGAAGATTTCATCCCAAAGTCTACCGTATTGTTTGAAGCTCAGATGCGTTTATCTTTTAGGGTTGTTCATATTTTTAGGCTTATTATGATGATCCGTTTCCCTCCTCTCTAAGCCAACCCCTGATCAACACACACGTCGGCGCACACAAATAAAGACGGACACACGGCGCTTCCCACCATTAGTACGCTCTGTGGGCTCCTGTAGCGACAGAAATCTATCTCCTTCTACTCTAACCCACCCTCTGACCCTCTGATCCAAACACACTGGCACGCATAATAAAGACGGACACACGGTGATTCCCGCCATTCGTAAGCTCAGTGGCGGTAGGCGTAGCATAGCTATTCTGAAGAACTTAGCGCGAGCAGCGAAATGACGTCACTTCTCATGACGCTGTGTTCATAGTGACGACTCGATGTTATACGTCACTCATCGCAGTACTAACATTTGACGTAACAGACAATCAACTTTGCAATTTTCTTGCTGATTTTTTTCACGCCTAGGGCTTACAGGTCACAATTTGACCTAATCCTACCCCAGGGCCGGGATAAACAGCAGGCTTATGCAAACATTGTTATGAAAAATCATGCGGATATTAATGAGAAGATAGTTTTCTTTCGTAAAAGAAAAATTAAAGTTATGTTATCTGTTTTACAAATGACTCCTAAAAAGTGGTGCAGAACATTGTCTCATTTTCACACCTAGGGCACACAGGTCACAATGGATCTAATCGTACCCGACAACTGAGACAAACTGTAGGTTTATTTAAATACCGTATACAAAAAATCATGCGATTATTAATGAGAAGATTTTTTTTCATAAAAAGATTTAATTGTTTTAAGATTAACCCATGTAATTCGTGAAATTAATGGCAAAAACGTGAAAAAATATTTTTTCAATAAATATTTAATTATCACTCAAAATGTTCTAGAGTTACAATGCTGGTTAACGAACTCATTCAATATGTCCCTTTTATTTAGCTATACGCAAAATATCTAGTAAAAGTAAGAAAAATTACGGACTCCAGTGTGGATCAGCTGTTTTTTGTGAAACGGCCATTTTCTCGCCAATGAGCATCTTAATCCAAAAATCGAAAGAAAAAGGTCCGAGATAATTCTTTTAGGGACAATATCCTAAAGTTTCAAGCTTGTCCGTCCTCAAACGCCGGCTCTAGTCGCTGTCACATACGCGCACGCACGCACGCACGCGCGCACGCACGCACGCACGCGCGCGCGCGCGCGCACACGCACGCACGCACGCACGCACACACACACACACACACACACACACACACACACACATGCGGCGCCGCTTTGGCGCCAAAAAGACGTTTTCTAGCAAGGTTTGCGTAGCTGGAAGTGACGTCATTTTTATCGTTACTTCTATGCCAGAATTTTTGCGCCGCACGCGAAAAACGTCATGTGCATGCTCCGGAATGCGCTCCGAGACAGCCCCATTTCAAAGTCTACCGTATTTTTAAAATGCGGTAGACAATGGCGTCACGTCTAGCTACGCAAACCTTGCTAGAGAACGTCTTTTTGGCGCCAAAGCGCAGCGTGTGTTTGTGTTTGTGTGGGTGTGTGTGTGTGTGTTGGGGGGTGGGGGGGGGGGGGGTGACGGGGTGACAGCGACTAGAGCCCGCGTTTGAGGACGGACAAGCTTGAAATATTAGGATATTGTCCCTAAAAGAATAATATCGGAACATTTTTTTCGATGTTTTGATTCGTAATTTTTCTTATTTTTACTAGATATTTTGCGTATAGCTAGATAAAATGGGCATATTGAATGAGTTCGTTAACCAGCATTGTACCTCTAAGAAACTAAGATATTTTAACGTGAGCCCCAAACTGCTGTCACTTTTGTATGTCGGCATCATTGAGTCTGTTTTGTTATTCTGCACGATCTGTTTCTTCCCCGCATTGTCTGCAGCAAACAAAAACGTGTTGCACCGCGTTACCAAGACGGCCGCCAAAATCATCGGCTTATCTGCACCACTTTTTCGGAGTCATTTGTAAAACAGCTAACATAACTTTAATTTTTCTTTTACGAAACCCCCCCCCCCCCCCCCCCCCTCTATCTTCTCATTAATGATTTTTCATAAACAGTGTTTGCATAAGCCTGCTGTTTGTCCCGGCCCTGGGGTAGGATTATGTCAAATTGTGACCTGTAAGCCCTAGGCGTGAAAATCAGCAGGAAAATTGCAAAGTTGATTCTCTGATATGTCCACTGTTAGTACTGCGATGAGTGGCGTATAACATCGAGTTGATACTATGAACAGGGCGTCGTGGGACTAATGATGCCATGACGATTTTGAAGTGACGTCATTTCGCTGCTCGTACTATTATTCTTCTTCAGAATAGTTATGCTACGCCAGACCACAGAGCTTTTACGAATGGCGGGAATCGCCGTGTGTCCGTCTTTATTATGCGTGCCAGTGTGTTTGGATCAGAGGGTGGGTTAGAGTAGAAGGAGATGGATTCCTGTCGCTACACGAACCCACAGAGCGTACTAATGACGGGAAGCGCCGTGTTATCGTCTTTATTTGTTACGCCGACGTGTGTGTTGATCAGAGTTTGGCTTATAGAGAGGATGGAAATGGATCAGCATAATAAGCCTAAAAATATGAACAAATCTGAATGTTCTTTAAAGACAAACGCATCTGAACTCCAAACAATACGGTTGACTTTGGGATGAAATACTCATCTTCTTGTTTGTTTTGTTTGGTTTGATTTATTTCGTTTTGTTTATTTTGGTTTGGTTGTTGTTTTATTTTTGTAGTTGTTGTTGACACAAACTCATATTAACTGTGTATATAAGGGAAATAATTATATACCAAAGGAATATGATTTGTGGTCCAGGATGACTTGGAAGCGTACAAGATCGAATGAATGCGGTCGTTTCATTGCCGTATCTTGAACTTTATCTTTCAAATGTATTTATCATGTCCTTGTTCGGCGGTATCCGGACTTCTCGCAAATCCCTCGGTTACCACCTTCGAAGTCGCAGAAAACGATTTATTATCATTGCATATTAAGACAGGTTATGGATTGACCATGATAGTTCAAGGACGGTGCCAGACTGAATAGCTTGGCGTCAGCCAAGCTATTCTGGCTCCACCCTTGAACTACCGTGGTCGATCAGACACCTGATTTTGTGATATAGACTGTAGAGAACAACTGCCAAATTCAGAAATGTCGAACTCAGAGCTCTATGAGTTAATTGTCTTTGTGTTTGCTTGACATTTGAACCAGGTGAGGGGTTGTGGGTGATGGTGTAGTTGTCTGCACGCAACGCACTATTGTAAACCGATTGCACCAAGCTTTGTTGCCATTCGCCACAGTTTATTAGCCGATAGGATGTCTGTGAGCTATCTGATGTAATGTAAATAGTGTCTGCTTCTGTTCGAGATTGGTATACACTTCTTTGCCCCCAGTTTGAATAGCTGGGTTGGAGGCACTGGTTGTCTCTCTCGATTCGCTACCGCTGTAGCGACAACCAGTGCGGGGCCTCGTGTGGGATGAACTCACAGTGTGTGTGTGTGTGTGTGTGTGTGTGTGTGTGTGTGTGTGTGTGTGTGTGTGTGTGTGTGTGTGTGTGTGTGTGTATTAGGGATCCATATGGGAAGGCTCTGGTCGTCTGCAAACGATCTGACACGAAACGAAATTGCTTCTGCTTTAGTCTGTTTTAAGTGTTGTGGTATGTGGGCGAGTCCCTCTTCCCGAACATATTGCATTGTCCTTCGGCCGCGCGATACAGATGTGCTCACAACGCCCAATTCTCAAGGTGCAGACAAAGAAAGAACCTCGATGGCATTTTGTGAAGATTGAATGGCTAATGGGAGAGGCTTTTTGTCGAAGCAGCGAATTACCGCCAGGCCATCATCGGGGTATCATCGCCAAAAAAAAAATGTTACAAGAGAAAGGTGCCCGTGCAAGCGCGTACGCTGCTCACGAAAATCTTGTCTTCTTGCCGGTTTACATGGCACTACATCGGATACTTACATTTAACCCCTTTGCTGCCAGTGATCACGATTTGCGCGTCTGAAACTACTGCACGCTGACCGACATTGGCCTGGAAAGAAAAAAAAAAAGAGACGTAAACGGGACCAGAAAATTAATAGGCGTAAAGAACGTAGGACTAACAAGAGACATAAATCGTGGGGGCTCATGATGATTTATGTCTCTTGCCGCTGGGTGGCGTTCTCCTTGTTCCGGCAGTTAAGGAGTTAATATGATTGGGGGGGGGGGGGGGACCCACTCGACGCCATAGGCATAGTGGTATGACTTCGGCTTTTCTAAGCTTCTTTAGCCAATGTTACCATGTGACTAGATGAATACTTAATGTCTGTTTTAGTATCTGCAAGAGGCGTAATACGTTCTCCACACTGGTTGTCAGCGGTAGCGAATCGAAGGAGACAACCAGTTTGTGTAGGTTCTCATTGTCCCAGCTCATTGGGATTTGCCTTTACAGGAGAAAACCGCGTCTGCCTCACGGCCCCAATAACTGTGAACCGTGAGTGGCCTAAGTGACATAATAGTATCGTATACCACACTGGTAGTCTCCCTCGATTCGCTACCCCTGGCCAGCGGTAGAGAATGGAGGGAGACAACCAGTGTGATCGCACACTGCCGGACTGGTGTGTGGAGAAGTGAGGGCAAGCCAGGCCATTTAGTGTATCGTTGGCGGAACACCGACTTTGATAAATTGTGTTGCCTTTCTGTACCTTCCTTCAAGTCTCAAGTAGACTTATTTGATTGCAGTTTGATTCTTATTATTCTTATTTGGGACAGTGGGCCTCTTTAGGTTTCTGGGTTTTTTTTCTTGGCCATTGTGCAACGAAGAATGAACTTACTTACGCCTGTCACCCCTACCCGGGTATAGGCCGTTGACGAGAGACCTCCAGCAACTCCTGTTCTGTGCTTCTCCTTCGATTCTACTCCAGGTGGTTCCCAGTCTCTTGATGTCTGCTTGGAGGTCTCGACGCCAGGAGTTTCTCGGCCTGCCTCCTTTCCTGTTTCCCTGGGGTTCCATGACAATGCCTGCCTAGTGATACTGGAAGCTGGCTTTCTCAGACTGTGACCGATCCATCCCCATCTTCTTCGCCCAATTTCATTCTCTGCTGTTATCTGCTCTGTTCTCTCCCAGAGTCTGACGTTGCTGATCTTCTCTGGCCAGTGGATTTTCAAAATTCTTCTAAGGCAACTGTTCATGAAGGTCTGTACTCTGTTGACTGTGGTTTTTGTCAATCTCCAAGTCTCTGCTCCATATAGGAGAACTGCTTTTACATTGGAGTTGAAAATCCGGACTTTGGTGTGTTGTGACAGCTCTCTGGAATTCCACACTTTTTTCAACTGGAGAAAGGCTGCTCTGGCTTTACCGATTCGTGCTCTGACATCTGCATCAGTGCCACCTTTTTTGTCTATGATGCTCCCGAGATAGGTGAAGGACTCCACCTCCTCCAACGGGGTGCCAGCAAGCAAGACTGGTTCGTCCCTGGTTGCGTTCAGCCTCATTGTCTTTGTTTTCTGTTTGTGAATGGTGAGGCCTACTTGGGACGAGATGTCAGCAAGCCTCGTGGTCTTGTCCTGCATTTGTTGATGAGTGTGGGACAGTAATGCCAAGTCGTCTGCAAAATCGAGGTCGTCAAGCTGTGTCCACAGTGTCCACTGTATTCCACTTCGTCTGTGCTCTGTGGTCATCTTCATGACCCAGTCTATGGCCAGTAGGAAGAATGAAGCACACTTAGAAAAATTGTTTCAATACAATTTATTAATATTTTGGGTAAAAACGCTTTTTCAAGATAGACAAACAAACATGTATACAGTTCGCTACTTATCTTATTAGTGCGTGGAGAAAGTAAGTGACAACTCAAATGGTGATAGCCACCTTTTTGGTCTGGATTTGGCCATTATGGAATATATGAAGGGATATGGTAGCTAATACGGCCAACTGGAACAATTGTAGATCGTCGTTTAGTGATAGTTATGTTAATAGTTATGTTGATATCATTATTGCAAATGTGTTCTTAGTCCAGATTTGCCAGAAACACTTTCCAAATCTGACTAATAAATGATCGAATACCACTATTTAAAATATTTGTGAATACTAACCTAATATTGTCAACGTGCTTTGATTTTTGGTTATGACAGCTCATTAATAGTTGCCGTTGCAGATTAAAGCTGATAGGTTTCGAGGTTGGTATATACAAAGGAAGAAGTCAATTTGAATGTTTCCGCCACCGATATAAGCTTTTCTGAGAGGCCAGTCCTGTTATTCGTGTGTCGATACTAATCCCAGTTCGTGAAAGGCCATCGGGCTGACGCCGGTCACTGTCGATCCGCGCAAGACCGTACGCGGGTCGACAGCGACCGACGACGGCCCGATGGCCTTTTACGAACTGGGCACGGGAGCCATAGTGGGCGATGTTGGGCCCATAAAATCCCTGAATGAAAACCGGCTGTGATTACTGCCTCGGGCTGGCCGGCTAGTCCGTTCCAGAGCACTGGTAATTACACATCCCGCACCGATCTTCTACCGATCGTCAATAGGGCCGCTGGCCTACGGACCACAGTCCTCGGCGTAGATCCTCATGAGCTCTGTCTGCAAGAGGCATATATCCTCACGGGTCCCCGGAATTGCAGAGGTCGTAAGGATATGTGCTTCTTGTCGTCAAAATGTTCTGTCCATTTTGGTACACGCTTACAGAGTAGGGCCGCTCGGCTACCAAACACTCCACCTTCAAGAGGCACAGATCCTCATGAGCCCTTGCAGTTGCAGGGGCTCATGAGGATCTGTGCCTCTTGCTGGCAGGGAATCGATTCATTTAAATACATGTTTTCTCCAAAGCGCCGGTAGATGCCCATCTTTTACCGTACCGGCCAATCTTTCGTCGAACTTGGGCCGATGACCTGCAGATATTTCGAAAAACGAATTCTTTTCAGCAGAAAGAGGCATAGATCTACCTGGGACCATGCAGTTTGGAGGGGCTCATGAGGATCCATGCTTTGCTGGCTAACTTAGATTAGCGGGTCGAAGTAACATTTGGGCTTCTCCCTCTGGGACATACCCATCATTACTGATCGTGGGCAACAGATCCGTGGAAGGGTACTTTCAGAGATCGAACTTTTAAATCTTCTAAGGAAAGATCATCATAAACCCCTACAAGTAAGCTGCGTTAGCTCATGTGACTAAACCCTATGCGTCTTGTTGGCATCTGGGCTCAGTTGCATGAGTGAGCTTAGTCACTCTGCGTTGTAGCGGAACACCTTGCTTAGTGGCTGGCGCAGGACTAAGCTTACTCATGCAACTGGCATCTTTTTTCTACGCCGGAACAGATGAAAGGGTTTTCTGTGTAAAATTTAGTGATGGTGGATAAATAGAGGGCCTGTGTTTCGGGAGGTGGGGACAACATCTTTCACTGTCGTTCTGGGATGGCCAGAGGTCAGGTGCACGCGCACACATTCTAATGACTACGAATGGACAAACACACTGGTTGTCTCCATCAGCGGCAGCGAATCGAGGAAGACAACCAGTGTGGTACGAACACACAGAACTTTATCATTGTCCCCGCCGTGATGTGGCCTTTGTTACTTGCTCGGCGTTAGATCCTAATAACCTACTAACTTTATCATTGTCCGGAACAAATGGAAGCTTAGAATAGAGTCGACACATAATTTGGTGAAAATGTTGTCACATTATCGACATTTAATGAACATAGCGACTCAACCTAGCAATGCGATTTGGAATAGATAAGCTATTGCTTGTTTCATTGAAACATCTGTTTTGCTTATCCTTTCGTCAAATTGCTGTGGCGAATCTTTATCAGATACGAATGTTTGTAATGACGGATGTCTATCGGCAGCATTAAAGGTACGTAATTATAACAAAAAGCATCCAGAAGAGCCCCAAAATATTCAGTCTCACCAGGGGCGGAGCAGTTACCTCGAGGGGGGGGGGGGTCAGACCTTTTGTTTGGGACCTTCAACCTGACACAAAATGCCTTCCCGACGCTAGACTTTTTTCCAGTGGCCGAAAATACAAACGGGGGAAAGGGGGGGGGGGGGGTAAAGGGAGAAGGCATTGGGTCTCGCCACTCAAACCACTCGCAAAAATATCAACGGGGGGGGGGGGGGGGGGAGGGGGGGGGGAAGGGGGGGGGGTAGTGTGTTGGAACTCCGCGCCACAAAATCAGACACAGAGGAGGGGGGGGGGGGCGATATCCAAACACACCAAAAAGGAGCAGTTTGTTATAGCATTTTAAAGAATTTTGGGTGTTGAGGGAGGGGGCGGAACTCCTGGAACCCTTCCTCAGATCCGCCCCTGGACTCTGTTCAAGGTCACGGTACATATTCAAATGAGGTAGATGAGACATTTTGTACAGAGACACTGTGCTGGAATTTGATTGAAATCTCTTGATAGATGAGAAGAGACATGTTTGGTGCTTTGATTCATACCAGCCTTGGCTTAGGCAGCGGACTCTTTTTGGCCTAGTTTGAGTTGCCAAGCGGATGGTGATTTGAGGTGTGTACCAGTTTTGGCTTCGCTTGGCAGGAAACGAGTCGGCTGATGTCCTTTTATGTGCATGGCAAATGTGCAGCAAGTGGGCGGTAGTGTTGTTTAGGGGATTGAAAAATTATGGAATGACTGGGACAAACTAAGGCTAAGCCATTTTAACAGATGGGACTGCAGGGGAGGCTGATTGTGGTCTTGGACCTGTCGAGCTACACAGTTGCAGAGTTGGTAGAAACACAGCAAAACAGTGCCTAATGCGTACCACACTTCCTGGCGCCTTTCGTGCGCGCAACGGTCAACTTCTCCGTGCAGCTCAGACCTTAAACAAAGACACTGAAAGTACAGTAGCCTACTCGAGGCGTGAAAAAAAAAAAAAAATGCCCTGCGTTCGTGGCCGTCGTCTGCTACAGACTAGTCCACAGCCGCGAACGCAGGGCACCTTTTTCTCGAATAGGCTTCTGTACTTTCAGCCTAACGTTTCCTCTGCTGCATTTTTTTTTCTTCACAAAAATATAACTTCATCAATTGTAAAAACTGGCAGAGGCATTTTGGAGAAATTGCCGGTGAAAATATCGCGCGTGTTATCCTGTCAATTCTACAAGTCAGTCTGTTCGGCGGTAAATGTCTGAGCTGCACAGAGAAGTTAACAGTAGCGCGCACGGACGGTGACAGGAGTGTGGGGCACACAATTGGTGCGGTTTTGCTGTGTTCCTACTAACTCTGCAACTATGTAACTTGAACAGAGTCCACTGTGCTACTGAATAGTAAGACTGATTTTTTTATGACTCTTTTGGATGCTTTTTGTTATAATTGCAGACCATGCACACACACACACACACACACACACACACACACACACACACACACACACACACACACACACACACACACACACACACACAGGGAGACAAAACCATCAGAGTGGGTTACCTACCATTTTATGTGAAAATGGGTTCCCATATTTCTATTTATTCTAGGGCTCTGGAGTTGATGCGAATGTTTAGAACTCACCTTGTAACTAAGCTCTACAACTTAAAATAAAAAAGACATTTTCTAGAAACAGAGCCACTGGATGGAGAAAAAATGGGTTTCTACCAATAAAGTGGGTGCCTCTCACACAAAAACTGGCATTACAGTAGAAATGGGTGTCCTTGTCAAATCATTCATTTTAGCATGGACATCTCAAGAAAATTAGTTGTCTGTAATAAGGTAAAGTTCACGGAATATTTGATGCTTCTTTTCCACATTTATTTGATTGTTGTCATTCTTTTTTCAGCTTAATGTATATTCCTTCTTTTTCCTGCATTCAAAATGTAAAGCACAATGACACAACAACACAGTGAACAAATACCTCACTAAAAATACCTCTGATTGATTTGCTAATGATTGTTTGGGTAGGGTTGGGGGGGGGGAGGGAGGGGTGGGGGTGAAGGTGGGGAGGGGGGGGGTCATCACTTTGGGTTTTATAGAGCTGCTGAATGAAAGATTTTAATTATCCCTGGAATCAGGAGGTCATTTCTGAGGCGCGCAACGAGTTGCACATCAAACCACCCACAAATACACATTTGGAGTGCACCAGATGGATCCAGTTGGACAAGTCCCACATTCCACACTATAGGACAGCTAAGACTGAGAAGCAATCGCGGCGTTTATGGCGCGGTGCAAGGTTTAAAACTAAGAAACTGTTGTTTTAGAAGCGTGTCGGGCAACAGTTTTTATTAAAACTGTTTTAAAACCTCTCCTTATACTCAACTTTTGTTAATGTTAAATGTGTTTTCATTTGCAGGCGTGTCGTAACTGTTATGCATCTATTCCAACGTCCCCCACCCGGGTCTGCCCTGGGGGACTTGGGTGGGGTAACTACTTTTTAGTTCCCAGGGTCACCCTGATCAGCCCCACAGGGTGGGTTTTCTTCTGTATTCTGGGGCATGTGTTTCTGTCTACCCTTGGTCCATTCATCTGTATTTTCCTTTTTTAAACTCTCCCTACTGTCTGCGCTGCCTGTAACTCTTGATATTGGTTGTGTGTTGCTAAATGGTCTTAGCTTTATTTAGGCCCCATGTCGTAGGTTTATTTAACCGGCTGGCGACATACATTCAATATTCTGTTTAGTTTTTTTTTTCACAAGCAGTGCAGGCACGTCCTGAGAAAGCCTTGCTGCTGTTGGGATGTTAAGCAATGTACAATCAATCAATCAATCTATTCCAACGTAATAGTGCTGGATATCATAGTTTTCCCCATTGCTTCTCTCTTTACTCAGCACTCGACTCTCCAGTCCTTCCCTCAAACACGAAGCATTCACACAAACAATACTTTACTATTACACCCTTTGGCAACATTAGGTGGTGGTTGTTTTTTTTTTCTCTGACCTAGCATCACATACTGCACTAAACGACCGACTGCAGCAGACGACACACCTAACGACACTGACTGTGTGACGTCATTGTATTCAATCAATATGTGCATACAATCTGACAGGAGTTGCAGTCAAAACGAAAGCATAGCACCAACAAACCCACTTAAACAAAGCAACAGGTTGAACCAAAAGACACAAGACAACAGCAGCCTCACCCAAAGTCTATACGTCCTCTCTCTCACTGCGCACTCATACAATCACTTCACTTCTTAGCAACCGGCGCACGAATATAATTATAGGCTAAGTCAAACTAAAACAGAAGATAGTGGTGGAAAACCCTTTAAAATAGAAACAAAGAACGACGTTTCAGATCAAATATTCTTCATCTGACATGAAAACAAACGTAGAAAACGTATAGGCTAAGTCGCTGGTGAACGTATACATGAATCTCAAATTTGTCTTCTCCACATCACCCCGGAAGTACATCACAACTCAACACTTTTTTAACAAAACAACCACACCCTCAAATAACAAACCTAATTTTGTAGGAACATAAACAATTTACTCCCTCAAACAAAATATCCCCCCCACCCACCACCACCCTTCCTGACCCATATCAGCTATGAAGTTATTTATAGCTGAGAAGGGTGATGTCATACATGATACACGCCCACTTTCAGGGATCTGTGCGCACAACACACACACACATTGCGGGGAGGGACAAGTTTTCAAACACACTACAGGCGTGTGTTAAACACAAAAGTGCATGTTTTAACGCCAAAACGAGAAAAACTGATCTTTTTATTTTTTATGAATCTTTACCCCAAGACAATGCAGAAACAACCCTCAGAAAAAATGGGTGTCTGACTTGGTCACCCAGATTTTTACACACACCCATTTTTCATAAAGATGGTAAAGACAGTCACCCATTTTAGCTCTTTCGTGTACACACACACACACACACACACACACACACACACACACACACACACACACACACACACACACCTAACAGCACGGCTGAGCCTTTTGCAAGAAACAAGGCACGGTGGTCTTCCAAGCTGGCGTTTTTGCAATATCAATACAACCATGGCGCATAATCATCATGTGCTCACTTCAGTGCAGCCGAAAGAATTTACCAGACTTGCCATTTGTGTCTCATATACTGTGCGCATTTCATGTGACAAGAGCATTGTCACACTGGTTGTCTCCCTCGACTCGCAGCAGCTGCAGTGTGGAACGTTGCATGGGCATTTTCATTCCTTAGACCGTAATAGATTAGCAGAATACACTCGGGAATTAACCAAACGATGGTGTCCCTCTGAAGTTGTTTACACTTTGGCTTTGGTGTAACTGGCAGTACAAGAGATAAGCAAAAGAGAGAGTACATCGACTCTAAATCAATAATGCCGTATTGATAGTTCTAAATCAGGGTAAATTGCGTACGTAATTATGTTACGGTCCAGAACTTTCAATCTCCCGTTATCTTAGTTGGCGTTCCTGAGAAATTGCGACTACACAGAAGAATGTAGCCGATTCACTACAGGTAATATTATATGTCGGCGGCTAAAAAGCTTCCTTGCCGTTTTAACTGCGCCATTGACCTGAAACGGTTAGAACACACACCCCACACCTCTCCCCCCCCCCTCCCACACACATCCTGTACTAGTACACGCCGTCTCACCACCCACCCCTTACCCCCACACCCCACCCCACCCCACCCTACAAAGCCCGACACACTCACACGTCACTTACCCCACTCCCCACACAGGCAACCATCTCGCACACACAACATGTCAGGCCAAACAAATCCGTTCTGTGTCAACCCTTCACATTTATGTCACTAAGGCACTAGAACAGATTTTCTCGTTCTGTGTCAACCCTTCACATTTATGTCACTATGTCACTAGTACAAACATTTTATGTGGGACAAATCTTGAAAATAGGTTTTTCTCCAAATATAGATCACCAGGCAGGCCATTCCTAAATAATTAGGACACGCAACGTTAGTAGTAGAATGGAGAAAAATAATTTTGTTTTTGTGTCTGACAAAGTGTGGAGAAAATGTTGTTTTCATTCCAACCACACATCAGCACATCCGGGCGGACCAACCTACGACGCATTTGAAATTGAAAGACAAAACCCCATCACTCAACCCCCAGTGAGGGAACCTGATTTCAAAAGCCAATATACACGCACCCTGTTTACAAGTGTTTTAGATCAACAAATCACGCGAGGAGAATGGGTATGCCTGAGTGGTTTCGTATTTCAGGACACAATGCCTAGTTTGATTTACAGGCACACGATAATCCAGTTACAAAAAGGTTGAATACTTTTTCAGTGAATAGTATGGGGATAAAATCGGGTGCCTGTATTGTACTGAGTTTGAAACCGGATCAGGGACACCTGCTGTCGCGTGAGTGGGTTTATTGCCTTCCACCCAGCAGGAAGAGAATCTAGCCAGACAAGCTTTTGTGTAGCCAATATAACACCTGCCGTACGGTGAGTTTACTAGATTGTGTCCCTTTCATGACCAGGAAGGTTGAAATCGGTAGTGAAACGGATACCTTTTTATTCTCAGTACAATAGGCCTTTCATGCCCAGTTTAGTCTGAATTTAAGCACAAGCATGACGTGTCTGCTAACACGTTCGGAGTATCGTGATTTGGTGCATTGCTTATTCGAAATGGGCTACCAAAGATTAAAAAGGAAACAACTCAAAAGCTAAGTGATTTTTTAATACACGTGAGCGCTTAGCCTGCTCTCTGAAATGTTTAACTGAGCGTCAAAAATCAGATATAGATATATGTTAATTGATCCATCGCTTTCAGTTTTTTTCTGTATTTGAATTGAGATTCCATCACTACCGTTTTCGATAGTACGACCAGAGCCATGAAGGAAATCATCGTCCGAAGAACGCAGATCTAGCCACAGTGCATACTTGTCTGTCAGGTATTCACCGATTCTTACGTCATACAGATGCAGATCTTTGCACGCAATGTTTGCCGATTTTTCTCTAAGTCTCCCCCCTGCAAAATACTTTGTGATTTCATCAAAGTGCTGATATCCCGTCATTCCCGACGCAAAAATTTGGTTAGGTCGGCCTTCGATTGTGCAGGACAAATGTGTAATCTTTGGATTGTAGAATTTTTCTGAATCTCCTTGGTAAGGACTTTTTGGTTCAACAAATAACATAAGAATACCTTTCAGTGACCTGGCAGGTATGTTTAGGTTGATATTCCAAATCTGGTCGCTTTTGTTTTTATTAATCAAACTGTGTCTTATCACATGGTCATAATAAATCGGCAGTCTTGACTGGTACTGATTTTGAATGAGAGAAGCTAAATGAGTATGCGTGACAATCTCATATTCCAAGGAAATGTTAGAGATCTTGTATGATGCATTGAGATCCATTGATTTGATAACTTTGGAGTAATCATTGAAGGTTAGTTCAAAACTCAGGCGGTCATTCAGTGCTCCTTGGTAATATGGCAAATGTCCTGTTAGGATTTCAAACTCAAGTGGAATGCAAAACCTATTTCCATATGTTTCGGCCACAATAATGTCTTTGGCTTGTGTTGTTGGTTTATCGGATGCATTTATTCAAATTTTCATAATGCTATCTGACTGTATGCCTTGATAAATACGGTCATTTCTTTCTTCTTTTGTAAGCCACAAATCCTTGTAGCAGTAGAACACATCAGCATCGTCAAGACTAAACACTTCCTGTCCTTCAAGTTTAACTTTAATAGTCTTAATAATTACTCTGCCTAGGTTGTTAACTAGTGTTCTTTTGTCATCTGTGTCTGATGATAGTTCAATATTAAATGCTAGGCGTGCAGTACCAGGAACAATAACGTCACTGGGACCTAGGTTAGGAAACTTAACAGTAAGAATTTGGTTTTGATCTATGGAGCTAGGATTGTTAGTGATGACGATTGATTGTCTAATGCCCTTAACACCAAGAGGTTCACGTAGTTTTCTGTATGGGTCTAACTTCGATCCGTAGGACTGTGTCATTTTATTATGCAAAAATAAAATAAAAAAAATTAATAAAAACAATGGCAGCGGGAGGATTTAACCATGAAGATTTTGAAATGGATGACATGAATGACTATGATACTAGTGCAACAGATGTAACTGGAATGGGAAATACTTCTAGTATGTATCATGAACTGTTAAAAGACAAAGTCAACTCGTTTTATGATAGTGTTGGTGACCGCCCAGATGAAATAGATCCTAATCAGTTTGAATATGAAAAAGGTCATTTATATTTAAACACTGTTGATGGAGGAAAAGTACAATTGACTAACAAAAGAGACCCTGGTAAGTTTAGAGCTTTAAGTACAATCAAAAATGAAGGTGGTGTTGGCGCCTTGCGTCAACTTGGTATTGGAGATAAACAGTTACCACCTCGTCTTGTTAGTGCCCTCCATGATGCGCAAACAAGGTGCCAACTGGACAAGAAATTGAAATGACTGAAGTAACAAGACTGCCAGAATTAGCAAACACAGTAATACACGAAACATCATTTGCAGAAGGGCAAATAAATGAGGCTATGAAAACAATGGGTGACTCTCCTTTAACCTTGCAGGAGTTAGCAGGCTTGGATAAATCACTGCAGACAATCAGAGGTGAGCTTGTGAATAATGTAGCCAAACTAGGCGAGCTTGATAAACACATAGAAAGGGAAAAAGAAAAACTGGCTACAGCTGATGATGAGAATTATGACACAGAAATGAAAGAAAGAATACAACACAGATTAAATGATTTGCAGATAGAAAGATCCACACGACTAGAAGTGATTAGTATTGGAAGACAAAAACTGAAAACACAGATCAACAGAATTGGAGAAACTATTCAGAAAATACTTCACGAAGACACAACTTTGGCTAAGAGATTGAAAACACTTTTCAGAGAGCAGGGTATCACTATTGCAAGTTTAATTACTGCTCTTGGATTTATTATCAGTACTGTAGTGTTAGCTGTAACGGGAGGACCAGGGGGTAGCGCTCCGGCCCCTCCAGCTCCACCAGCACCAACTGACCCAAAAGATTTACAGTCATGGGTAAAGAAACAACTGTCTCATATTTCAGACCTGCTTAAGAAATTGGCTCTGAAGGCGATGGATTCATTACCCGGTATTTTAGGCTCACTTGTCAGTTGGCTTATTAGTACAGCGGCGAAGGTAGTTGGCTTTATGGCAGAACATGTGTGGGTCTTTTTGGTGACAGTAGGAGGGCTAATCACAGGGTATTTAATGAAACAGGTAAAGAAGTAAAACCCTAATCCCGTTAGGCCTATTACCAATGCAGTTCTCTCTGACTCATGTGTGTCAGGAGTTGGTGTTGGATCCGGGGCCAGGGCTGTTACTGTCTGTACAGGTACAGGTGATGTTACTGCGGCTGGTGTTGGTGTCTGTAATGATTTTAATGACTGTACATGCGTGGTTGTGGCCCCCAAGTTTACAGATTGATTGAGTCCTAATTTCTGACCAACACCAGCAACAATTATTTCGTTATTATAATTTGTTATTGTTCCCATTTGGAGTTGAAGGTCAGATGGTAACATGTATAACCCAATGCCAACTACAAAGTCAACTTTCGATCTGGCATATCTGAGAACGTCTTGGTAGTGTTGTATGCTTGACGGGAGATCAACAACTGAGTTAATTGAATCTTCCAGGTTTGCAAGAAATTGTTTTTGAGATTCAAACTTTCCACTTCCATTCAAAATGTTTGATTTTGTTAGTGATTGTGCTCCTAGAATACACCACACATATGTTCTGATAGACTCATTTATGCGCTCGACTCCTGCTTGAGTAAACCCGTCACTCCTGTCTAAGACAAATGTGGTCCAGGCATTAGACTGTTTCTGTTCTATTGAGCCTAACCAGACTTGTGATTTTGAAGAAAATGAAGAGTAGGGAGGCCAGTAATCTTGAGGGTATTGTCTGTGACTCATAGCATAATACAGTGTACCCCTGCCATGGTGATCATCAAGTTTTTGTGTAAAGTCATACCCGGCACGGGGGCTGATGTTAAATTCGTTACAAATCCGTTCAAACGCTTTCATATCCATGGGGTTGTTATATCTGTTGAAACTGGATTCAGTGGGTAATGGTGTATGCAGTTCTGACAGTATACGTCTAAGCTGGTAATACGTGTGGAAACGATACACAGACCTAATCAGTTTGTTTGGGTGATTCAAATGGTCTGTAAAAGAAATGCCGCATCCTGTAGTACTACACAATATAGCAAAGTTGAGTTGGTTTTGAAACATCTGTAGTGGACTTGAAGACCACTTTCTTGCAGTAGCATCGTCTGTTATTGGAGGGTTTAGGTAATGATCAAAAGGGTTGGGTACTTTGACTTGAAATAAATCTTGTTCGCTTACAGCTATGTCGAGTTGATTTAGTTGAATTATTTTCTGGTCATAAGTTGGTGCGACATTGTATTTGGCATTCTCGTTAAATTGAAACGCGTTTACAGTGGTAATGGTTGGTGATTTAAATTCCATCCTTTTTTTATGAGATAATAAAAATGTTTATTACCTTAACAAATCTTGACACAAGCAAACCAGTGTGGTTAACTAATTGGATTGATAATCGTGATGGTAGTAAGGCTGTAGCTATCTATGAAATGTTTTATACAGTAAAGTGGTTTAATGTAACAGATGATAAAAATTATTCTGTAAGTGGAACTCTTGATGGTTTAGAAAAGGGTGATACTTTACGAGCTGGATATTATGACTTTTGTACTTTAGCTGAATGGCTTCAAAATGAATTTAAAATTAAAGCAACTTTAAACCCAGCTAATTTACTTGTTACAATTGAATTTCCGAAAAGTGGTAAGTTTTCTTTATCAATTAGTCTTTTATTATTACTTGGTTTTTTTAGGTAAACAAATAACATATCCAGACGAAGATTGGACACAATCAGATGGACGTCTACTATCACCAAAAAAATTAAGAATAACTGGCAGATATCCTGTTCATTTGTCAGTACACACAGTGCTAAATGTTCATTTGAAAGAACTAAGCACTACTGATAATCTTCACAATGGAAAGCCTTCATCTTTGTTGAAATGTGTGTCGCCTGGAACTGCTCCTTATTGCGAAAATGTAGTTGTTAGATTTCCTAATTCTCAGTTTAAAAAATTGGGCTGCAGTTTCTTTGAATCATTGTGCTTATATGTAACTAATCAGGATGACAAACCAGTTGTAATGCATGATTTTTATGTTGTGCTGGAAGTTAAATAAATTTTATTTTTGCTAAAATAAAAAATGAGCGGTATTGGTCCAAAGCTGAGAATTGTACCAGTTACATGTCCATCAATAGAGTTAAAAGATTTGGCTGACGTGCAAGATTTTGATAAAGAAGGTGAGGTAGGAGAGGTGTATGGCCTTAAACTTGTTTCCGTTGGATTGTACAAACGAAAGGTAATTGATGATGTAAAAGATGGCGCTGAGAGACAGTTTCCTAAACTTAGTCAACTTCGTGATGTTACTGTTCCTACTCCAGTAAGTAATGTGCTCTACAGCTTAAAACATGTGGGTAATAAGTGGGTAATTATTCCTACCCCTGTTCCGCTTGCACCTATTCCCATTGTATGGGACGTAAAGTTTGTTTTTATCAGTCCTTATGTTTATTTTACTGATGAAGGTGCCTTAGTATTTAGAAAAGTTGTTAACTCTGAGCCAATGCTTGTAAGTCTTGTGCCAAGCTATTCCGAAACCAATAGCAGAGAAAAACTAAAACTTCAAGAGTATGGGAAACGAAGGTATTTTCTTACAAATAGAAAGGGTAGAACAGATACTTCTATTTCGTTCGTACCAGCAAATTTTACCATAGAGAAGCGACAATAGTTTTTGAAATTCTCATGAGATCTGTGGAAGCTGTGAAAGAAGCAGATATCGCACAGGGAATCAAACTTACGTGGGATAGCTCAGTAGCAGAGTCAACAAAGGTTGTTATTGCTATTAGAAAAATCAATACAGATTTTGAAGTTTTGAGTAGTGTCCCTGCTGTTAAGGTAGTGATTGATAAAACAACTCTAGTTTATCTAAGTTTCATAAACCTGGAACACATAGATCTTGTTTCATTTTATTATGCAAGCAAATTGTATACCTTTGAAGAGTTGCAAAATAAATTAGAAGATTAAATAAAATTAAAAAAATATTTGTCAAAAAAAATTCCACCACTGTATCCGCAAATACCGCCTGAGCCACTTGATCCTATTGTTCCAGATAAAACATTACAGGCAGACTCATTCCGTTTAATGAATATTACCGAAGCATTGAAGTATTTGGAAGGAGAACAAGCAAAATACTCGAGGTGCAAAAGACGTTACAAAACGTTTTTTAATTCTGTACACAACACATCAATGGCCGTGGGTGTGGTTTCAGCTGGATTATCTGTCACTGGTTTAGCTCTCTTTGCCACTGGAGTTGGAAGTGTCATAGGAATTGCTATTGAAGGTGTTGGTGCTGCCGCAGGTCTGGCATGCTTTGGTATGGAAGCCCTTAAAACAAAAGATTTCATACAAAGTTGCAGAAGCATGAAGCCTTGAGTACGCTTGCTGGAGCTAAGCTGAGCAGTATGAAACTTGATCAGCAGCAGCAACATTCACATGAATGGCCAAAAGCTAGAAGAGGTCAATAGCTTCAAGTACTTGGGAGCCACCCTATCCAAAGACGGTAGTTGCATAGCAGAGATCCGTATCAGGATAGGTACAGCAACATCCGCAATGGCCAGGCTGGACAGGATATGGCGAAGTAACTCCATCAGCTTCACCATCAAGTACAGGCTTTACAAGTCCCTCATAGTGTCTATTCTACTCTACGGCTGTGAGACTTGGACACTGCTTGCAGACTCAGAAAAGAAAATCCAGGCCTTTGAGAACAAGTGCCTGAGGAAGTTGCTCCGCATCTCGTACCGCGAGCACAAGACCAACGAATATGTACGGAGCATCGTCACTTCCCTGGTGGGCCCACATGAACCCCTTCTGGCAACCGTGAAACGGCGCAAGCTTGCTTGGTTTGGCCACGTGACCCGACACAACACCTTGTCCAAGACTATCCTCCAAGGCACTTTCGAAGGAAGTCGTCGGCGAGGTCGTCAGAGAAAGAGTTGGGTCGCAAACATAAAAGAATGGACCGAACTCGAGATGTCAGACTTGCTTGCCACCGCCCAAAATAGAACTCAGTGGAGAGCACTGTCTGTTGCTGCTGCCTTTCAGTCCCCCCAACGCCCAGTTCGGGCAAGGGACTGATGATGATGATGATGATGAAACTTATTATCAGTAAGGCTTTAGAGGATAATACAATTGACGATCACGAATTTAAGAGAGTCCAGGATGATTTGGCCAATTACAAACAACAGAAATCTGAAATACAGAATAAGATGCGTAGTCAACCCATGAATGTTGAAGAGCTAAAGCAATCTTTTTTAGAGGAAGGAAAAAAAATAGGGGTGGAAGAAACTATGAAAAAAGTTCAAGGACTTTTAAGCAAGTAAAAATCAGTTTTGGTAATCATTCATTAATTCTGAAATACTCTTCGCAAAGAGATGTCATGCCTTTTATGCCTGCTCATTTGACGCCATCAGCTCCACCACCAGAGTACTATTGAGAAAAAAAGTTTTCTTGTTGTCCTTGTAACTTGAGAAATCTGTCCGAGTGTCTTATTGTCTTTGGTTAAGAACTTATAAGAACTTATAAGTTCTTATTTTAAGTCACTTATAAGAACTTGTGACAACTAACTTCAAAGTTAACGTCAAAGTTACTTGTAAGTTATAGGTAACTTTGAAATTAGTTATCAAGTAAGATCACATTATTCTAGAAAGTTACATGAACAGTAACTTCATAAGTTATTCACAGGTCCAAGCAAGGCTGTGTTATTTTTTTATTTTTCATTATAAAATGAACCAAGACGAATTACTTCTTCTAAGCGATATCTGCGCTGTAGAAAACAAAGACTTAGACTCGAAAAAACAGCGTCTTCTCTCTGTAGTTGTTTCTGGAAAATCAAAAGCTTTTCTCGGTAAACAATACATGACAGAAGACATAGAATCCCTCACCGCTGATGAGCTAATCAAACTTCATGCTAAATATGAAAATCACATTGCTTCACTAATGACACGTGATTTGAGTCGATCTCTTGTCTGCCTATACACAAAAGCTGTGAGTCACTTCCTACCTGTAGATACTGACAGTCTATCACATGATCTAGAAAGCAACCCCATAGTTTCAAGTTCAATAGGCAAATTAGCATGCCTTATGTTTTACAAGTTTGGGAATTACCTTGCACCTGTGGTAACCTTGCTTGTAACTGGGAGTCATATTGACTTTTCTAAAATAAATTTTAAATTAGAAGAAAATGGACGAGACCCAGACGACTCCACATCAGAGTCCTGTCTTGACACAGGTTCAAACAGTGACGAAGGCTAAAAGTCCAGGTCGAATAGAGGTGGGAAAAAAATTAGCTGAATATAACAGACAAAAAAAATTACAGCTTCAGGCATTAACACAAAAGGCTCATGTAACTGACACACCATCAACAGCACCAGTGTTACTACCGTCAGGACCAACACCCTCACACCCCCCACAAAGTGAGAGACAAACAACTGAGTCTAAACCTAAAACAACAAAATATATAGTTGCTGGATTTGCTGTAGGATTTTGTTACGTAGGTTACCAATTATACAAAAAATACAAACCAAACACTCGAACAGTGTCCAAAAAATCAAGCACTCCAAAAATAAAA
This sequence comes from Semisulcospira habei, assembly GCA_036245525.1. NCBI lineage: Eukaryota > Metazoa > Mollusca > Gastropoda > Semisulcospiridae > Semisulcospira > Semisulcospira habei. The sequence continues at coordinate 64,685,237 of BTPG01000008.1, read as the reverse complement.
GAAGAAGTCTCCACATTACCAGTAGTGTCAAAACCTTTGGACCCATTTTACATGCAGTAAATAAATTTATTATTTTAATTTTTGTGGCATAAGAAAATGAGCGACGCAAAGAACATCATGAATCTTGTCTATCACTCTGCCGTAATAAGCGGGCTAACAGTTGCTTATTCTATGCTGGGGAAAATCATTGAAAAACTCAGGCTTGAGGGTCACGCACAGCATACATTTTCTAATGTCGATGACGCGATCAGGGAATACTTTCTTGTTACTGGCGAAGACATGACCATCCCACAACCAAAACTTAGTGACTATTACCAACCAAGCCCAGAACAAAGAAATGGAGAAATAATATTTGTTCTAGTGGGAATGACATTAGTATATTTTACAGGAGTTTTTATTGCTAGAAGAAATGACAGACGTCGGAGCTAAACTATCAAAAATATATTACTCCCCTATTGGCTACTGGAAAGGGAAAACTGCAATAGAAAAATTACATGCCACTGTGGGTGGGGATGTCACACTAGACCAAATAAAACAGTGGCTCAAAAAGCAGGCTATTTGGCAAATATATCTTCCTGCTCCAAGAAAAATAACAAGACCCCATTTTGTAAACACTATCCCTAATGACACCCATCAAATGGATCTCCTGTTCCTACCACACAATACAATAAGAAAGAAACGATACAAGTATGCATTAACTGTTGTCGACATAGCTTCAAGGTACAAGGATGCCGAACCCATAACTGACAAAAATGCTGTAACAGTGGCCACTGCGTTAACAAATATATAGTCGTGGTCCTTTAAAATTTCCCAGGCTTGTGCAAGTTGATGACGGATCTGAATTTAAAGGCACTGTTAATCAGTTATTTGCAAAGCATGGAGTGCTAGTGTGGCGAGGCATACTGGGCGTGCACAGATCACAGGCTATTGTTGAGAACTTTAACAAACAATTATCAGAGAGACTTTTCAGCTATCAGTATTCTAAGGAACTCATGCATGACACACGTAACACTGAGTGGGTTAAGAGATTACCGTCTGTGATAAAAGCAATGAATAATGAAGGTCACCCTAAACCTGTTGATGCTATTAAATTGAAAACAATACCATCAGGGTCAGAAATAAAAACAACACCTCCAGACACAAGCTTGTTTACAAAACAGGTAAGATATTTGTATCAACCTGGCGAGGCCAAGAATGACGTCAGACGTAGGGCAACTGATCTGATATGGTCTACGTCCGTTCACAATATAAAAAAAATAGTTCCTGGTGCTAATGCAACAATTTATTATCTGTATGAGCCTGCGCCTCAGAGGGCATTTGTCAGAGAAGAATTACAGATTATTCCCCCAGACACTGTTACGCATTTTTAACCATTTCATCAACTAATTCATCGATTAGTTCATCAACCAGTTCATCGGCTATTTCTTCAGATAACTTGAGCCTGTAATGCCCAGGTGCATAAGCCTTTTCCTTAGTGTGAAACACTCGTTTTGTGTCCCCTACTGCAAGTGACTTCTTATGTGTTTGGATCATTTCAATATTGTGTTTGTTTGATCTCAGTGACTTGTTTGGATAATCAGGCATTAGTTCTCCATCTAATACTTGCTTATAATGTTCATGGCGAATGTCTTTATTTTTTATGGCTGTTTTTTTTATACCTTTGGCTTTGGACTGACTGCCCTTCTGGTGCAGTATAGAATACATTTTTGATCTCAGTCCAACGTACTCAACTATAGGCACTCCATTTAGTTCGTCTTTAAATTTTCCAGGCACTTTCTTATTCTGTGTGCTAAACAGCGGGTGATCCTTAGGGTAATCAGATGTGTCATACATGTGTAGTTCTGTTTTCATGTCTTCGTAAAAGTCTTCAGTAGGCACGTCTATGATCATAGAGTCAGTGTCAGTGTATAGCAGACGACACTCAGGATACTTCGGTTTGAAGTAATCATAGTAGAATTCAAGCATCAGCAATTTTGATAACTCGAGTATTACCATACCAATGAAAACTGGTTAGTCCAGTTTAACAATCTTTTTTTTGAGTGACACTGCATACAATGATGAATGAAACTCTTTGTACCCTGTGTACTGTGGCTTGCCTGTAAGCTTAATAGCACCTGATTCAGTTGTGACCAGTCTCACATCTTTGCGATGATGAGGATTTTCCATAGTCTTACCAAAACAGGCATTGTTCATGAGCTTAAAGAAGTCTTTGTCAAATGCAGTGTTGCCATCTCTCGCACGCAATGTTGTGTTCTTTATTATGTAATCTTTCATGAAAGCACTCTGATCAAATTGAATTCCTCTATGTACTTTCTTTAGTACTAACCCGTGTCTGATGTAAAACTGTAACAAGCGATAGTGGCAAACGTAGTTGAATTTGTCATTCAGATTTGGTACAAGTTTAGTGTCTTCTTTTTTACCCGTCATACTCATTTTCTCAACAGCCAACGGATAATCATTATGGTAATCATGTAGATGGTGTGGGTACTCCAGGTCTACTTCAAAGATCCAACCATTTGCATCATTCCGGCTATGAGTCATAATATAGTTTGTTAACTGTGTTATGTCATACTGTGACAAATCATAGAGACAAAAGTTTTTCAAGGGCAATAACTCACACATTGCGAACCCATACAAATTGTTAGCATCCACGTACGTAATGAATGACCTTGACCTTGAGGGGTCAAAGTCAAGGTCGTCCAGATATTTGTTGTTGGCTCTGGCATAATTGTTCGCTGCAATACTAATCCCACCCCTCAATCCACGTTCCACCATTTCACCCATCGTACAATCCAACAACAGGTCTATAGATATCTTATTGGATTTCAAAAATGCATCCCATGTCATGCCAGGACTATTTATGTAGCAAGCTGGGTCAAGACTGTAGTGTAACAAACCCTTTTCACGATAACTTTCAAATACGTCTGCAAGCAAGCAAACATCAGCTTTCAAGTACTGGTCATGGTAGTCACCAATCGTTTCACACCCTAGTTTACCCCATGCATCAAGTGCGTGCTGGTAATCGGAGTCAGAAATACCTTTGCCATTTAGTGTAGAATAAAATTTCTCTTTTGGAGGCAGTCTCCTTTCTTCAAAAACAACCCATTGATCAATGTACTCATAGGGGTAGACTCCTTTCTTGATTAATTCTGGCTCAAAATATTTACTTGTTATTGGATACTCAGTCAGTCCTTCTGCGTGACTAGCAAGCCCTAAGGACAAATGTTGCATAGAGTCATAAAATGCTAATTTGTTGTCCAGCCTAAAAGTCAAGTATTTTTCAGTTGTCTGGGCAATACAACTAATTTTTTTGTAAGACTCATCCACAGCCTGCATGATAATATGTGAATCATACCCTTTGAGATTGTGGAAAAAGATAGGCAGTTTGTATGCCTTGGGATCTATTTTTAATTTCAAGTTACAATCACCATGGGCAGCACCTCTGTAACGCCCAGTTATGTGGTCATGGTCACGAACTTTATCACCCTTCAGAAGTTGATCACAACCTCCTAAAGGTTGTTCACAAATCCAACACATCACTGCTGTATCAAAATTATGTTTGTCTTCTTCTGTCATCACCAAAGGCATCTGACACTTTTCCAAATAATGTACTACCTGACTATACAGTTGTCTCATTTCTGTTAAAAACTCAGCTGCTGCATTTTCACCTCTGTAGATAACAGGTTCTGTATGCTGGCCATCAGACCTGACAAGAATATATCCAAAAGAACACACCACTTGATTACTCAATTTTAGTCTTTGGTAATGATTCTGGAACAGGACCCTCATATGGTACAACCAGTGATTCAAAATCAGCATACACTACAAATGGCAGCTTTTGCTGATTAACATAGTTCTTGAAATATACCTTGCTACCAGGATCTGGATACCTAAGTATTGTTTGAATGTCATCAGCTGATCTACAGTGCTGGGTATGTTTGTGTGCCACTTTTATAGAGGAGAACCTTTGTAAACATCTTTTACATACTTCCTGTTTGCCATTGTGTTTTGATAGATGATTATGAATTAGTCGTGACATACTCCTAATAATTGTGTAGTGAAAGTTATCACCTGAGTCAGAGCTTATTAGTAACATATCAACATGCTTATCTTCTGACTGACCGTAGGTTGGGGCAATTGGCAACACTCTAATTGGTTGTAACTTGTTCTCAGACTCATTATCCCATACATACACATTCACAGATATCCCAGGATTTAGTTTTTCAAACAGATCTATATCCTCCACCTTAACAGGAAAATCTATGCCACTGAAGTTGAGTTCATTTACAAATTTGGTATAGTTAGATACACGTTCAGGTTTTGTTTTTACAAAATGCAGTTTGGCAAGCACACACCACATGAAACAGAAATTATCTTTGTTCTGAACATTGACGACAGCCTTTTTGTCTGCAACCTCAGTTGGTAGGGGCAACCATGATTTGCCTAATATAGGATGATATCTTGACTGCTTCAGTTGTAGTTCATGTACACGGCCTTCATGCCAACCAGACCCCTGCATTTTTGCTCTGTCAATTGCTTCTAAAAAGTCAGCCAACAGTCTTTCTCTAAACACTTTTTCCAATTCCCTTCTTGAATTAACTGTGTGTTGTCTTGTCGAGATATACAAAACAATCACTTCACCATCTACCCTGGTAAATTCTATTTTAGCAACAATCTGAATCTTTACACTACCAGAAAGAAGGTTATCTTGTATGACCAAAAAAGACCTTTCTATCGATTCATAAACACTGTAAGTGTTGGATATAGGCAAATCTGTTGTGTGAAACACGTTTCTTAAGCTTGACGAGCTTTTTGGAATTGTCCATCATTTTTATTTGTCCGACAAAATAATAAATAGAAAACATTACACCTTGTGTAATACCACTTTATTGACTGTAACACCTACAATAAACAGATTCAGTTCACATAGTTGTCTGAATATTTGCTCACACACTGACTCAAACCAGGGATCATCAACTTCAAAGGTATGTGTCTTAAGATCAACAGGCATGTACTCTACAAATGGTAACTCCTCAAATATTTCTAAAGTCATTTGATATGACACATAAATCATCTCCTGTGTTGATACTGGTGTTATGTCCGGTTGTTTGAAATCTGTTCTTAACTGATCAAAGTGCTGGATATAACTAAAGCAGTCTGTAACATCAATTGTGTTGAGCGTCATTTTTATTTGTCCGACAAAATAATAATAAGAAAATATTACTGCTTGCGCTGTAGGTGTAATACCACTTTATTGACTGTAACGTCTTCAATATAATCATGTAGTTTACATAGTTGTCTGAATATGTGTTTACGCAGTGCCTCAAACCAGTCGCAGTTAGCATCATTAACTCTAAAGGTATGTGTCCTAAGATCAACAGTCTCGTACTCATAACATGGAAAAGATTCAGAATACCCCAAAGTCACATTATATGCCATGCTTATCAGTGTCGGTGTTGAGAGTTTTATACCGAGCTCAAACGGCTTTTTAACATGCGTTTTAAAGTCATAAATGCACTCAACATCTTTGAAGCAGTCTGTGATATCAATGGTTTGTCTGTCTGTCATTTTTATGGACAAACCATAAGGCTAAATTAATTCACTAATCCATACCCTGTGATCTGTCTTTAAAATAAGCTTTAGATGCTTAGTCGATTTCAGTTTGTTTTTCACACAGTCTCGTTCGTGTTTGTTGGGGATGACATCGTTCTCTCTAAGACAGTCTTCAAAGCTGTCACGATCCTTACAGTAAAACAAACAGATAAACTTTAACTGCTCACGAAAATCTTTCAGTACAGCATTATATTTCTGAGTGAGAATCCATACACTGATGTTTACATGTCTGCCACTGAAGGCCAGTTCTGACAGTGTGTTTCTCTTCTTGACAATGTCTTTTTCTGCTGAGCAGTCATCGACTATGAACAGGGTTGGCTGACCTTCAAATTGCTTGTAGAAATACAGCAGGTAGTCGTTTAGTTTCTTTTCAGGATCAACTAAATAGATATTGCTGTCAGTCCAAATGAATAAACGGTTGTGATATGCTTTATTGTGTTTTATTGTAGGACAAAATATTACTATGTTTTCAAAATGATGAATGTATCTTGTTTGTAATAGATTAAGTACAAATTCAGTTTTTCCACACCCTGTGGCACCACAAAATAATCCACAATGGGGGTCAAGGGTCATTAAGTTCATTTTAATACACAATATATAAACTGTGTGTACATTTTATCTGCCTATCTGGTCATGAAAGGGGCAGGTACATTCTAATAAAATCACCCACCCACACACACACACACACACACACACACACACACACACACACACACACACACACACACACACACACACACACACACACACACACACACACACACACGGCAGGCAAAAGCTTGGGCATGATATCTGTTTCACAACCGATTTCAATAAAACTTCCTGGTCATGAAAGGGACAATGTAATAAACACACCCTTTTGCTAAGATCAGGTTTCAAACGAAGTCAGCCAATACAGGCACCCGATTTCATGATCATACTTTTCACAGGAAAAAATGTATTCAATCTTTTGTAATTAGATTATCGTGTGCCTGTAATATGCTACCGCCCAATTCTCTCCTCGCGTGAGTTGTTGATCTAAAATCACACTCGTAAACAGGGTGTGTGTATGCGTGATTTTGAATCACTGAGGTCCCTCACTAAGAGTAGAGTATTGGGTTTTGTCTTTCAATTTCAAATGCATCGTAGGTTGGTCCACCCGGATGTGCTGATGTGTGGTTGGAATGAAAACAACATTTTCTCCACACTTTGTCAGACACAAAAACAAAATTATTTTTCTCCATTCTACTACTAACGTTGCGTGTCCTAATTATTTAGGAATGGCCTGGTGATCTATATTTGGAGAAAAACCTATTTTCAAGATTTGTCCCACATAAAAAGTTTGTACTAGTGACAGTGACATAAATGTGAAGGGTTGACACAGAACGAGAAAATCTGTTCTAGTGCCTTAGTGACATAAATGTGAAGGGTTGACACAGAACGGATTTGTTTGGCCTGACATGTTGTGTGTGCGAGATGGTTGCCTGTGTGGGGAGTGGGGTAAGTGACGTGTGAGTGTGTCGGGCTTTGTAGGGTGGGGTGTGGGGGTAAGGGGTTGGTGGTGAGACGGCGTGTACTAGTACAGGATGTGTGTGGGGAGGGGGGGGGGGGAGGTGTGGGGTGTGTGTTCTAACCGTTTCAGGTCAATGGCGCAGTTAAACCGGCAAGGAAGCTTTTTAGCCGCCGACATATAATATTACCTGCAGTGAATCGGCTACATTCTTCTGTGTAGTCGCAATTTCTCAGGAACGCCAGCTAAGATAACGGGAGATTGAAAGTTCTGGACCGTAACGTAATTACGTACGCAATTTACCCTGATTTAGAACTATCGATACGGCATTATTGATTTAGAGTCGATGTACTCTCTCTTTTGCTTATCTCTGTACAAACGGCAACCTGCATTTTCATTACCGCTTGGAAGCGGTGTGTAGATGCACAGAATACAACGAGGAATTGAGCAGACAGTGCTGTATTTCTGTACAGAGGAAAAACAAAAAAAAAACTGCCTTATCGCGTTGCTGCTAAAATACTGATATGCATTTTCATCTCTGTTGAATATGCGCAGAATGAACTTGCGGAAATTGAGCAGGCAATGCTGTGTCCGTACGTGTATATCACTTGGCCTCAAAGGCCTCATGACCTTTGAGGCCTCATGATATAAATATACGGCACAGCACGGCGTTTTGTGACAGGAACGGTTCTATTGGGACTGTGACGATGGCAGACGCTTCATCTAAATAGACGCATGCGTCCTCGGGGAGACGTAAGCAGGGCCAGAATTCCCCGTACCACTTCTATGTAATAGCAAACGTTAAAGCAGCGGGATTTTTCTTTCACTGAATACAGGTTGAATTTTAATGAAACCTGTCAGCCTGATGGAAGACAGAACATTCCTGTTTTGTTTTTTGTTTGTTTGTTTTTTCATAAAGAAAAATGTTGTCGAACTGCAGAAATTTTCGGGCTCTTCGCCAAATAGCATTAAAAGATCAAGAGAGATTTTAAGTCTTTTGTGTTTTGGGATTGACGGATTGGAAGTTTTTAATCGAATTAGGCAACATTGATAAAACTGTTGTCCTTCAGTATGAGGATACAAGTGGAGCCGATCTCGTTGACCTCAAGAGATGCGCATTCTCATGATCCCCCTGCAGCCTTGAGGAGCTTGTGAGGATCTGTTTCTTGTTGATGGATAGAATGGGTGAGCTACTGCGATGATCATTTATGATTCATTCGAGAATGAATATGGGTGGAAACGAAATCTTGAACCGTAGTACTGATGGAACTTCTTATTTAGGGCCCCTGTTTTTTATATTATTTATTTATTTATTTATTTATTTATTTATTTATTTATTTATTTATTTATTATTCCCTTGACTGCAACTGACGATACCGTTCCACGGAAAAGACGCGTAGTTACGATTGTCAGTAGCAGTCAAGAGATAACGCCGCACAGTGCCAGCTGCAGTCTTCGTTAATTCAAGACCAAAAAAACCTAGATGTCTCAGGAACATGGATTCGAAGTAGTGTCAGCAAGAGGCATAGATCCTCATGAGCCCCCGCAACTGCGGGGGCTCATGAGAATCTATACCTCTTGCAGTCGAGTGGTGTTTAATTTTTCTCGCCACTGAACAGGTTAAACATAACTTTTTACCCTAATACAAGTGTGCCTGTCAGTTTAACAGAGAACAGTTTCCATTTATACAATTTAATGTCCGCCTGCTTTAAATTCTCAGAATGTTTCTGTTTATTTGAAAATATCCTGTTTTGTTTCATATCCTCGGTCTTCACTGAATTACGAATGAATTCTTTCTGAGTACTTTTCCCGTCAGGTATAGGCGTTTTATCAAGACGTAATTATGTACTCTCAGAAGTGTGTGTGTGTGTGTGTGTGTGTGTGTGTGTGTGTGTGTGTGTGTGTGTGTGTGTGTACAGTTGATGATGTGGCAATCGTTGTCAGTGCAAGCTGACGCCGCCGTGAAAAACCGTATAGGTTTAATTAGCTGTTCGGTGTGTCAATCATATTATGTCATTGCGGGTGATAAACGCCTAGAGCTCCAGTTTGAGGTTAGGCGCTATACGAATACTCATTATTAGTATCATTATCTTTTCCGAAGCTGCATCATTACATACCATCACCTCGCCAGTTCTGCACGTGGGCATGTGTGATCACAGGTATGTGTTTATGATTGTGAAGAAAGTAGGCTGAATAAGCGCTATTGTGTAACGTACAGGTCAGCCTCGGTATGTAGCGGTAGCAAGGAGCCATCACGTCAGACCGCGTTATAGACGATCACGTTATTGTAGTGCTGAAGTTACATAGACATGTGAAAGAAAATAAAGAAAGAACACGTCAGTGCGCGGGCTAGCTAAGGCAGACATCGAAACGATGACCTTTTTGCTCACCGGGCATCCATGTAGGAGCCAGAAACCTGCGCGAGTTGAATTAGCTACCACGGTATATAGGAGCGCGTAATACTGAGGCTGGCCTGTATTTTTAAATTGTGAATCACACATCTTCATGAACAACTTAAAACATGGATGGACATCAGCTCTGTTATTGCACCAGTATAGTTAAATATCATGTGATTTTATCAGTTTTGCATTAACTCATTCACTCAGCCCCGACACACCACAGCAAGACATGGATCGAGCATAATAGTTCAAGGGTGGTGCCAGAATAGCCGCTTGGCGTCTCTAGAAGTGTAATACAGTCCTTCAGAGGGCAGCTTCAAAATTTGAAGATTTCGATCCTGGGGTAGAATGTGTTAAGCGTACATGACGATGTATACTGACGAGCAAAAAAAATGCGACTTTTTTTTTTTTTTTTAAAATCATAGGAAACTCGGAAGTGTTTCCGATGATTACTAAAATGTCGCATCTTTTGTCCGTCCGTATATTTCATTGAAACATGTTTTAAGTTTTGCTCACCACTTGATATTATGGCCCATTGAGAAAGGAAAAGACGCCGGAAAAAGGATTCATAGAAGGCATTTATTTCAGGAAAAAAGTGTGACATGCTTATGCTTTTTTGTGCCAGCTTATGTTTGTACACTAAAATTGCTGCCGGTACAGGCATGAATCCCCTGACCTCCGCAAATAGAACTGGCGTGTCTTGCGTCAGTAACTCGGCATGGTGCACTTCGGAGTGTGCTGTTAGGAATGTGGTAACTTCAAAATGATAAAATCTCATCTGCCTGGAACTGGGTATGAAGTGTCGAAAGTTAACCCAAGAAGCCTCGACACACTACAGCAGGAGATGGATCGACCATGATAATTCAAGGGTGGTGCCAGATTAGCATGGCGCCACCAGGCGTTAAGCTATTCTGGCACTACCCTTGAATTATCACGATCGATCCATCTCCTGCAACTGGTACATAGTCGTAAAGTGACATCTCTTACCGTGGGGTTGGATGGGTTAAAATTGTTTCTGTAAACCAGCGATTTTTTTATTTTTTTTATTTTTTGGGGGGAAGGGTAGAATTTTGTTACGGAGGTGAGGCTGGGGAGGGGTGTGTGTGTGTGTGGGGGGGGGGGGGGGGGGGAGAAAAAAAAAGAGAGAGAGAAGGATTTGGCATGTACGTTCTTCCTTGGTGAAGTAATTTTTTCCTTGCTTCAGTGCCACGATGGAGGGGGGGGGGGAGGGAGCCCTTGGTCTGGTGCCGTTCCAAAACAATTGATTCTTTCATGTCACTACTTGGTCCCGCGAACGGTTCTCATGTAATTCCCTCAAGTCCTCCACCACCGACTATTTCCCCCAATCACAGAAACGGTCCAATAAATTTGTAACGACAAGCGCGCCGCAAATCTGACAAGATTTACCCGAAGTGATTTCAGATGGGGACTGCTAGGAATAGAAAGGAATAACTTAAGCCGCAATCGTGTTTTGGCAAACCTTGTCAGGCCGAAACGACGTTAGAATGACGTTAGCCACTAATGGAGGAACTCGAAGACACTGGGCTGTTTGCCCGTGCTGGGCTGTGAATTTGGACCTTACGGTCATACGGCCGTAAGGTCCAAAATCACAGACCAGCACAGGTTTCTTGTCGACGCGGCGTTTATGAGTCGTCGGTGTGGATTTGTCAACACCACTTCTAGAGAAACCAGAAACACCTCCGGAAGTCAAAAAATGAGTTCTTCGAGTCCTTAGATGGTTTAACACTTTAATTTGCGGAGCCTTATTGCCAGATCGCCATTGCCAGTCAACTGCGCTCAGATGGATCGACTGTGGAAGCTAAATGTAGTGCCTGAGTTAGCCTGGCATTTCTACAGTCGCTCCATCTCTGAACGCATTTGTCTCTCAATGTGAACGGGTAATAAGTTCCTCTTCACTGCCAGGAAATTGTGTACAACATCCAAAGGTCTAGGAGAAGCATAGATCCGCATGAGCCCCAAGAGCCTCACGAGAGGGCCGGGTCTTATGTGGGTCTGTCTCAACCTGATCCACCTTATGTCTGTGTTTCTCAGACGGAGAGAGTCCTCCGATAGTGAATCTGTGATGGAATCTGAGACATAATTTCTAACGTCCAACATGGACGGGTTGGGAGGCCTTTGGAGGTAGAAAGCTTTAGAGACGTCAGTGCCCACCGTGACAGCAGGCATCAGTAGGCAGCAGACCCTAGCCTGTGCGCTTGAGCCAATCCAATATCGCTAAAAGCACGTGGCCCTCATTCCAGGATCAGTATTTCAGTGTGGACAGACATGCAACAGGCCGTATTGGACCAACATTGATAAGGCTGTCATTAACTCATTGTACCCGAAGTACGAAATACCCACATTTTGGAGTTATCTTCTGAGGACTGCATTACAATTCAGGAAACAGATCGGCCATGGGGTTCAAGGGTGGTGGCGGCAGAATAGCTTGGCGCCTATACTATGAGGCGCCAAGCTGTTCTTCCTCCAACCTTGACTGAACTATCATGGTCGAGCCATATATTGCTGTGGTGTGTCGCGGGCAGAATGAGTTAAGGTCGTTCTCGATATGCACAGTCAGTTACGGCCGTTACAAAATTACAGCAGTCGCGATGTCCACATACCCCCCCCCCCCCAACCTTCCCTACACGTACAAAATTAGTATTGTCCTCTGCCACCCCCCGCCCCCCCACCACCACCACCACCCCTCCCCCCAACCCTTTATTAATTTTTTAAAATATTTTATATATATATATATATATATATATATATATATATATATATATATATATATATATATATATATATATATATATATATATATATATATATATATATATATATATTTATACGTAAAAACGTCACATAGTGATGCGAGCTTAGGGCAAGTAAGTTTAACGTTGTTTTCCTACGAACACGCACTTAAAGTTATTCAGTTTCAAAATTCATCCCCCCACAGCGCCCGCTGTTTTGCCACAGCAAGAAAACTACAATAAATTTCAATAACCGAGAATGCATATTTATTAGACGAGGCGTTTGGTGTTTTAGGGTGTTTTTCTTTTCTTCAAGTCGCGAAAAAAAACAAAAACCCAAGAAAACAGTGTAATGAGAGAGGCGTGGTAAGGTATGGGAAGCAAACGATCTTCGGGCTGACGTTGGCCCGAGGATATTTGCCTACCTAGGGAAAGGGGGTGGAATGGGGTAGCTAGAATGATATATAGCCCGTTTCCCAGCCCAGCTCCCGTGAGAACATTTCACACGAGATGAAGTGATGTGTTTGCGGCGGTTTCGGATCTCTTGATCTCGCCTCATCACGCCGATATCGCGAGCGCCCAATATTGACCGGTGTGAGAAACTCTGCACCTCACGGGGGGCTCGCTTTGACGCACGTAAGGGAGGAGCCCCGATTATGAAACAGTGCCTATTATGAAACGCCCTGCTCCCGTAGAAACGAAATAACTGTTCAAAATTCTGTCTGTCCAACAGTGTAGAGCTACATTCCGGTACAAAAATTTCAGGCGTGATGAAAACGAAAACACTCCGAAACAAATGGTATTGTTGACTCTTCTGCTTCATATTTTTTTCGCGATTTTGAAACACATAAATCAGCATTCAGTTTTGTGATTTAAAAAAAAACAAAAAACACTCTTGTCATGAAGAGCAGTCTTCGGACATCAGATAACCAGTGGCATAATTAGTTTGGTTCTCTTTTTGTTGTCTTGGAGGCACGCATTTTCCTGGAGAGGTATTTTGTTCCTATTATAAAACTTATCCCTTGCCCTTATATGTGATGTCTTTAACAGAATGAATTCATGACCTGATGGACATGATGATGATGTCCACTTGTAATGCGCATCCACTCCATGCTAGCAGCATGCTCAGGGTGCAACAACAACAAAAATCTGGTGCACAGTAGTCATAGAATTAAAAGTCAAGAAACAGGTGGGTCTTGAGGTGCCTCCTGAAGGTGCCAATACAGTCAATGTCCCTCAAGGATTGTGGTAGTCCATTCCACAGCCTAGGTCCGCAGTGTGTAAGGTGAAGGTCGCAGAGGCCATATTTGTGTGCGACTTTGTGCAGGCAATATCTCTGAAACCACTGGCCCGATATTTTCCAAATTTTACTTGATGATATTTTGGCCTAACCCCTCCACAGCCGAGAAACTCTCAATATGATCCATCTGCAAGACACATAGATCCTCATGAGCCTCGCGGGTGCAGAGGTGCATGGCGATTTTGACTCACTGACACAATTGACGGTTTATTTGATGGTTGGGGTTCCTTCGGACTGAATTAAGAGAGATTTCAGAGCAATATTTGCATCCAGTGGTAGCGAAGAGAATAAGACAGATATGTCAAAAACCAAGTTTATGTCACTACATCACTTCAAAATGACGCGCACAGTAGTTGGGAATGCTTTCAGATAGAAAAATGGCGCGTTACTGTCTGCGGGGAGGGGGTGGGGCTAAAACGTTGTTCCAAGAGCAAACCTTGTTGGCTTAGGTGTGACAGCAAATGTGAAACAGTATAAAATTTAGTCACCAATCGTCCATGCATCCGCTCTTCAGCCGTCGTGTGTGTATGCGTGCGTTTGTCTAAGGCAATTTCTTAAGGACTATAACACTCCACAGACTTTAAACTTGACCTTTCATGGAGGTCAGCGCAAATGACAGTCAAAGCTATTGTCAAATAGTATCACAGTGCCAAATTAGAAATCTGTAGCTTTGATGGTCTCTCAGAAATTTAAAATGATAAAATCTGTCACAATTGGATATACAAAGGATGATGGATGGATAGACCAATGGTGGACCAGTGGCGGATGACTCGTTATATTTAACTCATTTTCAAAGTTAAATGAGCCTATAATGTATGCTAACCATCTCTCATACCTTAATTTTCCCTCAAAATGTAAGTGAAACTTGTAAAAAAAGACATATTCACACTGTTTCATAATAGGAGACCTGGTGTTTCATATTAGGAAAATGGTGCCTAATATGAAACAGTGTGTCAATTTTATCAAACTGGAACTGCTTCTGCATCGATTCGAGTTTTGAAATTTAGTTTTGTCCTAAGATGCACCAATATAATCTCTATCAATCCCTGGTTTCGGATTGATTCTACCTTTCTTTGGATGGTCACGCGAGACGTTTTTGCCTAAGTGTTTCATACATGGCTCTCCTCCCCTACACGTTAAAAAATAGATAAAATGTGAATGTTGGACGGTGCGCTAGGGACAAGTTTGCTTTAGAAAGTTAGGGGGTCAGCTTTTAACCCCTCCACTGCCAGTTGACGCAGACTGTTTCTCTGAAATCGTTGTTAACTCAACCTCAGCCTTCCCAGGAACGTGAATACAAAGTGGTGTCACCAAGAGGCATAGATCCTCATGTGCCCCCGCAGCTGCGGGGGCTCATGAGGATCTATACCTTTTGCAGTGGTTTGGCGTTCAGTTTCTCTCGGCAGCCATAGGGCTTACCCCCTTGTGGTAGATTCACAAGAGGGTCAAACTATCATCGGAGATGGATTGGAAAGCAGTTAAGAGGTTCACACTTCTAAGGGCAGTAGACGGAAACGAGTCTCGAGATTTTATTTGAACATTAACACCACTTAAAATGATGGAAGGGCCAATTGATTATTAGTCTTATCCCCTTCAGTGCCAGTGGACGCAAGTTGTGCTTTTGATGCCGTTGTTAATTCGACGTCAAAAGTCCCCCAGCCGTCAGGGGAACTTGGATACAAAGTATACTGGTGTCAGCAAGAAATTTATAGGCACCCACAAATGCAGAGACTTATGAGGACCTATACCTGTTGCAGTCGGTTGGTGTTCAGTTTTTGGCTCACGGGCGAAGTAAAAATGAGTCTGTGTTCAGGGCCAGTGGTCGTCTGTCCGGCGTCCGTCTGCCGGCGTCCGTCGTTTCTGGTAAACTTTAACTTTGGCATTTTCTCGGAGACTATTCAAGCCACAGTCTTCAAAATTGCCCCAAGGATACTTTATGGCAACACCTTTCTAAACATTCTATTTGCATGACCTCCCTTAAAGGTCAAGGTCACAGGGGATCGGGAAATAGGTAAAAATAGTCATATTTTGACAAAAGATGGTTTTTTTTTCCTCAAATACTATTCACAGCTTCAAACCCAAACTTGGTACAAAGATACCTGATGGTAAGTCTTTCTACGCATACTAACTTGGTTGATCCCTCAGATAGGTCAAGGGTCACAAGAGCTCAGGAAATAGGTACAAAATAGCCATATTTTGACAAAAGATATTTTTCCTCAAATACTATTCCCAACTTCAAATCCAAACCTGGTACAAAGATACCTGATGGTAAGATCTTTCTATGCATACTAATTTGGTCGACCCATCGGAAAAGTCAGGGATCACAAGAGCACAGGAAATAGATACAAAATAGTCATATTTTGACAAAAGATGTTTCTTCTCAAAAACAATTCACAACTTCAAACCCAAACTTGGTACAGAGATATCCGATAGTGAGACCTGTGTATGCATTTAATTTGGATGACCCCTCGGAAAGGTCAAGGGTCACATCATTATTCATTCAGTCCTCTCTGCGCCGTCTGGTGCTTGAGGCGACGTTGTCGTTTCCGTAGCAAGTTTCTTTTTACAGGGTGGAGTCGCTAGCCCCACGCCTAACCCTCCTCCTTTATCCTGACTTGGGACAGGCAGTTAAGCCCCCAAAGGGACCTCCCTGGTGGAGTTTCAAGGGTCACAAGAGATCAGGAAATAGGTCACAAATAGCCATTTTCTGACCCAAAAAAGTTTTTTTCTCAAATACTATTTAAAATACCCATCCCAAACCTGGTACACAGATACCTGATGATAAGACCTTCCTATACATGCTAACTTGGGATAACCTCTTGGAAAGTTCAAGGGTCAAAAGAGATCAGCAGATGATGTGAAAAAGATGGATTTTGCCAACGCTTTCCTTGCGTTATGTTAGAACACTTCCTTATTTCAGTTACCTATTGGAAGGTCAATGACACAGGGGTAGTTAATTATATGGATCGGTCATGCACATGAGCCTTCAGGGCTTTGCCATTCTTGTTATCAGCAGTTAAGGGGTTAACGTCAGGCCTTGAGGCCATGATTTGTGAAGTGAAAAATAAAATGTCAGCAAATGTGCGTGCAGAGTATCCAAGTTCACATCGTATACACGTATGCGATTTAATCCCTTCCCTGCCACTGTACTTTCATATTTGTTTCTGAAGCCAAAATCCCAAACCGTCCAAGAAACATGAATACAAATTGGTCTCAGCAAGAGGCTATCCTCATGAGCCCCCGCCATTGCGGGTGCTCATGAGGATATATGTCTCTTAATTGCAGTTTGACTGTCTTCACATTTTCTCGGCAGTGAAGGGGTTAATCCTGTTAAATTGAAACAGGCTGTATCGTCGGTGACAGAGAGCGGACGTGACGCGCCAGCTGGGCTCAGTTGCATGAGTGAGCTTAAATCCTGCGCCAGCCACTAAGCAAGGCGCTTCGCTAGATAGCGGAGCGCCTTGCTTAGTGGCTGGCGCAGGACTATGCTCACTCATGCAACTGAGCCCTGGTGCTGACATAGTCATTAGAGAACGCGCGCCTCACTAGCAGATCGGAAACTACACTTGAACTAATCAGTCCATCACCTGTAAGTGTCATTCGAAGAGCCTTTCAAATTTCTGAAACTCAGTTGTAGGATTCTCAAGGGTGTTAGACTCTCAAGACTTTGGGCTGAATTCATTACGAACTTGTGTCAACTTGCGATTCTCTTTGGGGATTTCAGACGACAGACATAACAATCTTAGCGTGGACGTGATGCGTAGCCAGACGAATGGCGGTTGCCCAGTGTACGAAAGGACCTCGGGCCGACGTCGGCCTCAGATGGCCCGCGCACTGCCGTTATCGCGCCAACTACGGCCGATGCTGGCCCAAGAGCTTTGTGCAGACTGGGTGGTTAGTCTGGAATTGCGCAGGAATGCTTTAATTAACTGTTTTGCAATTCAAGAGACACTTACAGAGCAAATTCGTTTGCGGTGTCTGAGAAGTTTCAGACTGCCGGCAGACTTTTGATTAAATTTAGGTAGGCGTGCGCGGTCTCACTTTTGCCTTTCTCACATTAATGTATTCATGGAATTGTACGTGATCTCAAAGATTGTCAACAGCGGTGCCCATTGGTTTCCATGGGTTTCTGTTTTACTGTCTGCTTTTATGAATATCCCAGCTGTTATACTCCTCTGTTGGGCAGTCTCCGTCGCTTTCACACTGGTTGTCTCGATTCGCTGCGCTGATGGCGCAGCGAATCGAGGGGGCAACCAGTATATTTCGTCGCACGGTCAGCGCAGAGTGTGGGTCTCTCTCCGACCCACACCAACTTGTCTCTGCTTGCTTTCTTTCAGAATCCAAACCCCAAAAAAGGTGACTGCCGAACGTATAATATGCACCAAAAAATAAATAAAAAATCAGCTAAGAAAGGAACACTCTTAGAAAGAACAAGTATAACGCAATATATTACTTTTTGGGTTATAACTTCTTGCCTCAATAATAATAATTAATATATATTTTTAAGGCGCCTATACTTTGGATAAAAAGTTCTAACAAAAAGATAAGTATGTGTAGTCCAAGTCTGTATGTATGTATCATTGTATGTCTGTTTTTAAAAAGGGTTGTATCAAGTATAACACAATTTATTCAGATTTTGGGCTTTAAACCCGAAATTCAAAGTTTAATAATTTATGTTGTACTTGTCATTCTAAGCATATTTTCTTTGAGGGAGAATACTTTGCTTCATCTTGCCCAATGTTACAATGTTATATTTACAATACTTTTTAATTTGTGTATGATTCCAGACGCAATGGAGAGAAAGACAACCAGCAAAAATGGCTGTATGGAACAGATGCCACAGAACGGCCATGGGCATGATGTTGGTGTTGGCAAGAAGGCAGCAGAGTCCTGCGAATCTGAGGACAGGTTCCAGAAACTGTTTTGTTTCAGCCTCGAGGACCTTAAGTCATGGAACAGCTTCGTCCGACTAATGTCGCGGCCCACCGACCCGGCTCTTCTGGCCTACACAAGGTTTATTTTCGGTAAGCAACAAATAAAATCTGCCTTTGGCTGTGATGATTGTGTGCAAGAGCTCCTTAGGATGATGTCAGCCTTAACCCTTCGCTGATGGGGAATTGTAATTACCTTCTGAATGCAAGAGGTAAAGAACCTCATGAGCCCCCACAGGTGCAGGGCTCCTAAGGTTCTTTGCCTAGTCTAGCTGGCCGTATTTATATCTGTGTTCTTTGGATGAATGGGACTATTTGTTGCTAAATAAGCAATGTTTTTTAAGATGTACTGATTTGTATTAAAAATTTCAAAGGCAGCAAAGGGATTAAATGGTTTGTACACTGTACGCGGCCAAGTAAGGCTGCTGACGTCATCCACATGGAATTTTCTTGATTTTTTTTTCCACATGCATATAATAGTAAAAGCCCTCTGTAGAGTTCCACGTTTTACTAAGATTATGAAGGAAAAACATGTGTTTGCGTTTTTGAATACATTGGCTCGGCCGAGCATTTTTTCGAGTAAAGATCAAGGCCACTAGCTTGCCGTGGAATGGCTTTTAAGTAGGGCTTCTAGGCTGCTCAGGTGTAATTTGGAGATCGATCAGCAGCACTCCAGGGTCACACATCGTGTAGTCGTTCCATTACTCAATTGTTTTCCAAGTAGTGCACTGCACATCTGTGCTAAGGATTATAATTTGTGGGATGGTCTGTGATTATGGATCTGGTGGCCTGAAGCCGTCAGATCCAAAATCATAGACCAGCACATGCATGGACCTTTGGTATTCCTTAACCCATTTCATACTGAGGCTAAGATCTTCAAATTTGTACACTGCCATATGCAAGCTACATAATAGTACTTACAGATAAGATATAGACCAATGGCTTTAGTTGAAGGGTGGTGCCAGAATAGCTTGGCGCCTAGAGGCGCCAAGCTATTCTGGCACTACCCTTGAACTATTTTAGTCAAACTTATTTCACACTGGCGTATTCAGAATGATAAGGGTTAAACTATAATGGGTGCAGGACATACACCAGCATGCAATATGTCCTCAGACCATCAATGCACATAGTCCACACACAGCTGTGCATGAGGCATCTAAGGCTGATGTTAGCCCTATAGGACCATTAGGTAAACTGCCAGTGTACACAAATTGTATTTTTGTAATTATTGTAATGTAAATCCAACGTGAAAGATCCCCAGCATCAAAGGAACATGGATACAATGTGGTTTCAGCAAGAGGCATAGATCCCCATGAGCCCCCTTGGTGTTCAGTTTTCATTGGCAGTGAAAGGGTTCAAGTCTTGATGCACTTGCTGTGTGTGTTATCTCTTACGAAACTGACTGATTTCAATATGATATGCTGTGTCAGGTTTTGCCATGGTGCTGGACACGATAGGGGAGAGAGGACTAACCCACGCGGACCTGCAGTGGGGCGACCCAGAAGAGTGCATCTTCCCTCTGTTTGACTGGATGAGGCCTTTACCACTCCCGTGGATGCTTATCCTGTATCTGATCATGTTGATTGGTATGTCGTATGGGTGTGTGTGTGCTTGCATGCATGTGCATGTATGTGTGTACAAGCACTCAAAAGCTTAGAGAGGAGAGTAGCAGTCTCATGCTAATATTTATGGACAAGACATTGTGCTCCAGATTTACAGCTTTAGCACTGGAGATGATGTGTGGACCATAATAGACTTTATAGCGAACCTCCCCAAATTACCAGTTTCATTATCAGATATGATTTAGTGTAGAGTTTAATTTCCAGTGAGTTGACTATTGAACTGTAAAAGTCATACCGCACTGTACTAGTGGCTTTGACCACTTTAATTTTAATTTCTTTTTATTATTGTAGGAGTCATTGTGCTACAATTAACCCTCTTGTGCATGCAGCCATTGGTACAAGTGTCTGCCTGCAGAGTGGGGTTAACCCCTTCACTACCAACAAAAATTGATCACCCAACTGCAAGAGGTATAGATCCTCATGAGCCCCGGCACTTACAGAGATGCATTAGGATCTGTGCTTCTTACTGAAACTGCTTTGAATCCTTATTCCTTGGGATTTTTGACAATGGAGTTAACCCATTTAACCCCAAGGCTGCATTTCCCAAATTTTAGAGGTGTCGCCTACCTACTATGTGCCATATACAGGAGATGGATCGACCATGATAATGCAAGGGTAGTGCCAGATTAGCTCAGCACCATCAGGTGCCAAGATAATCTGGCACTACCTTTGCATTTTCATGGTCGATCTGTCTCCTGCTGTAGCGCGTCAGGGCTAAATGGGTTAAAATTATTTGGGTGAAACAAAGAAAAATTTGTCCTCTTTTCAGGAGCTATAGGGGTGATGCTGGGTGCTGTTTATCGTGTTAGCTGTTTCATGTTCCTGCTACCCTACTGGTACATTCTGCTGCTGGACAAATCTCACTGGAACAACCACTCCTACCTGTTCGGCATCATAGCATTCCTCCTCACCATAACGGATGCCAACCGATACTGGTCGGTTGACGGATTTTTCAAACGCAGCATCCACAATACGGATGTGCCACTGTGGAATTACACCTTGTTTCGTGCGCAGGTGATAGTTTTACGATGAAGATAGTTTATTGTCACCCTCATTGTTTTATCTAAGAAACCACTTTTTTTTTGCATATTTTACTTATATTTAACCCATAAAGCCCTGAATGACTATGACAGGATGTGAATCGACCATGATATTTCAAGGTTGGTGTCAGAATAGCTTGGCGCCTAGAGACGCCAAACTATTCTGACAACCTTGAAATATCATGGTTGATCTGTCTCCAGAACTGTGATATACCTCAGGGGATATCTGCAAAAAAAAATTGATAATTTCGTCCTTAGGGCGTAAGGAGTTAATGCTGGTACACTACAACAGCAGGTGGATCAATCGTGATAGTTCAGTGTTGGTGTCATCGAAGTAGTTTGACCCTCTAGGAACTGGTCTGACACCATCCTTGAACTATCAGGGTTTACCTATCTCATGAACTGTAGCTCAGTTTTTAAAGGGACACACCCAACTTTGGGAATTTCGATCTTAACCCCACGGCCGCATTTCCAAACTTTTGGAGGCGTTGTCTAACAACTATGTACCAGTTGAAAGAGATGGATTGATCATGATTGATAATTCAAGGGTAGTGCCAGATGAGCTTAGCACCTTCAGGCGCCAAGCTCATCTGGCACTACCCTTGAATTATCATGATCAATCCATCTCCTGCTGCAGGGTTCCAGGGCTAAATGGGTTAACTCATTCAAGGCACCCTGCATCAATAGCTGTGGAAGTGTGGTAAATAACATTGCTGCCAACAAAGCTATATAACGCTTTCACAGCTATTGATGTGGGGCACCATGAATGAAGGATCAGCGTGTTAACCCCTTCACTGCCAGTTGATGCAAAATTATGTCTTTGAAAGCAGGGAAAATTGTACTTGGGAAAATCCCACCGATTTGAAAAAACATGGATATACATGTGGTAAACAAGAGGCAAAGAACCTCATGAGCCCTCGCTTCTGCGGGGACTCTTGAGGTTCTTTGTCTCTTGCAGAGGGGTGATGTCAGTGAATGTGTTAATATTGCAAAGTACTGATCTGGGGTGTTGGTGTTTTCAGGTGTTCCTGGTGTACTTTTTGGCTGGCCTGAAGAAACTGGATCCAGACTGGGTCACTGGATACTCCATGGAAAATCTTGGCAAGCACTGGGTGTTCGAACCTTTCAAGTATGCTTATTGGCTACTTTTCTTTTGTGACCTTTATCCTAAAAAGTAGTGTTTGTATGAATGTGTGTGTTTGGGGTTGGGGGTGGTGGGGAGGGTGGTTGAGAAGGGGGCAAGATTTATCTGGAAGATTCTTAGGTACATACATTTGTATATCATTATCTGTAGTTTAAACCGTTGTCTGCGGTGTATCTCAAAACGAGTTGGCAAGTTTATTAAAGTGCAAGTGTGAATATTTCTTGAAAGCAGGGGGGTAGGGGGGGGGGGGCGGCAGAGGGGGGGGGGGGGGTGCTGCGGAGGGGGGTAATTAATTTGAATTATTTGGGTTTATGTGACTGTTTTAGCTCTTTCTTTGTTTCTGGGCCTGTTGTTTGTTTGTTTTAGCTGTCAGATCTCAACCACAACTTTCTTTTAATTTTCAGATTCTTTATGAGTGATTTCTATGTGGATCTCTTGGTTGTGCACATTGGAGGCTTGACCCTGGACCTGTCTATTGGCTTTTTGTTGTTCTTCGACAAAACGCGGCATTTGGCTTTCTTCTTCTGTTCTGCCTTCCACATAATGAATGCATGCATGTTTTCCATTGGTGAGTGCCTGCAAGGGTAGTACATTAACCCTTATCATTTGGAATACACCAATGTGTTAAATAAGTTTGACTAAAATAGTTCAAGTGTAGTGCCAGAATAGCTTGGCGCCTCACTATTCTGGCACCACTCTTCAACTAAAGCCTTGTCTGTAAGTACTATAATGTTGTTTGCATGTGGCAGTGTACAAATTTGAGGCTTTTAGCTTCAGTATGAGATGGGTTAAGAATTAAACTGAATTCAGTTGACATTGTTACCCATTAACCCTTCACTGCTGAGAAAAAGTGAACTTGATCCAACTGCAAGAAAAGATAAATCCTCATGAGCCGCCATGACTTCGGGGGCTCATGAGGATCTATGCCTCTTGCTGTGACCAGTTTATATCCTGTTCCTTGGATGGTGTTGACTTTTGATTGTTGAATGAATCAAGATTACAGAAACAAAAATGTACATGACAGTGTTAGTACAGTGGCAGGGAAGGGGTTATATGGCATACATGCTCATAAATAGAAAAAGGTGATGGGCATAACATAAGATATGCCATCTTTCGTATCCAAGGTATGTTTCCCTATGTTATGCTGGCGACTGAACCGCTTTTCTGCTACACGACCTGGCCAAGACCCCTCTTCCGCTGCATTCCAAGGTCATTGCGACTTCTCACGCCAGATGATGGTGAAGAAGACACTCAGCCATCGGATCACTGTATCTACTCAAAGGAATATGTCAAACCTGAAATGGTATGCCGCTGGTTAACCCATTGCATTCTCATGCTGAATATTTACATTTTGCTTATTGTCCTGTGAAGACTCTATTACAGATTAGGTGTTGGTTCAAGGGTGGTGCCAGAATAGCTTGACACCTGAGGTGCCAAGCTATTCTGGCACCACCCTTGAACCATACATCAAATTTATTTCAAGCAAAAGTGTATCAGGATGAAAAGCGTTAATCATTGGTATCCATCCAGCGAACAAAAAGGGCCGACATCAGCCACAGCTGGCCTGCATATTCCCTAGATGTGGCTGATGCCAGCTCAATGATTTTTTGTTATGATATTTGAACTGTTTACAGTTGCGGAGTGTGTGGATGTGCCATAGATGACCTTAGTAACTTCTTTCTCTTTGAAAATGCACAGTAGTGGGATTGAGCATGATAAATCAGGCGTAGTGCCTGATTAACTGATTATGTGTATGTGTGTACGGGAGAGAGAGAGTGTGTGTGTGTATGAGAGAGAGAATGAGTGTGTGTGTTTATGATCATGTGGGTGTTTTGGTTTTGTTCTTTTTAGTATCTGCTGTATGTGCATCCCATTTATTTCTGACATACTCATGGGTGGGACTTTTTCAGCTACAGCCGGATTTCCGGATTTAAAAAAAAAAAATTCCACTTAAAAAGTGCCCCAAGACCCTCGCTTTAGGATTCAACTTTTTTTTCGGTCCCACCCATGCATACTATGGACATGATAGTTCAGTAATGGTGCCAGAATAGCTGCATGGCTATTATGGCACCACTCTTAATTGAACTATAGTAACAGTAATGATTATAATAATAATGACAATAATTATATTGATAGGGTGCAAATTCCTTCGTATATTTTGGTCGATCTTTCTCAGAACTGAAATGGAGTCCTCAAAAGACAACTCACAGTTTTGTGTATTTTTACCTGGGAGAGGCATTGATCCTCATGAGCCCTTGCAACTGTGTGGGGCCATGAGGGTCTATGGCTCTTGCTATGCTGCAACTGTGGGGGCTTATGCATTTGATGCATGGTTCTGCAGACTCCAGATACCAAAAACGCCGCACCACCTACCAAGCAGACCACACCTCCATCATGGCCATCTTTGCGCCACCATGTGACAGCTGTTTTCACCGTCTTCTTCATTTGCTGGCAGCTGTTCCTTCCATATTCTCACTTCATTACAAAGGTAAATGAACATCTCTGATGCCATAGTAATAATGATAATAATAATAATATCCCCATTTGAAGAAAATTTAATTTGTACAGGATTTTTTTTCTTCCCCCTTATACATGCAGCCACTGGTACTGTTTACAGTTTTGGTGGCTGCATGCAGAAGGGAGTTATCTCATTCTGCCCATGACACACCACAGCAAGATATGGCTCGATCATGATAGTTCAAGGGTGGTGGCAGAATAGCTTGTGCCAATATGTGCCAAGTTATTCTGCCACCACCCTTGAAATATCATGGTCCATCTGTCTCCTGAACTGTAATGCAGTCCTTGGAGGATAACTTCAAAATGTGGGTATTTCGTACCTCGGGCACAATGAGTTAACTCATGTAGCCCTAAAAACTTGTCATGATTGACCATGCTATTTCGTTGGAAGTACAAGCAATTCTGGCACGACCCTTGAACTGTTATGATCGATGATTATATTACAGCAATGCCCTTTTAGCCTGCCTCCCTCTACCTCTTATTTAGAAATTGCAGCTAGTTGTGTATTGTGACGCATGTTTTATTAGCCGCATCCCACAGCATCAACCCTTTACTCCCCTCCTGAGACAACTTGATTGGCTACCAGAACAACGAATCTCTTACAAAGCCACTAGTCAATGTTACAAAGCTATCAACTTCTCCACCCATGCCTATCTTGCTGATCTTCTTCACCTGTACACCACCTCCCACTCCTTCTGTTCAAGTAGTGACACACCGCTTCTCAGAATCATCCTCTGCAAATACAAAACCAGGTGACCGGTGTTTGCATATGCTAGACCTGTTTTTTTTAATCCTCTACCCATAGACAGATATTGGACATTCTTCCTCATTCATTACCTTTAAATCTGCCCTCAAGACCCACCTGTTTGATACTACAGTGTGGTTTAGCTCTTCGTGTGTGTGTGTTTGTGTGTGTGACGTTTTTGTATTGTAAAACTCTAATAGAAACCTGTTTCTCTGGCTTTATGACCCCCCCCCCCCCCCCCCTTCCCGGATCCAATGTACTAATTATTGTCTTCTTGTCTGACAGGGTTTCAACTCGTGGACGCAAGGCCTGTATGGATATTCTTGGGACATGATGGTTCACTCGTGGAACCGCCAGCATGTTCGCATCACGTTTGTCGACCAGGATACCGGCCAGCGTGGATACCTCAACCCAGATGTATGTTAGTTACCAAACTGGTAACATGTCGGTTCCATTATAAAACAACACCAGTAACTGTAGAATCTGTGACAATGTCAGTAAGATGAATTCCCCAGGCTGATATGCCAACAATTGGGAGTTGTCCTCCAAAGACTACAGTTAACCCTCTTATCTCCACGGTTGCATTTCCAAACTTTTGCAGGCATTGTCTAACAACTATGTACCAGTTGTAGGAGATGGATTGATCATGATAATTCAAGGGTAGTACCAGATGAGCTTGACGCCTGAAGGCTAAATCCTGGGCTAAATAGGTTAAGTAGATAGATTGACTATGATAGTTCAAGGGTTGTGGAGAACAGCTTGGCACCTACAGAGTAGTAGAGTGAAACTGTAAGAGTTAACGGTGTACTTTTCCAAACTAGTTGCATGTTAGCTCAATAATGGTACAGCAGTAATGGGTAGACCATCGAAAAATGATGATGTCGTCATTGTGCATGACTTCTATTTGTGGGTGCGGGTGTGGCTGGCCAAGCCAATCCTGGAGCCACACCTGCGAGGGCAATGGGGGCACTGGAACGTAGCTGTGGGGAGAGTCGACGCTGTCTTTCTGTGAGCTCTGGCACTGGTGATCCGTTCACGCTGATTGTGTTCAAAGAGCGTGCAGGCTTTCATGGTACAGCAGTAATTGCAGAATATTTGCTACAGTGTGGACACGTCTTTTTCTCCCAAGCGGGATGCATGATGTCATAAACCTGAATAAAGTTAACGCCACACAATAACATAAACTCCAATAATGTGGTCCCAGTTGTAGCACAGCACTCTGATAATGGCACTGCTCGCTACATGCACGCTGGGGCTGACTGGGGGTGGGTTGACTGCCAGTGGAGGTGGACAGTGTTTTTTAAATCACTGTTAAAATACACTGTCAATGATCCCCAGCCATCAAAGGAACATGGATACAAAGTGGCTGCAGCAAGAGACATAGATCCTCATGAGCCCCCACAATAGTGGGGGCTCATGAGAATCTGTACCTCTTGCAGTTGGATGGTTTGTTCTTTTGTTGACAGTGAATGGGTCAATTGCCAATGAATTCAGCAAGTCAGCTTGTGCCCTCTAGCAGCGAAAGGCTTAGGGTTTAACTTGCAGTTGCATTTTAATCCCCTTTTGCATGCAGCCGCCGGGACTGTAAACAGTGCCAAAGGCTGCACGCACAAGGGGATTTAATTTCAATGCAGATGTGGTGTCACACGGGGCGCTGGGGTGGCCATCCTGACATGATTCAGCAGTATGCGCGATGTATCGCCACAAACCTTCGCAAACACAACATCAACAACGTGGAGGTGTATATCGATTTCTGGACCTCCATGAACAATCGTTTCCAGCAAAGGTGGGGCACATGAACTCCAGACCAAACGGGCGACCACCAAGTTTGCAATGTGCAAGGAGACTACCAAAAAGAAAGAACATGCTTCAGAAAAACAAGGACGAAACAGTAAATTCTTTTGTCCTTTTATTCTCAAGTGTGTTTCTTTCCTTGTTGGTTATCTTGTGTAAACCTGAGGATGAAATTATCCATTTTTGTAGATATTCTTTGTGGTATTTTTCACCGGACATAAGACAGGTCAACTATGATAGTTCAAGGGTGATGCTGGAATAGCTTTGCATCTACCTACAGGCACCAAGCTAGTCAGACATCATCCTTTAACTATCATGTTCCATCCACATCCTGTCATAGCATGTCAAGGTTTAATATCTTTTTTGTTACTTCATTATGATTCATCTTATTTTAACCCATATAATTCGGAATACACTAATGTGTGAAATAAGTTTGACTAAAATAGTTCAAGGGTAGTGACAGAATAGCTTGGCTCCTCTAGGCGCCAAGCTATTCTGGCACCACCCTTGAACTAAAGCCATTGGTCTATATCCTTGTCTGTAAGTACTATAATGTAACTTGCATATGGCAGTGTACAAATTGGAAGCTTTTAGCCTCAGTATGATATGGGTTAAAGGACAGTGGACGGACGATTAGATGTGATGCGAACGATTAGATGTGATGCATGCACATTCCAGAAATAACATTCTGTGATTGTTGCACCTTGTGTATGCAGTCAAAGATACTATTTTGCTGTAAAGGGGCAAGGGAGCTATTTATTTATGTTTTATTTGGATGGCTGTCCAGCATGTTAACATGCTGCATATTTATTTATCTGTTCATTTTACAGGATGATTGATCCTCGCGTTGATGTGCTGCATGCTCACTGGAGTCCATTCCACCCCACACCCTGGATGATGCCGCTGTTAGTGAGCCTGTCTGATTGGCGTTCTAAGATGGTGGAGATTCAAAAGTCTGTCCACAACAACACGCAGGTTCTCGACGTCGTCTTTGTTGCTGATTTTCCAGGTAAAGTCAACTTTGGTTATACAGACAGACCTGTGTAAAGGCCGTTCTTAATTAAACAAACCTTAGTTCGCGAACTCTGACGATATAGAGTTCACGATCTCGGGCGAACCAGGGTGGTTTTTAATTGGATGATCTAAAGATAGGGTGAACCTAGTTCGAAGTAGTTCACAAACCTCAGCAAATCATAGTTCGCTGTTGGAAAAAGATCGCTCGACATGTCGAGCAATCCAAGGCAAACCTTTTCTCTGATTGGTCAAAACTTTTACCCTCTTCTGCGTTGGAGATAAGAAGATAGTCACCGATACAAACAACTGTGGTGGACAGCCATATTTCACTTGCGCGAAGAACAAGACCTATTTTTATTGATTTGTGGGAGGCACAACACTGTTTGTGGGATCGCTACTGCAAGGAGTACAAAAACAAAAATCGTTCAAATCGTGAAGTGGCATAGCGGCAGCCATTTTGAACACCTTCGCAGACAGTAAGTATGATGAATCAAGCAATTCAGTTAAGAAAGAGAACCATGGCAAACCTGGTATGCTGAAGGTCACCTAGGTTCGTTCAACCTCGATAAAGAAACAAACCAAAAGATCGCCGATCTTCTCCGATCTAGGTTTGCCGATCAAAAGTTTGTCCAATTAAGAACAGCTTTAAGGCAACTGTCAAAAGGGACTATCATGCAACTGTCAAATTTGCGAATTCAATGCTAAAGTGCCCCAACCATCCAAGGAATGTGGATACAAAGTGGTGCCAGCAACTGTGGGGACTCATGAGGATCTATGCCTCTTTCACTCGAATTGTGTTCACTTTATCTCAGCAGTTAAGTGGCTAAAAAAAAAGAAGTAATTATGTAGACTTGATTGATTGATTGATCGATCAATCTATAAAGTCTTGATAATTACTCCTTTTTTTAACAACTTAACCCATTACATCTCGAAGCAGATTTTCTAACATTTGCTTGTTGTCCTGTGAAGGCTACAGTACAGATTGGAAGACAGATCAACCATTTTAGTTCAAAGATGGTGCCAGAATAGCTTGGCACCTGAGGCGCCAAGCTATTCTGGCACCACCCTTGAACTATTATAGTTAACTTAATTTTTAAAGCAGTGGGTGTATCAGGATGAAAAGGGTTAACTACTGAGAAAAAGTGATCAATTGACTGATTGCGCTGCATTGCAATTGATTGCATTTTCCAGGCACTGCAGTCACAGTTTGGCATTATTGTTATTTTTCAGGCCTCTTCCTGGAGAACTATGTGCATCCAGACATCAGTACTGCCAACATCTCAGTGCTGCATGGCAAAGTTGTCGTGGAAGTTTTACCAGACGAGGATAATCCATCATCTCCTGTGTATGATAACATCACACTCATGGAAGGACAGTCCATACTTGTAAGAGTAGTTTCCTGTACTGGCAAATTCCAGTTAGCGCAAGGCCATCAAGCAGATGTCTGCCAACTGCGGCTGACGTAGGTCCAACAGTCTTGTGCATACTGAGATCTTTTTTTTCAAGAGCCTTTTCAAATTACCAGTAGTCTTTGAATTCATTCTATTCGTAGTGCAAACACGGAACAGGCTACACATTCTTTTAGTGTATGAAAGGCAAACATGAGCAAAATTGAAACCCTGATGCAAGCTGTGGCATATTCTGCTTACCACCACACCACTCTTACCACCATTTACTAGAGGATGCTGTGTATGACTGGAGTGGCCACCCATGCATCGAGTTGACTTCTTTTTGGGCTGGTCTAGTGATTGTTCAACTTTACCATATTTAACCCATTTAGCCCTAATGCCCTACAGCAGGTGATGGATGGGCCGTGATAATTCAAGGGTAGCGCGAGATTAGCTTGGCGCCTGAAGGCGCCAAGCTAATCTCGCTCCACCCTTGAATTACCATGGTCCATCCATCTCCTGCAACTGGTACAAATTCGTTCAGTGACACCTCAAATTTAGGAAATAATGCCTTGGGGCTAACTGTATCAACAATGTTGCATTTGCATATCATTTGTCATTTATAATCTGTGTGCGTTTGTGTGTTTATTTGTTTGTGGTGTGGTTGGTTGATGCGTGTTTAGGTTCCTGGAGGCCGTTTTCACAATGTGCACACAGTGTCTGAAGGTCCTTCTTGCTACATGTACATCTATGCCAATACCACAGAGTCACGATTATTGGAGGGACTGAAGGAGTTGGAGTTAGCTCTCAACGGCACCAACATTACAGAAGGTACGAGTTTCAGTCACCCATCCATCTGCTGGAGGTGTTGATTCTCCAGGAATTTTCTTTCACGTGTCTAGCATGTCCATTTGCAAGATGTATTGATTCTGATGAACCCCAACAGACTTCAGGGCTCATGAACATCTGTGCCCCTTGCTGCAAGAGAACTTATCTCTTGTATTCTTGTAAAACGTTTTAACCTGTTCACTGCCGAGGAAAATTGAGTACCACCCAGCTGCAAGAGGCATAGATCCTCATGAGCCCCCGCAACGCAGGGGCTGATGAGGATCTATGCCTCTTGCTGAAACCACTTTGTATCCACGTTTCTTTGACGGATGCGGATGTCTTTAGTGATTTCAAGGACATAGTCTGTTTCACTTAAAACTGTTGACCCCCAGTTCCAGGTCCCCAACTCAGCAGTTATTCTGAAGGCAGTATACCAGCGGGTGATAGAACGTCCACGATAGTTCAAGGGTGGTGCCGGAATAACTTGGTGCTGCTATGTCCTGAGCCTTTCTGGCACCACCCTTAAACTATCATCAGTCCGCATAGTGTGTACCGGTATCAGTCCACATAGTGTGTACCGGTAAGCATTGATGGGTTAGCTTCTAGTTGCATGCTGGCTCAGTTCACATGTAGCATTAACTGTGAAATTTGCTGTCTGGCACCACCTTCGAACCAACACAGACGTATCTCAAGTTGTAGGATATCAGGTCTGTGGACTGTCTTTTCTTAATTTCTTTTGGACAGCGAACGCCATTCCAGAAAAATTCACTAATGACCCGAACTTGGACCAGTACAAGAAGATACTGGAGGCGAAACAAGCAGTGCGGGAAAACGAACAGAGCTACCCTACACTGATAGACTTAGCTAAGGGATATGTCCAGCATAAGGTGTGGTCGATGATCCGCAGGTCAGTCACAATAATTATTTGGTATATGCATGTATGTGTGCTATGCATACCCCAGTGGCAAAACGTCTTCGGGCCCACAATGGCCGCAGTGGGCCAGAGCACTGCCTTGCGTGGGCCCGAACCGGCCGTCGTGTGCCCGAGGGCCTTTGCTTACTGGGTATGTGTGCCGTAAGTTCCATAATCACAGATACATACCGACGAGCGGCAAAGGAAATGTGACGTCGGTCAAGTCATTGGAAATACTGCAGCGTTTCCAAAGAATTGAATGATGTCATTTTTTTTTCCCCATCAGTAAGTGTAAAGTGTTTTTGATGACAGTAACTAGATTTGTACTATTCCTTATTTTACTTCCAGCAGTGAACCACATTGTGTGGATTTTAGAAATGTCCCTTTAACCAAAGACAGTATTTTATATTGTAATACACTGTCTTTGCTTTAACCCATTCAGCCCTGACGCAATACAGCAGGAGATGGGTCAACCATCTCCTGCAACTTGTGCATAGTCATTAGATGACGCCTCCAAAATTTGGGAAATACGGCCGTCAGGCTGAATGAGTTAATGTAGTCTTTTTACTCTGTGAAAGTCATAGGAGATGGATTCACCATTATAATCTTATGAGAGACGCCAATGTCGTCAGGTACTACTTTGGAGCAATGATCATGTAGTGTTCTTGGGGTCTGTGGTTGATTTGTGCTATCGGTTGTAATTTTTCTTCATTTTTTTTTTTCCAGCTACTGGATGATAGAGGGTGCAATGCGCAGCATCGTCTTCGGTGTTCCATTCCACACCATTATGGAGGAGATCAACACTGCACACAAAAACCATAAAAACCAGACCTCAGACAGTTAAAAGCTGGTCCACAATTTTGTTGACACCTGAACGCTTAGTTTATTTAGTATGGGAACACGTGAAACTTTCTGAAAGTGGTGTTACCTCAACGCTTAGTCTTTACATACAACCCCAATGCACAAAAGGCCATCAGGCCGACGTCGGCCCAATGGCCTTTTGTTCGACGGCAGCCCGATGGCCTTTTGTGCATTGGGACACCATCAAGCCAAATTTTGCCACAGTTAGCCAGGGCACAACTGTGTGCAGGCCAACAGCAGCTGACGTCAGCCAGGTAAAGCATCAAGAACACATCAGGCAACGGTTATAAGCGGGTGTTGGAAGTCGCGTCAAAAACCATCCAAATATTTTTATATAAACACCGAGATTTTGTCTTGTACGTGTACCGTAAAGAATCAATAGATTGAAAGACTCCATTTTGAGCTGGTCCATCTGATGTATTGCGGATTGCACTGGTTGTCTCCCTCCATCCGCTGCCAACAGTGGTAACAAATCGAGGGAGACAACTAGTGTGACTGGATGCTAAAAGCATTCTTGATGTGAAACCCAATGAGCAAAAGGCAATTGCGCCGACGTTGGCCCTGGCACAATCAAGCGCGGGCCAACGGCGGCCAGATGGCCTTTGCGCACTGGGAAAGGAATTCACTCCCTGCATCAGTGTCTAATAGTCTAGCAGCTGCCCTTCATAGACGATCAGCCATTTATGAGATAGTGATTTTCTAGAGAGTAACAAAGGTTTGGGTATATCAAAATGAAGTCTAGTATGAATAAAAGCAGTGCGCACTCGTTTTAAACCGCCGGAGGATGGAGACATTTTTCTGTAGCACATTTTGTTTCCAGTACGGTTGCAGACGAAGCCAGGACTGTCGCAGCCATGTTCACAGGAGATCAGTAGTTTACACGGGTCTCATTGTTCCTGTATTCAGTGGTAGTATGCACTATATGTCACTTAAAAGGATTTCATTTATTTTTTCATTAATATTTTCACACTTAGATATATTAAGAGAAGAAACAATTACCAAAAAGCTTGCCTTGAACTCAAATATCGTTACTCAACAATAAGGTATCCCAAATCACGTGATCAAAACATCATACACATTACACCTGGATTCGTTGTGAATTTTGGTGTGTCGACGAATTCTTTTTGATTTGTTCTACATAAGCTTGTTTGTTTCCCATGAAAAAGCAAACGTGTAAAGTTGCTGTGTGCATTTTTACGTCATGATAAAGGTTTGTCACGTTTATTTCCATTCACTTTACCATCGATTTGCCCGTTTTATTTTGACACCACAGCACCAAAACAAAACGCAACCCACAACATATGCTATTTTCGAAACCTATGTCCGAAGTGCAACATGCTGCAAAAGAGAAAGAATGCCACACCACTTGGTTTTAACTGTCATGGCTGAGCAAAGTTTCGGAACTTGATTAATTATTTATGCAGTAACATTATTTTAATCAGTTGCACTGACAAGCTATTATGTTGTGATGTGCGATCACTGCCAGTGCCAATTATGCAGTCTCAGTGATCACTGATGGTACAGTACACTTCACACTGAAAAAAAAAATACACAGCACAATGTGAACATGCTTGGAAGTTCAAGCAATGCTTTGTTTAAAATTAAACCCTATCTTGCTAGCAGTAGCCTACTGCACAAAAGAGGAACTTATTTTGCTGCTGTGTTATTTGCAGTTTGTCTGCATATAGACATTTGCAGTTTGCTGCAAGGATTCTTAGCAGCTGACATTAGCACTGACATATATTTTGGGATTAAAACGAGAAAGAAAATGGAGAAAATGACACAGAGATGATTTAATAAATCAGTTAGTCAAGTGATCAAATGAATGAGATATATATGTTTTATGATGAACAGCTAGTTAAGGGGAGGGGGAGGGAGGAGGCACATACTTTATAATGTACACCTACTATTTCTTTCAGTGTTTCCATTACCCACTCATAACACCATTGGGCTCGATGAGTTCTCATGTTTTATTTGAGTGGATTTCAAAATACATGTACTTGCTGCTGTTACATTATCTTCTTACTGGTTTTGACATTTCGCTGTAAGATTTACAGTCCCATACTTTAAGCCTGTTCCGCCTAACGCACATCGAGGTTGACTGTATTGTTGATATGTGTGTAGGTAGCGTTTTGTTTGAGGTGGCAGTTTTTGCCTCATCTTTAAGTTTGGTGCCCCTGTGCATGTGGCCACCAGTACTATTATCACTTATCAATGTGAACTGGGCAGCCTATTGTTTGAAGTGATCAGTGGTGGCATCATCCATGATGTATGTGCATTTGGCCATTGGTACTGTTTACAAAGGTGCTGTTTACAAAACTAGTGGCTGAGTATGCATATTATTAGCACTGTTATTGTTATCAGGTGTGGCCTTATCTCTAAGTTTTGGTGTCCCTGTGCATGAGGCCAACAGTACCTTTCACAGAACTGATGGCTGCATGTTTAGTGTGGTTAACTGTACACGAGATTTGTAGGTGGGAAGTTAAAATGCAGGCAGTCAATACAAGCCACTTTCTTAACCTCAAGTCTCTATAATAATATATAGGTTTTACAGTCCACTAATCCGTCAGTATACAATTGTGCATGTCTTTTGTGGGTGTTCTGCGGTTTTGTGTGTGTATGTGGGGTGGGGTTGAAAGTGGGGCGGTATGGCACCTATTACCGTGTATGTGTATGTACAAAACCTACATTACAAACAAACATAAATTAATAATTTAAATTAATAGTTATTTGGGTTTAACGCCTCGCAGGCGACTACGGCCATCTCACGGCAGTTAAATAAATAAGATAAAGTAAGTCAAAGATACCTGGGACATATGAATGCTAAGTAAAGTATATATTATGAACATGCACAGATGTAAATTCTTTTGGTGGGTGTTCTGCGGTTTTGTATGTTTAACTGGAGTGGGGTTGGAAGCAAGCGGTATGGCACCTATTACCATGTACATAAGACATTTATTCACCAAGTAAAACGTTAAAGGATTTTTGTGTGCATGGCGACGGTAAAATACATCCTCACTTGTAGGGCATTCATCATGTCATACACTCAATTGGCTAGCATCCTATATACAGCACTAAAAGATAGATAAACACAATATTAAACACAAATCAGTCATATGTCACAAATCATGGAATCACGTTGTTCCATGGATGGTGATGTACTGAGGACAGCTTCTGGAAAGAAACTGCATCTGAATTAAGAGGTGCTGGCTTTAAAAGCACAGAACCGCCGGCCAGAGGGCAGAAGCTCGAAGAGATGATTGGCTGGGTGTGACAGATCTGACAGAATAGTACTGGTGGCCACATGCACAGGGGCACCATGGTGTATGTTCTTAAGCTGTATGCTGATGTGTATGTACAAAACCTACATTACAAACAAACAAAATAAATAAATAATTTAAATAAATAAGTCTAAGGTACCTGGGACATATGCATGCTAGGTAAAGGATGGATTAAAATTATGAACATACACAGATGTGCATGTCCTTTGGTAGGTGTTATGCGGTTTTATGTGTGTATTTAGGTAAGGGTTGGGAGCAGGCGGTATGGCACCTATTACCATATATATATGTTTATATTTTCTTTTTGTATGCTGATGTGCATGTACAAAACCTGCATTACAAACAAAATAAATAAATAATTTAAATAAATAGTTATTTGGGTTTAATGCAGAGCAGGCAACTAATGCCATCTCATGGCGGTTAAATAAATAAGATAAAGTAAGTCAAGATACCTGGGCTAAGTAAAGGATAGATTATGAACATGCACAGATGTACATGTCTTTGGTGGGTGTTCTGTGGTTGTGGAGTGGGGTTGGGAGTGGGCAGTATTACCATGTATGTTTCTGAGAACATCAGCATATGTACAAAACCTACTTTTCCAACAAATAAAAATAAATAATAAATTTAAATAACTAGGACATATAAATACCAAGTAGAGGATATATTATGAACATGCACAGACGTGCATGTCCTTTAATGGGTGTTCTGTGGTTTTGTATGTGGGGTGGGGAGCGGGTGGTATGCACCAATTACCATATCTGTGTACATGTTATGTTCACATCATTATTACCATATATGTGTACATGTATGTTCTCATCTTGTATGCTGATGTCCCCCACCCGGGTCTGCCCTGGGGGACTTGGGTGGGGTTTACTTTTTAGTTCCCAGGGTCACCCTGGTCAGCCCCACAGGGTGGGTTTCCCCTCTATTCTGGGGCATGTGTTTCTGTCTACTCTTGGTACATTCATCTGTATTTTCCTTTTTTAAACTTTCCCTACTGTCTGCACTGCCTGTAGATCTTGATATTGGATGTGTTTTGCTAAATGGTCTGGTTAGGTTTATTTAGTGTATTAGACCAGCTGGCAACATACATTCAATATTCTGTTTAGTTGGGTTTTTTTTTTACAAGTGGTGCAGGCACGTCCTGAGAAAGTCTTGTTGCTGTCGGGACGTTAAGCAATGTACAATCAATCATTGTATGCTGATGTCATTGTATGCTAATATGTATGTGCAAACATACATCACAAACAAACAAACAAACAAATAATAAATTAATAAAATAATAAATTAATAAATAAAATAAGTCGGAGATACCTGGGACCTATGAATATGCATGCTAAGTAAAGGATAGATTATGAACATGCACAGATGTATGCATATTGAAAACAAATTCTTCTCCTTGGTGGCCACTACCATACCACTAGTGATCATGTGCATCAAGGAACTCCTTCCATCCATAATTAAAAGGATAAATAATAAACAAATATGTAAGTGAATACATAAATGAATCAATAATAAATAAATAAATAAAACATGTAATATAATGGAGAGGTGGGCTACTATCTGTATTGTGTCTCATGCAGTCCCGATAAAGCTTGATCATAAGAGTTCTTGTGAGTACTTGAGTGCGGATTGGTTGAATGTGTTGCAAAAACTAAATTTTTTTATATTTAGGTGTTTAGCTGAACATGGTGATTTAGATGGAAACGGTTCGGAGATGGATTTCACTCTACCTGGCTTAACCTAAGACCAGTCGGATAAAAGTGTGCTTGACCAGTTAAAAATCCCATCTCCACTAATGATTTAAAAAAAGCAGACCTACACTTAGAGCGGTTAGGCTGGAAAACAGACGAACAACATGCATGTTGTATCCGGACAAAAAGTCTTCAGAATGTTGAAGATGGTCGGCAGACACAATGCACAACAGGAGTTTACTTTCGATATGATTTCCTCCCACAAAAGACCGAGTTCTATGGGAAAGGCTGTTCTCGAGTCCGAAATAGCTCAGGCGGTTAAACGTCGGAGCAGGAGAGCAACGGGAATCGCCGGGTCGTGGGTTCGAATCCCGTCCCGGCCCCGGTAGCTAGACTCGCAATCCAGGGGGAAAAACGGATTTGTTCCATAGCACGTCCGTTGAAAGGTCTTAGTAAATCAAAGTAGCACAGTTGGAGTGCGTCTGAGTTGATCAGTGTTCAGGTCGTACTCCATACGCAATAGATTTCCCTGTCCCCCATAACCCGCCCGTCAGGGCCTTCCATGATCACCTCGGTGCTGTGGACGTTAAACCCGAACTAACCAACCAACCGAAAGGCTGTTTTCAAGACCAGGAAAAATAACTTATTTGACGTTGATAAGATGTACTTCAACGTTCAAATCGAAAATAATCTCTTGTTTCACTTCAGGAGCAAAGTAAAGCTGCATCAACCGTGCGCGTCTGATTTACTTCTTTCGAAGGCATCTCGCTGACCGCCATTTTGAAACTAGCGACGCGAGTATGCTTACCGCATTAAAAATATTACTTTAAAACTTATTTTATCGTAAATATGTATGCAAGTTTACTTGCTCATGATTTTAATTTACTCGCTGGAATAAACTTGTAATGTGTATGCTTGAAATTTTCAATGTTATGCACAAAAAATGTCTTGCACATTATCCGGGCTGTGCCCGAGGATTGGTTCCCTCACATCGAAAAATAGCTTTCGAAAAACACTTCTACAAAAATGTCTCCATCCTAAGGACAAATATTGTTGCCATGCATAAACCATATGGCATAAGTACTTTCGTTTCGTACCTGCAAACCATTGTTACTCTTTTGACGAACTACTTACCTCTGCAGAAATTGCGTAAGCTGCTAAAGTAAAATATGTACACAAACCAAGGGGAATCACTCAGCGCTGGACAGACAAACAGATCCCCTGCCCCCGCCTATCAGGCACCCATTCGCCAGCCCACAGAGAAATACGCAGGTATAGAACAAGACGATCATCTACATCCCTGATAGGCGGGATCTAACTGTTTGTCTGTCCAGCGCTGAGTGATTCCCCTTGGTTTGTGTACAAGATTCTGCCAGCGCTAGCCTCACCTATCTGGTTTGTAAGTAAAATATCTCTTGAACCATAATCAATTCGCTGGCAGTGACGACATTGTCAGAATAACCTTATCAGATTTAAGCCGCATACAAATATATGATTCTCTGTGAGGACAAAGACCTCGGACCAATGTAGGCCGTAGCTACATCGGCATTATGACCTTTTGCTTACTTGAAATGAGGCCAGTAAGACACATAGATCCTCATGAGCTTGCACAACTGTAGGGGCTCATGAGGATGTATGCTCCGTGCAGCTGCGTGTTGCTCGTGTCGTATTGGAGAGGTGAACGTTTCTGTCACATCTTTCTGAATGAAGATTACCACTGGATTGATTGATGCATTGAGTGATTGAATGCTTAATTGATTTGTTGATTGATTCAGGGACCATTGTGATCTTGTGCTGATGCGTTGCGGCACATACAAATAAATTAGCGCTGTTTCTGCTCAGACGAAATCAAAATGACTGTTTGCTGCAAACGGAACACTATACAAAATCCAGTGACTGATCATTTCCTTCCAGCTCATTTGCTCATCAGCTGGTACACGTTTTACGTTTTCTAGCTTTTCTCGTGTTATGCACGCATTGAGATGTTGTGAATATTTGCTTATTTAGGTTTGCGGGAACAGTATTATAATATAAGCTTGTGAAATACTGTATGTGTGGAATTACGTGCATGTATGCTTGTGGAATTACGTGCATGTATATGTGTGTGTGTGTGTGTGTGTGTGTGTGTGTGTGTGCGTGCGTGTGTGTGTGTGTTACTGGAGCGATATTAACCCATTTAGCCCCAAAACCCTACATCAAGAGGTGGACGGACCATGATAATTCAAGGGTAGTGCCAGATTAGCTTGGCGCCTGCAGGCGCCAAGCTAATCGTGCACTACCCTTGAATTATCATGGTCCGTCCATCTCCTGAAACTGGTATATAATTGTGTGCGGCTAAATGAGTTAAACTGAGTCATTTAAATGCTCTCCTAACGATATTTTCCTTTTGATGTTGCATACTCCTGCCCATGCAGGGCATATTCAAATTGTGCGATTCTGAATTACTGTCTGCACTGCTCTGCTTTCACGTACAATGGTTTTACGTGCACAGTCAAGGCTATCCGAGCGACCATCTGTATAAGGTGATCGATCACCTGTGTAAGTCGTCCACACGTCTAAAGAGACCATCCATTTATGGTTACACGATCTTGCTACTTACATGACCCTGTAGAACGCGACCACGTGTATTAGGTGACTACCCAATGCGCAAAAGGACATCGGGCCCAAGTCGGCCCGATGGCCTTTGCACATTGGGTATTCCTTTAGGTAGTGTCCGTACAGTAAACAGGTTTGACTATCTCAGTCATACGCAGCAAGGTGACTTCTGACGTGTATGCGTTTTCCTTGCGTAGGTTTGGAATGCAATGAGTTGCGTTACCGCACCATAGGATCATTCTAAAGAAGTTGTGCGTGTTGATATTGTTCAGATACCTCTTAGTCTTTTGCGTGTCGGTAGCGGTTTTTGTCGCGATGATTCCTGTTGGAATCATCGCGACAAAAACCGCTACCGACACGCAAAGGGTTAGGCAAGAATTACTTTTTGTTATTTTATTTTGTTACCAGAAAAACATTGTAGTCTTCTTGTCATATGTTGTCAGTGTTTGTCACTGCCTAAGATAATTGTAGTCTTCTTATATTTTGTCAGCGTTTGTAACTGCCTAGCCCTCTTTATCATTTTGTCAGTGTTTGTAACTGCCAGTAGAGACGCTTTAGTTTTAATGGATTGTGTGATTCCGAATTTGTCATTTGCCGATCTGTTAATGAAAAATAAAAGAGGAAATGGGCTATGATAGAAATACATATTCTAAACAAACCTGACTTGTTCTATAATGAAAATGTGTACTATGAATAATATCGTATTATTGTTTGTTACACAAAACAAGTGCAGAAACAGTCTATCCAACGTTTTGTGTACAAGAAATCCAGCCCAAAATGGTGACTGCCAAGCGTGTTAAATTAAAAGACAAGATGAGATGAACCATAACCCACAAAGTCCCTTCTAAATGAGAGCTGTCTGAGCTGCCAAGGGTCTCTACCATTTGTCTTTGACTTGATTCTGATGTTGAAATATCTCCTTTTGAAAAAGCAATGCGTCATAGTGAACTGTGTAAGGGGCGCGCGCAGTGCATACGCGTCATTGGTTTGTCAAACGTCTTTGGTCATGACGTATTTTTTTTTATTTTACGTAATTTTATATTTAACGTGATATGAGTTTCGCTTTCGCTTCAAGACTCCAGAAAATGGTAACAAAACTAGAATTTCACGTACAACAATTTCAGTCTTGCTTTAATTTGTGCGAAATCATGTTGACTTTACCTAACTACATGCTATACTAAGTACACCTGCATGCTCTTCTGAAAGCGCGTCGATGTGTGTGTATGCGCGTGCGTGCGGGCGCATGAGGATCTATGCCTCTTGGTGATGCGCGCATATGTGTGTGTGAGAGAGAGAGAGAGAGAGGAATTGCGTCATATTTAGAGCATGTCTACGTGGTGACTGAGTTGCTTCTTTTACGTCACCGCCACTGTCTTACTTTCTCCAGATGTCAAGATTTTTTACTGGTTTTTTTTTTTTTTTTTTTTTTTTTTTTTTTTTTTTTTTTTTTTTTGGGGGGGGGGGGGGGGGGGGGGTTTCTGAAAAGAATTAAGTTTTACTGAAGTTGAAAGGGTACAAAGCTGGCTAACGAACTGATCCAATGTCTTTCTCCAAACTAGCTATATCGGTTCACCTGAATGCTCTTCTGAAAGTGCGACGATGTGTGTGTGTGTGTTAGTGCGTGCGTGCGCGCGCTCCAAACATCTCCAAGAGACATAGATCCTCATGCGCTCTCCGGGCGCATGAGGATCTATGCCTCTTGGAGTTGAGATGCGTGCATGTCTGTGAGAGAGGGCGCGCGCTAGAGAAAATTACGTCATATTTTGAGTATTATGTCAATGTCTGCATGGTGACGGAGTTGCCTTTTTTACGTCACCGCCACTGTCTGACTTTGTCAAGTTTTTTTTACTGTTTTAATTCTTTTCTGAAAAGAATTATTTTTTACTAAAGAAGTTGGAAGGATACAAAGCTGGCTAACGAACTCATCCAATGTCTTTATCCAAACTAGCTTTGTCCAAAAAATTTCAAGTAAATTTTAATATGACAAAAATTACGGACTCTAATCTGGGTCAACCGACTTCCTATAAACGGTTATGTTTTAAATGAGACATTCAATTACAATATGCTCGGAGGCTCTCTTAGCCACTTTAAGAAAGTATTTCGCCAAGTTTCAAGCTTGTGTGTACAGAAATATCGGAGATTCTCTTGTTTACATACATACGCACATACATACCCACAGACAGACAGACAGACAGACATACGGCGCTTCGTGCCAAATGTACGTTCAGCAGCGAGGTTAGCGTAACTAGACATGACGTAATTTTTTTATCTTGTTACTTCAGTTGTGAGAGGTTTAGGCCTGCCCGCCTTTGACATCATGGACATGCTATTAAATTCGCCCCACCGCGACCCGTCCTCGGTAAAAAGTCCCTTCTATAAATATAGTAACAATCCCAACAAAGAGAGAACACACTTGGAAAGGCACCACCCTTGAATTGTCATGGCCGATCCATCTCCCACAGCTGGTGTACAGCCTCTATTGACTCCTCTTTAGTCTTTGGGTTGGGAAAGTCGTTATTAGGCGTGAACGATTTAATTCATTAGCCCCTTTGTTGCCGAGAAAAAATGAACACCATCCAGCTGCAAGAGGTATAGATTCTCATGAGCCCCCGCAGTTGCGGGGGCTCATGAGGATCTATGCCTCTTGCTGAAACCACCTTGTATCTTTTTTTTCTTCTTCTTCTTTTCAATTTTTTTTTTTTTTTTTTTTTTTTTTTGCCGGCTGGCGGAGCATTTTGACGTTGAATTGACTTCAAAAACACAGTCGGCATCCACTGGCATTGATGGGGTTAATTGTTTGAAAGATCTACTGCCTCAGTCATTTTATTGATAAACACGCTAGAACCGTTGGCTGTACCAGCTGCACAGTGCACGTTTTCATATAATATGAAAAGTAGCAGTGTCAACAACCGACCGTCGGCTTACGGCCTTAAGCCGCGTTGACCCCTTTCACTGCCGGAGCACGGTTAACAGATATCATACTGAGACTAAAAGCTTCAAATTTGTACACTGCCACATGCAAGCTACATTATAGTACTTACAGATAAGGATATAGACCAATGGCTTTAGTTCAAGGGTGGTGCCAGAATAGCTTGGCGCCTACCCTTGAACTATTTTTGTCAAATTTATTTCACACACTGGTGTATTCCGAATGTTAAGGGTTAACACCGCCCAAATGCGAGTGACGTAGATCCTCATGTGTCCTAACAGATGCGGGGGCACTTGAGGATCTGTGTCATTTGCTGGCCTCAGGTATGTCTGTGTGCAGTGTTTGGGCCGGGTGCGTTTGCCCGGCAGTGAGGTGCAGTGACGAGTTATTAGGAGACGTCATTTCTAGCCGCTGTCAATGAGTAAAGTTCGGGACAACTGTGCGAGACAGGGCTGCTGTGTCAATCTGCATGTTACCTTCTTCACAGAAATTGTATTCAAGTCCACCGGGGATGTGTACGAAAGGCATCGGTGATGTTGGCAGCAGGCTGGCAGACCCGATGCTAGCTTACTTACCGTTAACCCTTTTAGCCCCGGGACCCTGCAGCAGGAGATGAATTGATCATGATAATTCAAGGGTAGTGCCAGATGAGCTTGGGGCCTTCAGGCGCCAAGCTCATCTGGCTCTACCCTTGAATTATCATGATCAATCTCCTACAACTGGTACATAGTCGTTAGACAATGCCTCCTAAAGTTTGGAAATGTGACCGTGGAGTTAAGAGGGTGAATGTGAATGTTTTGTGTCGCCTTTGAGAAGAAAAATGTACACAAAATATCGTCATACAAAACTAATCATGTTGTGATGTGCAGGAGGTTCTCATGCCGCACACGATCGTCGACGTGGGTAAAACACTGGCAGCAAACATAATCTTTGTAATGGCCAAACGATGCCCCTTTTCAACAACGCCATTTTCACACTGGTTGTCTCCCTCGATTCGCCACCGCTGATCATCGGTGGCAAATCGAGGGAGACACCCAGCGTGTGCCATTTTCAACCGACCCTCCTTGGGATAATTTCGAACTTTTAGAAGCTTAGCACACGGCGCTTGCAAATTCAGTTGATAAATCTGTAAAGTCTTTCTGCCGCCCGAAGGTACACGCACGCACTCGTTCCCTCGACCTGTCAGGTCGTCGGGGGGGGTGGGGGGTGGGTGGGTGGGGGGGGGGGGTGGGTGGGTGGGGGGGGGGGTATCATGAGGGACGCCGTAGCACTGCCGGAAAGCCTTCCACAGCCTTCTCTTCGCAAAACTGTTGTAAGTATAACTCCGGCATGGATAAGGACCACCCTGGTTGTTTCCCTCGATTCGCAGACGACCAGTGTGGGATAGAGACGTCCGCACATTGAGGATGTCAGTCTAGGCTTCCTTCTGTCGTCGGTGGCAAGGCCCACCTTCCGCACACAACTCTTTTCACAAATGAATGCCGTTTTCAACGACACCATTCCCAGCCACAGGTCCCTCTTCAGTGTCAGCACAACCGCCGTTTTCAATGTGTGCACATAACGCAGCGTTAATGTACACATAGGCAGCAGTGCTGGCCAACTTCTTCACTGACTTCTTTTCCTCCTCCTCGGCTCTCTTTCTCTCCTGTTTATTCACATCTATGACGTTGATCTCCGGCGCAGCGCGCGACATGGTCATCTGGGTGGTGAGGTTGAAATTGGGCGGGGACTGTCTGCCCAGCAGCGCCTTGAAGAGGTCGCGGGCGCCGTTGCGAAAGTTCTCGTTCAGGCCGCCGTATAGGATGGGGTTGATGGCGGAGTTGGTGTACATCAGGAAGACGGCGGCGAAATACAGGGTCGTGTGCCAGGAAGGCAGCTGGAAACACAGAGCAGCGGTGAATGTTTAACCCCTTCCGGGACAAGGGGAACGCTACCTAGCTGCAAGAGACACAAATCCCATGAGCCTCCGCTGTCGCGGGGGCTTATGAGGATTTATGTCTCTTGTTATTCGTATGTTCCTTATGCCTAATTTTGGTCCAACTGACATGTGTTTTGCACGCGAATGTCGGTTATAGTGCAGTA
This sequence comes from Semisulcospira habei, assembly GCA_036245525.1. Lineage (NCBI taxonomy): Eukaryota > Metazoa > Mollusca > Gastropoda > Semisulcospiridae > Semisulcospira > Semisulcospira habei. The sequence continues at coordinate 64,640,308 of BTPG01000008.1, read as the reverse complement.
TTCGTGAGCACTGTCGGTGAAGAGACAAATGCCCAGGTATCTAGCTGCCAATGACGAAAGTGATATAAAATATATGATGGGGCACCAAACGCTTTGGACAAATTGTGTTTCGTTCAAGAATGAAAAAAAAAAAACCTGTACAGAGGGGTTTTTCATGCTCCACTCACCCGGCACACGCACACACACACACAACGCATATGTATACCTGAAAGCATTGTTGCGGCAGTGGTAGGTTGTGTCTATCACCACCTCCGGCACAATTTACGCATTTATAGGTTAGTTATTTGGGTTTAACGCCGAGCAGGCGACTAAGGATAGCATTGAAACTTGAGAACCAAAATCACAGGCCAGCACACATTTATAAGAAACGAACAGATTTCCACTTGGTAGCAAGTTTACAATAAACTCACCGGCAGCGAGGGCGTCCACTCTCGTCACTGTTTGCGGGGAGTACTCCCAGATAGGGGATAGGAGACTACACATGTTCAAATGAGATGATGATGATGATGATGAAACGTTTTTATTCAGGATAAAAAGTTTTAGGCATAGCAATGCCTATTTTCCAAACTGTCCTACTCTACACATATAAAATACATGAGACGATACAGCAAAAGATAAAACATATATATAAGTAAAAAGACACATCCCCCACCATGCAAACCTAGATCAGTAGATGGATCCAATGAAGGAGTACGCCACAAGTACACATCCATTCAAAATGAGATGCTTAGCATCTCATCTGAATAGAAGTGTACTTGTGGCGTACTCCCTGGCTGGGTCTATCTGGTGAGTAGTCCCGCAATAGGTTACGGGCATAGGGGCCTGACGATGTTGCTTTGACTAATTGCAAATCCGCTGCGCTACCGCATCTAGCTCTGAATTGAGCTAGATGCGGTAGCGCGCACGCGCTAGTGCAGCGGATTTGCATTTGGTCAAAGCATCGTCTGACCCCATACCTTGTCGCCGACTTCGTGGCTGTAGAGCGGGTAGAGGTTTGTGATCTGGAACGGGATACTGGTAGCCATGAAGGACAGCAGCACGGCTAACAGCATGCGGATTACCTGCATAACACCACCCAAAATGGTAGCACACAATTTGTGGAAAGTAAGTTTTATTTCGGTAACCTCACAATTAAACACTTCACTGCCGAGAAAATGTCAACACGATCCAAATGCAAGTCTCAGCCAGAGAAAAATTGAACACCACCCAACTGCAAAAGGTATAGATCCTCATGAGGCTCGCAGTTGCGGGGGCTCGAGAGGATCTATACCTCTTGCTGACACCACTTTGAATCAATGTTCTTAGACGGCTGGGGTTCTTTGCTCTTAACTTCAAAAAGATTTGTATCAGTGATAAAAACTGAAGTAAATTGAAAAAGAAAGATTTAATAAAATTAAAATCATCCAGCAACGTCGGCAGCTAAGGGTTATGTACAAGGCTACATCTTGAAACGTCCCTGGCAAACAATACATTATTGTGTTGTAGTCGAGATGCCTACAAGGAAACATTTTCAAATTAACCAGGCACTGCCCTTGAACTGTCATCTCATGTGCGATCAAGCTACTGCACAGTCATATGATGGAAAGTGTTGACGACAAGCAATGAATGAATCGACCATAAAACATTTCTGAAAAAAAAAATATCCAGACCAAAACGATGACAGTCAAAGCTTCTAAAAGGCAAGGAAATTCCCAAAAAAGAAACACATTAGAAAGAACAAGTACTACACGCGTGTTTTGAACTTGTCTTTGTACGCGTGTTTCTTTCTTTGTCAGGAATTTCTTACAATTTCTAAAAAGTAATTATAAAACGCCCTAAGAGTTTAGAAGTCAACATTTTGTAGTCTTTTTATTTGTGAGGACATCGAATTAGAATTGTCCACAAATTCCACAACACCAAACTGTATAACGGCAGAACGATAAACGACAGTACACAAATAACCACATTCGGCAAAAGATGCACAGTTCAATTGAGGCCGACATCGGGGGCCTGAGAAATCTTGCACTTGCCCATAAATATATATATATATATATATATATATATATATATATATATATATATATATATATATATATATATATATATATATATATATATATATATATATATATATATATATATATATATATATATACATATATATATATACGAACGAAATTTTATTTTCCAAGGATTGAGATATTAGGCGCGCAGGCCTTTCTTTTAATCTGTCTTTGCTAAGCTACTTTTTTTTTAATTCAAAAAGTAAAATTTAAACAAAATAGATAAGAGAGAGAGAGAGAGAGAAATACATAAAACAAAATAAATAAATAAACCATCAAACAATAAATAAATCAACAAACAACAATAAATAAACCAACAATCAAAATAAATACATACATAAATCAACAAAATAAATCAATGAATACATAAATAAATAAATAAAACCCATGCATTAAATGAATAAATGTACCAACTTTCCGCATGGAGCGTCCCTGCAGGCTTGAAAGCTGACCCTTATTGCGGCTGGCGGACGTCTGGATACGGGAGAAGCGAAGCTGGTGGATGATGATGGCGTACACGACCACCATGACGATCATGGGCAGCCAGTTCAGCACCACGCTCACCACGGTCCAGTAGGCACGCTTTGACGTCTGCCCTTGGTCACACTCACCATCGGCTGCCAGGTATACACGGGCTTTTAATCCATGCATGTATATTTACATAAGGTACATTGGTACATAAGTTACTGAAGACCTGCATTAGCTGCAATTGCATTTTATAATAAGCAATAGGCATACGTTTCCTTAGTACGCCGTCACGTAACCCTCAATACTGGCGAGCAAAAAGAAATGCGACATTTTTGGAATCATAGTAAACACTAATGTGTTTCCGATGATTCAAAAAATGTCGCATTTCTTTTGCTCGTGACTGAGCATACCTGGCCAAACCTTTAATTTCACCGATAGTTCAAGGGTGGCGCCAGAATAGCTTGGCGCCTCAGGCGCCAAGCTATTCTGGCGCCACCCTTGAACTAAAACAGTTGCTCTATCTCCTAATCTGTCATGTAGCCTTCATAGGACAGTAAGCAAAATTTACAAAATCAGCCTCAGGATGTAATGGGTTGAGTCAACGCCAAAAAGCGCCAGCCTTATCCCAGTAACATGGATTCAAAGTGAATTAGCCTTGTGGCATAGTCACGTCAATGTCAGTACCCCTCATCCCTGGTACCTGACTGTTTGCTGCACGTGTCTGGTGTGTTGTGAGTTGTGAGGTCCTCATTACCACTGGCCGAAAAAATCATACGACGGGGACTGGGGATTTTCAAGCCGGCTCCCCAAAAGAGAAAATTACAAAGCATTTTTGGCCCCCGCCCCCCAATCCGCCTTCCTGTCAGGAAATAATTGTTCTCTATTCATTCATTCATGGAATGAATACTCCATACCGAGAACATTCATTCATTCATTTGTTTACAAATTACTGGCGGCCGGACGCCTGCTACCCAGTGCGCAAAGGCCATCGGGCCGACGTCGGCCGCCGTTGGCCCGCGCACAACTGTGTGTGGGTCAACGGGGGCCGACGTCGGCCCGACGGCCTTTTGCGCACTGGGTATGTCCCCATGCGGTCTCACAACTGAAAAGAGTGTATCATGCACTTGCCTGATTTTTTGGCAGGCCACACGTCCGTGCAAAACGTCTCCAGATAGTCCTTCCACTGCCGTTCTTTGTAGGTGTAGAAAAACAGGGGCGGTAAGCCGATGCCAAGAGCGCACAACCAAGCAACTGCCACAACTAGGCCTACACGCCGCTCGGTGACCCGAGCTTTCAGGGGAAACATAATGGCGAAGAAGCGATCTCCTGCTATGGCCATCAGCGTCATGACGCTAGCCACCATAGCGGTTACTGTCGAGAAAACAAGAATAAATTAAATAAATTGCGTACATTTTTTTTTCTAGTAATATTTCGTTCGGGCCACCTTCAGCCTCACCTCTGCTGTACAACACAGGTTGAAAAATAAACTAAACCGGACATGTACTCTTCCATCAAGCACTGAGACAATAATATCAAGTTCAAGGTGCACGCATTCCCTTGTGACATGCTATCCGAACCACATTAAACGAAAACAAAGAAGAGACAATCTTTCGAGAAGCTGGACTAGTTTAAGATGACTCTTAATGATTAAGTTTAAACTGAAAAAAAGAGAAGACTGCAACAAAAAGTAAATCAGACCTATAGTCTTTCTGTCGTATCACAATAAAACGCGAACGAACTGATTAGTTGTTTTAAATGACTGTGTCAGATGAAAATAAAGGTGCGTAAAACATGTCCGATGAGAAAGCAAACAGAGAAACAATTGTACCAAAACTGCAGACGACTGTCGAGCCAACAGCCAGTAAACTTTAGCGGATAATTTTTGCAGTCCTGAATATTCACAGCCGGGAATCTTTGCAAGGTGAGAGCTTTTGTGAAACTCAAAAATGACCATGTACATTGCTGAGGGTTGTCTCTCTCGATTCGCTTCTGCTGATCAACGGTAGCGAATCTAGAGCGAATCGAGGGAGATAACCAGTGTGTGTTTAGTTGCAAGTGACAGGTTTCTGGTACGAAAAACGCGCAGTCCGTCGCCGGACTTGAAACTGTGCAGTGCAGTCAGTTCCGCATGAGCATCTTGAATAACAAACATATGTTTTTTTCTTCATGGGACATGGACCTGCTGGCCAAATGATTCACAGTGCACAAAAAGTCCTCGGGCAGCCGTTGACCCGTAGCGGCCGTGCCCTGACTTAAGTCACCAATACGCAAATTTCCTCGGGCCGAGGTTGGCCGCAGTGGGCCCGCGTACGATCGTGCGCGGGCCCACTGCGGCCGCCTTCGGTCCGAGTGATTTGCTTATTGTGGCGGCCCACATCGGTCCGAGAACATTTGGCTTATCAGGTAGTTAATCTTTCCAAACCTCACCTTGAACCAGACCATTGAATTTGCACAAGAATCCCCCAAGCGGCCACCCAGGCATGAGGTCATCTGTGACTTGGATCCACATGGGTACGAGGGCCACTATGAGGTCCGCCAACGCCATGTTGGCGATGTAGCAATTGATGGTGGTGCGCATGCGCGGTGTCCTAAATACAATGGCCAATACGAGCAGGTTCCCAACCAGTGCCACCAGCTCAACGCACGCACACGCCCCAATCTTGAGCCCCTTCTCCCAAGTGGGCAGGGGTTCCGGGAGGGCGCGTGGGTAAGGATAGGCACTCAGGTCCCTCTCCTCTGCCGGCTCGCAAGCAACCATGTCCAAAACGCAAATGTGTGGAACTCACTGCCAACTGAATTGCGGAATCTGCCCACATTATCCCAGTTCAAAGTTGAATTAAAGACTTTTCTTTTTTGTCAGGCTTTTAACATGTAGGCTAACTCACTGTTTTCTCGTAACGAACTATTAACTGCCTTTTATTCTGATTTCTGGATCTATTGTGACAGGGAAGTGGATGTAAGGTGCTGGGAAGGGATGGGGTGGTTTAAAGTAGTGCCTAATTGTGCGTGTGTCTGAGAGAGAGTGTGCTGTTGTGCATGCGCAGTGAGTCCGGCCAGTGTTTTCCTGGAGAACAGCGCTATACAAGAGTTATGTATTATTATTCAACTAAAAATGAGAATACATGCAAAATGTGGATTGCAAAAATGTGCAGAGACAACAGGTTGTGAATGTTGTCTAACCTGAACTAAGACAGCTCTACCATTCTTTTCGAAAACCGTGTGAGTAGGTACACGTGACAAAGGTTTTCGACAGGCTGTCCCGTGTGGCCTGACGGAAGCCGGAGCTCTTCTGGTGCAAAGGAGAAAAAGAGCAGAACAATTCTTGTAATTTTACATTTAAACTTTACAAGTTAGCCCTTCTGTCCGACATTATGTTAACTCATTCGCGGTCAGCCGAATCCGGATGCGCGGCTTATGCCGCGCATCCGGATGCGGCTGGCCGCGAATGAGTTAAGACTTACCAGAAATATTTATAAAGAAGATATTGCAACTACAGTGTTAGCTCAGTAGCTCAGTCTTTCAAAATCAGAATCATCATTTTATTTAACGTCTTTTCATTCACTGGTGTTATTAGACAAAAGGTATAATAACAAAACATGGCACATTACAATAATACATGCGCCACCACACTCCTCACCCTAAGCTGACTGTCGTAATGTATTTGTGGTACGTGAGTCGTTGTCAAAAGTGTGCGCATGCGTGCGCGAGTTGTGAGTGCGCGCTTAGAGTGATAATTATTATAAGATAAGCGCATTATAAATACCGTAATTATTATTATAATTATTATTATTAAGAAACGCAATGGTAACAAACATACAAATATTATAACACTTTGCCTACCCAGTTATAATATATAACATTAACTCATTCAGTCCCGACACACCACATCAAGATATGGATTGACCACGATAGTTCAAGAGTGGTGCCAGAATAGCTTGGCGCTTATAGGCGCCAAGCTATTCTGGCAACACCCTTGAATTATCATGGTCGATCTGACTCCTGAATTGTAATGCAGTCCTCAGAGGACAATTCCGAAATTCGTAGTTCGTACCTGGGACACAATGGGTTAACTATTGAAATTGAGATGTTGTTAATAAAACATCATATATATCTTTGTCATTTGGGTTATTTTGCCTCAACACATTTGTTGTAATAGAGCATTCAAATATTATATGTTGAACAGAAGCAGGTTTTAAACACTCGCAGGTGATGTCTTCTCAAAATTTTGTTTTCCAAGAATTTAATCTTAACTCATTCAGCCCGACGGCCGTATTTCCCAGATTTTGGAGGCGTCATCTAATGACTATGCAGCAGTTGCAGGAGATGGATCGACCATGACAATTCAAGGGCAGTGCCAGATTAGCTTGGCGCCGAAAGGCGCCAAGCTAATCTGGCACTACCCTTGAATAATCATGGTCGACTCATCTCCTGCTGTAGTGCGTCAGGGCTGAATGGGTTAACTTGTATATCAAAAATACCATTTTTCGTGAGCAGGGTGGAGCATTTGAGAAGTAAATCTTTACATCTTTGTGGTAAAATCTGTGAGCACATATTAAATTTCGTGCTTAGGTAATTTCACATTACTGCCTACTGCTGAGTCTTCTTCAGTCTTTTCGTGCCTGGAGCATGGTTGGCTGCACGCACGGGAGGGTTAATTAAATTTACTCTACTAGATGTGCTGGCAAGACACTTGTTGGCCAATACAACGAAATGAAAGTAAAATAATTTAATAAGAAACGATGAGATCTGAAAATAATGTATTGCGCGCCAAGGCCCGTTATCTTTTTCTCCAAAACACTAGCTTGTTGTTTTGTGCCCCCTGAAACGAGCTTGGAACTCTTCTGATTTTAGGCGCTAGAGTGAATAATAATAATAATAATAATAATAATAATAATAATAATAATAATAATAATAATAACTAGTATTAGTATTTAGTATTAAACATATTAAGTCTTTGATCACGCTCACGATTTGAAGCTTCTCTCACTTATTTGCGACATAGTCTATTACGGTCAGGTGAAATGAATTGACAGTACATATTGTTTTTAACCCATTAACTCCCCGAACCATATGACTTCTGTTCTTCCTCAGTCGTGGGAGTTAAATAATTAATAAATGTGTCTTCTCTTTATCAGTCCCGTTTATATATATATATATATATATATATATATATATATATATATATATATATATATATATATATATATATATATATATATATATATATATATATATATATATATATATATATATATATATATATATATATATAAGCATGAAAATCTAAGCCTCTTGAAGACACCACTTTTTATTCATTTCAATCCTTGGAATGAAACTGTGTTATGAAATCGTTGTTATTTCAACGCCAAAGAGCGCAAGCGCTCTTTGGCGTTGAAAAAACAAAGATTTCATAACACAGTTTTATTTGTACGGCACTCGTAACACTTTCATTGGCAGTGAGGGTGTTAATTAAGAGGGCTACACATACTATTCTTACCTGATGTTAGAGCGGAAGCTGTAAACGGGCGTCAGTGTGTTGCAGTCGTCACGGATGAACTCTTCCAAACAAAACGCAGTTCGACATCGACAGCACTGTGTTCTTTCATCTCTTTGGGCTCCACTTTTGAAACCACGAATAAAACTAAATCAGTCAAAAGCCGGAATAACAAAGCTCGCTGAAGCGGCCTGAGGTTAGAACCACTGATCACACAAAAAGTCACTTGAATTTCGCACAAAATGCCGTATGACGATCGAATAGCACGGCTTCGTAAGTTATCCCAGCTCGAGTTTTCTTTGTCTGTTCCCCATACCTTTTACATTCGTCGTCATTTCCGTTGTATAAACCGCCACGTTCATTATGGACTAACTGATTTTAACAATCGAAACTGATAAACACGGATGAACTGGCTGAAAAGTCCGCAACTATGGGGGTAGTATTAACTCATTCTGCCCGCGACACACCGGCCACAGCAAGATATGACTCGACCATGATAATTCAAGGGTGGTGGCAGAATAGCGTGACGCCTATAGGCTCCAAGCTATTCTGCCACCACCCTTGAACATCATGGTCGATCTGTCTGCAAAATTGTAATGCAGTCCTCAGAGGATAACTCCAAAATGTGGCTATTTCGTACATCGGGCACAATGAGTTAATTACAAGACTGCTGACGTACGTTTTTTTTTTTTAATCGCATAACGAATATTGCAGTGAAATATCATCAGTAAGGATCCACAACTTGAATTGAGAGTAGAAAACAGCCATGTTCTTTAATTAGATGTTTTACCAGTTCATCATCTTTGTGTATACCTCATTGTTTTTCTTTAGACCTGCAAGTTGTGAAATCAAAAGCAAGTATGTGAAAGCAAATCATTTGCTCACTCCTGACAGCTGCTTTGCAGACTACTAAAGCGCCAACTTATGCACCTCAAGTTCAGTAACTCAAAGTAACTGCCGCCTTGGCGGGTTGGCTGGTTCCCTGCGTTGGAATTTGCGAGTACTGCTTCACATAGCTACATGAACCAAAATGACTAACGTTATCCTTTCTCCAGTCACTGAAAATGTTCCTCTGTTTTCAGTTTCATATTGAAATCCGTTGTCATATTTAAATGAGAATGTCTGCCTGCATTTGTATTGCACGCTCAAGCGAAAGATTCGGTCCGCCCACTAACTGTGCAGTCTTTAATGACTGGCTACAGGTCTGGCCGGAACGATTTCATGCCGATCTTCAGCGCAAAGTCGTGAAAACACAGAGAGAAAATGGTCAGTGTGGACGTTTACTTTCCCTTGATGTATGCCTGTGAATAAACGATTGGTCATAGCTGCGCGCAGCATCAGAAATACTAAAACTGGAAACTGCATGCAAAAGAGACGTTTCTCAGATCATTTAAATTTTTTGACGTAAACTCCAATAACATCCTGGGCGTGAGAACGAGCGATGTGAATAAGATTGTCGGAACCTTACCAGCAAGAGGTGTAGGTTCTAATGGCCACTGCAGCTGCAGGGACCCATGAGAATCTACGTCTCTTGCAGACGGACGATCGAGCATGGCTGATTTCGTCCGCGGCCCCGACTCAGGACGAGAAGATTCTAACCTCTTTGTAGTGAATTTCACTGTCGGATTTCTTACGAGCCCAAGTTCCCGTGGGTGTGAACGCCGCATGATACCGGCATCTGCTGCTCGTGTGGCCGGCTCGGATCAAGCAGCTCTTTCATCTCGCCGACAGCAGCCTCCATTACCCTCTCAATCCTCGGGCCTGGAACCTGGTCGGGTCAGCCCGCGATCGACTCCAACACCGTTTTATGCCTGTTTTACGCCGTCAGTTATGACAAGGACGGCAAACACAAGAGGTTGTCGATAGGGCTGATAGGAACTGTGTCACTCTGAGTAGTCACAGGATGTGGTTTACCCTTCCTTTGACTGACTGAGGTATGCCAGATGTAAACTATTCTGATTGTGCAACACTGCGGCAATCAGCTTAGATCCTTATGAGGATCTGCGCTCATTGTTGCTGTCTGAGACTGCGTCAGCCGGGTGGACCAATCGTGGGCTGTAATGCTGTCCTTCTTTGTCTGTGTTCTATAGATGTAAATCCTGGATATAGCCTCCTCTGTTTTTGTTACACCTTTATTTCCCCGGGCGAGCAGAATGCGTAGATCAAAATTTTCTTACGCAATTACGAGAAGACTGACTTCGAGCTACTCAGTGAAACCCCTACTTTTCGGGACGTTCCCCCGGACAAAATTTCAGCTTTCTAAAGGGAGCCAATTTGTTTTACAACTTGAAATTGAAGTCTCTGTCATCTATATAAATCTGATTGTTCTTATGACCTTCCCAAGTCTGTCCCGCGATTGACCTGTGTGATTTTTTTTTCAGCTAAGTTTACTTTTAAACTGTATTTACATCATATTTTAAGACCTTTCTCTTAATCCGGCTCACCAGACTTTTACCCCTCCCACCATGAGATGGCTTTAGTCGCCTGCTCGGCGTTTGAAACCCCAATAACTAACTAACTAACCTACTTTACGTCATAAACAATGCATCAATCAGGCGGTTCCAGTACCGTAATTTGGTCGGCTGATCTGCTTGCCGTGTTACCCTTGTGTCTGCAAGAAGCACAGATCCTCATGAGCCCCTGTAGGACTGTAGGGGCTAATGAAGATCTACACCTCTTGCAGATGGAAGGAGTTTACATACCATGTGAGGTGTCCGGTCGGCCAGCCGCTGGCGACCGTTGCTGTGAAGATCGTTCATGCAAAAGGTGTTGGCAGTGGAACACGTTTTCAGGTGCCCGATGCGCAGTTGTCCATCGGGCGCCGCCGGTTGGCCCGCGCGCGGCTGTTCGCGGGCCAACGGCGGCTGACGTCGGACCGATGGCCTTTGGCACACTGGGTAGTTGTCCTCCTGGGTGTTGTAATTTACCAACAGACAAGCTAATAACGGACACTTGTGAGGGGGCCATTGTGAAGGCGTCAGCCAAGGTTTTATAGGTTTGGATGTCAGTGGCGCTTTTTTACTCTCTCTCTCTCTCTCTCTCTCTCTCTCTCTCTCTCTCTCTCTCTCTCTCTCTCTCTCTCTCTCTCTCTCTCTCTCTCTCTCTCTCTCTCTCAGTGTGTTCCTTTCGTATGCCGTTGTTTAAGCTAAGCAAAGACCTGAGCGCCGTGTGTACGGGGTAATCTACCCCCCCCCCCCCCCCCCCCCACATCCACACAAAAACCAAAACACAACACAACAAACAAACAACCGAGAGATGAAAAGATAAAGCTCAGTTTCTAGATTTCCAAAAATAAAATAAATATCTCTCGGTTGGAGAAAACGGACAAACAGCTGCTTTTAAATTCATAACAATCACTACAGTGTCCGAACATCGCAGAGTATCTTCAAATTCGATTATTTCCTTATGGCCGTCGGGTTTCTCCTTCTCTCCTGGCGGGAGCACAGTTGGTTTTAACTAGACATAAAAACACTGAAGAGACTGTAAAGGGTTAACGAATGAGTTAACGTGATTCGACTGCAAGATCTATGCCTCTTGCCGACACTCCTCTTTGTCTCTATGTCAACTTTCTTGAGTTAAAAGCTTTTGCCAGGGCATACAAACTCCGCGACCACCACCCCCCACCCCCACCCCCACCCCCCCCCCTCACACACACACACACACCACCCCCCCCCCCACCACACCCCCACCCCGACCTCCACACCGCGGGGGCATCAAGACGACTGTCCCAACAAACACGCTTTGTCCGCAGTTGTAGTGATGTGAAAAGTCAGTTGCCGAAGGATTTGTTTTGAGTCATCACATAAATTTAACTCATTCAGCCCGACGGCCACGGACTTTCCAAAACTTTGGAGGCGTCATCGAATGACTATGCAGCACTGAAGTTGCAGGAGATGTATCGATCATGATAATTCAAGGGCAGTGCCAGATTAGCTTGGCGCTGACAGGCGCCAAGCTAATCTGGCACTACCCTTGAATTATCATGGTCGACCCATCTCCTGCTGTAGGGCGTCAGGGCTGAAAGGGTTAAACCCGTAGTCTGTATCAGGATTTACAGCAACGTATTGTGGGCGCTTTAATGCTACAGACACTGTGGGCAAACCGATGTTTGTGTAATCCATAACTTTTTCGGCCGTCACGGAACAAGCCGCTTATTAATATTGACATAGACTAGCCGACTAAAAACAGTTGATCATGAAAATTTCAGGTGAATATACGGTTTTAAGTTATTGCGTGCTGGCGAGTATTTTGTCAAAATGAGGGATTGCATTATCGAGTGCATGCTCGGTCATGGCACGAAATACAAGCAGGCCGGCATATCATTATGCCAGAATTAGCCGCTGGGCGCCTTTCCACGCACAAGGTAATCAGGCACCGCCTTTGAACTATCATGCTCGACCCGTCACTTGTTATATTATGTCACAGAGCTCAGTGAACTAAAGAACACAGAATAAGTGTGCCCATTGTGAGAATACCAGCGACAGAGAGGAACCAGTGCGCGTTAGGCCATCGGGCCGACGTCAGGTGCAGTCGGCCCGATGGTCTTTGATTTGCGCACTGGGGAGAGACTCAATAGGGCAATAGATCATTGTCCGGTGACTTTGAGCAAACAGCTCTGCGACATGGAAGACTCCACTGACACAGTCCTCCACATTCTCCGGCAGACGCTTGCAGTCCCAACTATCACAACGACCAGTGCTGTGGGCTTCGATTAGGACAGGGTCCTTTATAATAAATACACGTGCTGGCAAGTAGAAATTTCACAGCGCCTGCACAGCGGCGTAGTCATGATAATTTTTCATTGCGGGAGGCCCAGCGTGCCTTTTTCAGTCTCCAAAACTCAGTTCTCGGCAACGGCGGGGGATGGGGGTGCCCAGTGCGCAAACTGAGGCCATCGGGCCGACGTCGGCCGCCGTTTAGCGCGCGCAAGACTGTGCGCGGGCCAACGGCGGCCGACGTCGGCTCGATGGCCTATTGCGCATTGGATGGGAGGGGCGAGTTCCGTGTTAGTCCAATAACCTAACAACCTTCAACGTCCGTAAGATCAAACAAGAAGGGGGTGGGGGTGGGGGTGGAGGGTTGGAGGGGGTGATAGGGAACGACAGGCGACAGTTCAGCTTCGAAAAATTCAAAATCTTGACATTTTGGGCTCCAGAATCTTTTCTCTTCTATAAAAAGTTAATTAATAAAAATGCCTTCGCCATTGCTGTACATCCTGCGTAGTGCATGTAAATGATGGCCAGACCGTGATACCGTCTAAGCGATCGAATATTATGTGACTGTTTGACGTCGTGGAGGTTAACGATATTGTTGTTGTCTGTTCTCATAGCAAGCGATGTATGAATATGTCTCATCAAGACGCTTAACCCTTTTAGCCCCAAGGTCCTATGTACCAGTTGCAGGAGATGACTTGACCGTGATAATTCAAGGGTAGTGCCAGATTAGCTTGGTGCCTGAAGGTGCCACGCTAATCTGGCACTACCCTTGAATTATCATGGTCAAGTCATTTCCTGCTGTAGGGAACCGGGGCTAAAAGAGTTAACGAAAAAGACTAAATCTCAAAAGGAAGTCATGAAGATAGCTCACGTCCCCCTCCCCCCCCCCCCCCGTCACTTTCATCTGTTCCCTCATTCAAAATGTCGTAAACAAGTCACTGTATGTACATTTTAAGAAACACTGCGGATCTAGCTTGACACTGTACAAATTTGTCTACGGAGTACATTTTATGCCAAATGAGAGCACACTGCTACCATTTAGCATAAAATATACTCAGTAGCCAATTTACTGCTATCGTCTGGCATAACATGTAATCGATAGCCAGCGGCTTTGTGTAGTGTCTGGCCAGAGCCCCATATGGGTAACTGGAAGAACTAAGATACACGCCGCACCAGTAGACTTGTCATTGGCCGCCCTTCTCTCCTGTTGTTTGTGTTGTCCGACGTGTGCTGGTCTGTAATTTGGTCTGGTCTGGTCTTATGGCGTATGGTCTAATTGTCCAAATTCACAGACCAGCACAAAGAAAACCTGTTCACTTGACAGACGGAGAAACTCACACCACTCAAAGCTGAGGACGGTATCAGTGACAGCGGAAACTCATAGTTGGAGAGGGGGTAGGGTGGGGGTGGGGGGGTGGGGTGGGGGGGGGGTTCCAGCTAATCAGGTACTACCCTTGAACTTTGTAGTTCTTGCCTGTGACCTTTGGTCGATCAATTTCTCTGCCCGTGAACCATACGATTCTTTGACTTCGTCGGAACCATCTGGCTCTGAACGTGAAGAAAGTAGGCGTGCGCCCGATTGCCGCGGATGCACGGGCAACTTTGTGTTCGTTCCGTGACTATGCCGTGACAATCCCATTTATCAACAGAGAATACAGATAGGGGCGATTGCATTGTCGTTAATTTTCACAGAGAGTTGATTACGTTGTTAGCAAATCTCCTACGGACGATTACACTCTACTCGTGTTGTCACCAGCTCAATCAAAGACAGGTGGAGGTCCTTGAGAATGTGTAACTGAGGGTACCCGGTATGGCAAAGGTCCTCGGGCCGACATCGGGCGCAGGGTTGGCCCGCGCACAGCCGTGCGCGGGCCAACTGCGGCCGACGTCGGCCCAGCGTTATTTTGCTTGCTGGGTTCGCGTCTCGCGTAATTTGGGAACGATGACCATGACTGAGTTGGTCAGTGTAATTCTGGTCGGTCGTGTGGCCGCGAAGGTTGTTAAGTAGCGTGTTAGAGAGAGGGCAAATTAATCAATCAAAATTGATGGGTTATTATTTACCGGATTTTAGGGTCCCTTTGTGGGACAGCTTCTGTGAAAATAATTGAACAGATGAAGCAGTATCTTACTTTCGCTAAATGTCAACACGACCGAAATAGCTTCGCCGCCCCCCCAAAATGTGAGGAAAACAATTTACGTGATTTTCATAACTTATATTAATAATAATAATAATAATAATAATAATAATAATAATAATAATAATAATAATAATAATTTTAATAAAAAATATTATTTTACTCATTATGCCCGAGGTACGAAATACCCACATTTTGGATTTATCCTCTGAGGACTGCATTACAATTCAGGAGACAGATCGACCATGATAGTTCAAGGGGGTGGCAGAATAGCTTGGCGCTTCAGTATGGGCGCCAAGCTATTATGCCACCACCCTTGAACTATCATAATCGAGCCATATCTTGCTGTGGTGTCTCGCGGGCAGAATGAGTTAAAAGAACAATTGAAACTCATGTAATAAATAAACTTCGCAGATGTATAACACATCGTCATAGCCAGTCCAGCCGGAGTTGCGTAGTTGAGCGTTCTTCTTGCAAGATTCATTGACTGTCTTCCTGTCCAACTGTGAGAGTGTCTGGCTGTAGAATTAGAACCAAAGAACATATCATTTTATTCATCGAGGCAAAGCATGATATCAGCAAGGCAAAACACACCCACACAAAAGCTCGCTAGCCAAACAGGCGAGGCCGCAAGCGCTGGCAGCATTTTACACACACTAGCCCTGAACAAACAAACAAACAGATCCCTTGTTGCACCTAATCGCCAGACTACGAGAAACACTCAGCATAAAATACAAAATGATCATACGCGTCCGATGTGCAAAACCGTCTTGTACTTTATGCTACGTGTTTTGTTATTTTCCTGGGCTGCTGCCATGACTGAGGAAGGGGCTCCAGCGCTGAGTGACTGAGTGGTAAATCAGTGTACGAGTTATAGACCTTTCTAGTGTTTTCGACTGTGGGTCTTTGATCTTTTCTGTTGTGTTCACGACTGACATGGATATATTTTCGAAACGGAAGAAGTCAACAACAAGCACCTACTCCAAACGGCGCAGTATCTGTCAGGCACAGTTTAGTAGGCGTATTTTTCGGACTTCAAAAATGAATTTCCGAAAATAAAGGAACAGCGGGCTGTCTCACGCCCGTCTGGTTGTGTGCGAAAGTCGTGACTGTTTGATCCTATACTGTTGATATTATAAGCTGATATGTGATCCTGTGATCCAAGAGGTAGTCCGGTTTGGTTTGAGACTGACCAATCAAATCCACTTCCGCCTAAAGTGTTCTCAGAGCTCCAGGCCGTTAGGAGGCGGGGGGTGGGTGGGTGGGGGGGGGGGGGGTGTGGAATGGCGTGTGTGTGGTGGTGGTGGGGGGGGGGGGCGCTGTGATTGCTAACTTCACCGATACAAAGTTCGGTTCTTAATGTTGGCTTGCCACCGCAAAGGCTTTTCTATCCTTCCTTTAACAATTGGTATGAGTTGGTACACGTAAAAGAGCTTTTCTACTGCCCTTGGTAAATGTCGGTGGAACTCCCCTATGTAAAAATGAGAAAAGTGCAGAATCTCAAACTTATCCCTTTTGTGCAGCCGCACTGACTACTGTAAGACATACTAGGAACATTTATAAAGGGCAGCTTACAAACTATTAACACTTGTTGTCTAAGAAGGTCGCTTTCATATCATTCCTTAACCCCTTCCCTGCCACTGTACGTACATTTGTGTTTCTGAAATCTCAGTTGGTTCATTCAGTCAACGACCAAAAGCCAACATGGATACAAATTGGTCTCAGCAAGAGGCATAGATCCTCATGAGCCCCCGCAGTCGCGGGGGGCGGCTCACGAGGATCTATGTCTCTTGTAGTGTTCACCATTTTCTTGGCAATGCATGGGTTAAAGCGACCAAAGGCAATACAGAGTTAATAGTTCCCAAATATGTCCTCTACAGATGTTACTGGTAGCCTGTGTCTTACGATAATGCGGCACAGAAGGAGTCGCCTACTTTTGTTTAACCCATTCAGCCCTGACGCACTACAGCAGGAGATGGGTCGACCATGATAATTCAAGGGCAGTGCCAGATTAGCTTGGCGCCTGTCGGCGCCAAGCTAATCTGGCACTGCCCTTGAATTATCATGGTCGACCCATCTCCTGCAACTGTGCATAGTCGTTAGATGACGCCTCCACAATTTGGGGTGAATGAGTTCAATACTGGTTTAGTTTGAATGTCATAAAATTAAAGACGTTCTCATTACTCTGCCGGCCCTTTGTAAGCATTAAAGCCTGCATAACGGGCAGTGTACCTACTCATTTGTGAAAAGAAGGGTATGAAGTCTTAGCTAAGGTAAGACAAAACATTGAGAGCGGCCCGTTGTATTAGCAAATTTTAGCCATCGTTGCCCGCCCAGGAGCACAGGTGGCTTTAGTCACTTTTATATAAAAACACTTGAAATTACCCTTCGCCAGCCTTGTAGTTTCAGTGGTGCGGTCTGAGTTCTGCGAACACTATGTTTGATCCGTTGTTGTTTGCTTTTATTGTCAGTTCATGGCATCCAGTCCTAATTCGTATATATGTAGTATTTGCATTAATTTTTTTTACTTACTTAGATGTGTGTGCATACTTAGCACAATAACTGCTATACTGGCATACGTGTGGCGTTTGGTATTTTTCAGTCTGCTTGTTTGTGATGTATGTAGGCCCCTATGTTTTATGTGTTGATCTTAATATGGACGCTCGTCAGTTACGCCGCAAAAAAAATATTCCTAATGTGTATGCATCTGGCAATAAAGTTTATCTTATCTTATCTTATCTATCCGGAATATCTTTAATTTGATGGTAGTAATGGGAGTGGTACCCAAGAAGCAAAGGTCCATTGGCCCACGACGGCCTCAGTGGGCCCGCGCACGGTAGTGCGCGGGCCCACTGGGGCCGCCGTGGGCCCGAACACGTTTTGCTACTGGCGTCAGTTCAACAATGACTCCAGCCAACCAGCCGTACTCACGGCCGTCACATTTATTCTTCCTAGTTCGTTCCGACAAACACTCCATTATCAATTGATGTTAATGTGCACTGACAGCTACAGTCTTTCGAGTTTTATTCAAGTCTAGAGCATTCCGTGGCGCCAGCTGCTGTTTGACTTGTCTCGGCGTAGCCATAACAATAAAATCAAGCACACCAAAGATCTGTTTTCAGAACCGCTTCTTGTTTGTCAAGGATGTCATTTCACAGTTGTTGTTTTCCCAGCTGGCGCCGGCCGTCGTGTATCAACTCAGAAAGCAAAGGTCCACGGGCCGACATCGGCCGCGGTCGAGCCGAGGGCATTTTGCATACCGGGACCAGGACACCACTTGTTTCAAGGTCCAGCGTCCGGATGTATGGATGGGAGGGTGGGTTGCTGGGTGGATGGGTCGATGGATGGGCGGATGGGTCAATGGATGGGTCCGAATGAATGGATTGTAGGATGGATGGCCTTAGACTAGGGGAAGGAGGGGAAGGAAGGAAGGATGTCTTCGTTCCTTTCTTCTTTTTAAGTGTCTTCAATTTCTGTTTATAGAAGAGACTTTTGTCTAACGTATTTAAAAAATACGGTAGACTTTGAAATGGGTCGGAGCGCAATTCGGAGCATGCATATGACGTTTTTGGCGCGCGGCGCAGATATTCCGCTTTGAAAGAAGTAACACGATAAAAATGACGTCACGTCTAGCTACGCAATCCTTGCTACAAAACGTCTTTTTGGCGCCAAACGATGTGTGTGTGTGTGTGTGTGTGTTTGTGTGTGTGTGTGTGTGTGTCTCTGTGTGTGTGTGTGTGTGTGTGTGTGTGTGTGTGTGTGTGTGTGTGTGTGTGTGTGTGTGTGTGTGTGTGTGTGTGTGTGTGTGTGTGTGTGTGTGTGACAGCGACTAGAGCCCGCGTCAGTTTGAGGACGGACAAGCTTGAAATTTTAGGATAGTCCCTAAAAGAATTATCTCGGGATCTTTTAAAGTCCCTTCTTCAGGGACTTTTTAGGACGGGTCGCGGTGGGTCGAATTTAATAGCATGTCCATGATGTCAAAGGCGGGCTTGAAGTAACAAGATAAAAATTACGTGATGTCTAGTTACGCTAACCTCGCTGCTGAACGTACATTGGGCGCGAAGCGCCGTATATGTGTATGTATGTATGTGTGTGTGTGTATGTATGTATGTATGTATGTATGTATGTATGTATGTATGTATGTATGTATGTATGTATGTATGTATGTATGTATGTATGTATGTATGTATGTGCGTAAGTATGTAAACAAGAGAATCTCCGACATTTCTGTACACTTAAAACTTTGCGAAATACTTTCTTAAAGGGGTGGATAAGAGAGCCTCCGAGCATATTGTAATTGAATGTCTCATTGAAGACATATATACAACCGTTTATTAGGAAAGTCGGTTGACCCAGATTTGAGTCCGTAATGTTTGTCATGTTTACTTGAAATTTTAGAGTATAGCTAGTTTGGAGAAAGACATTGGATGAGTTCGTTAGCCAGCTTTGTATTCTTTCAACTTCTTTAGTAAAAATTAATTCTTTTCATAAAAAAAATTAAAACAGTAAAAACCTTGACTTCTATAGAAAATCAGACAGTGGCGGTGACATAAAAGAGGTAACTCTTTCACCACGCAGACATTGACATAATACTCTAAATTTAATATGACGTAACTCTCTCTCTCTCTCTCTCTCTCTCTCTCAGACATGCGCGCATCTCCTAGAGACATAGATCCACATGCGCCCGCTTGGTTGGTTGAACATTGCTTAACGTCCCGACAGCAGCAAGACTTTCTCAGGACGTGCCTGCACTGCTTGTGAAAAAAACTAAACAGAATATTGAATGCAGATGATCGTCTTGCTCTATACCTGCGTATTTCTCTGTCGGGGCTGGCGATTGGGTGCCTGATAGACGGGGGCAGGGGATCTAACTGTTTGTCTGTCCAGCGCTGAGTGATTCCCCTTGGTTTGTGTAGAATATTGAATGAATGTCGCCAGCCGGTCTCTCTCTTGGCTTGACTTCGCGAACGAAGATTTTATAGTGAGTTGCCCACGACGTCTGCAGGCTTGTTCATGGCTGCGGAGGCCAATCCGAGACAGGCAGGTTCGACCGCAGTGGCTGCAGGGGAAGGTATGGCCAGGGTTCTGAGCTGCGGCATCTCTGTTTTTTTCTCCTGAGCCGCTTGTCCTTAAGGCTAGCTCTGTGAGAGTCCTCAAAGGAGACAGCTGCCTTGTAAATGGTGGAGCGCCAGGTGTCACGGTCCGCAGCAAGCGAAGACCACTGGTGGTGGTCGATTTGGCAGGCACTAAGTGACTTCTTGAGACAGTCTTTGTATCTCTTCTTTGGTGCCCCTCTGTCACGGTGTCCAGTAGCAAGCTCGCCGAACAGGGTGATCTTTGGTAGGCGATGATCCTCCATCCTGGAGACATGCCCCGCCCAGCGGAGCTGTGTCCGCAGCAGCAAAGCCTCGATGCTCACAGTTTCAGCCTGTTCAAGGACCTCGACGTTGGTGACATAGTCACTCCAGTGAATGCCCAGGATGGTACGCAGGCAGCGCTGGTGGAAGCGTTCGAGGAGTCGTAGTTGGCTGCGGTAGAGGGCCCAGGACTCGGAACCATACAGCAGGGTGGTGAGGACCACAGCTCTGTACACGCTGATCTTGGTGCCTGTTTTCAGCTGTTGATTGTGCCACACCCGCTTGAAAAGTCACCCGAAAGCGCTGTTCGCTTTTGCCAGCCTGCTGTCAAGCTCCTTGTCCAGCTTGGCGTCCGACGTGATAATGCAGCCAAGGTAAGTAAACTGGTGCACTGACTTTAGTTCAGACTCGCCAATGGTGATGTGAGGAGGGCGATACACTGTCTTGGGTGCCGGCTGATGGAGGACCTCTGTCTTTTTCAGACTGACCTCGAGTCCAAAGAGCTGGGCAGCATCTGCGAAGCAAGACGTGATGCGCTGCTCTGTGTGTGCAACGAGGGCAGCATCATCAGCAAAAAGCAGCTCACGAATCAGTTGGTCTAGGGTTTTCGTGTGGGCCTGCAGTCGTCTGAGGTTGAACAGGCTGCCATCGAGACGATACCTGATGTACACTGCATCGTCATCATCGAGGTCCACTGTGACCTGCTTCAACATCATGCTAAAAAAGATGGTGAAGAGGGTCGGTGCCAGCACGCAGCCCTGCTTTACGCCGTTGAGAATAGGGAATGGTTCTGAGAGGTCATTGTTGAGTCTGACCTGGCCTTGCTGGTCCTTGTGTAGCTGGACAATCATGTTGAGGAACTTTGGGGGACAGCCAAGTCGCTCCAGGATCTGCCACATGCTTTGCCTGCTCACAGTGTCAAACGCTTTTGTTAGGTCGACAAATGTTACGTACAGCCCTTTGTTCTGCTCGCGGCACTTCTCCTGTAGCTGTCTCAGCACAAAGACCATATCGGTGGTGCTCCTGTTTGCTCTGAAGCCACACTGGCCCTCTGGGAGTTGGTCTTCAGCGATGGCAGGTACCAGCCGATTCAGGAGCAGCCTTGCAAGGATTTTCCCAGCAATGGACAGCAGGGTAATTCCCCGATAGTTGGAACAGTCAGACTTCTCGCCTTTGTTCTTGTACAGGGTGATAACGACTGCATCACGGAGATCTTTTGGTAGTGTTCCTTCCTCCCAGCAGCAGAGAAAGAGGTCATGGAGCTTGTTGTGCAGTGCTGTGCCTCCATGTTTCCAGATCTCTGGCGGTATTCCATCAATGCCTGCTGCTTTGCCACTCTTGAGCTGGTGGATGGCTGTGAGGGTCTCTTCAGCGGTGGGCGGTTCGTCCAATTCAACCTTTACTGGGAGGTGTGGGATTTGTAGGACGACTGCTTCTTGAACAGTGCGCTCAGGGCTGAAGAGGCTCTGAAAGTATTCCGACCAGCGGTTCAAGATGGAGGTATTATCTGTGAGGAGTGCCTGGCCATTCGCGCTTCGCAGGGGACTTTGTACCAGGTGCCTGGGGCCATACACTGCTTTCAGCCGGTCTAATACGCTAAATAAAGCTAAGACCATTTAGCAACACACATCCAATATCGAGAGCTACAGCCGGATGCGCAGACAGTACTTATTTACGCCCGTCACCCCTCCCCGGGTATAGGCCGTCGACGAGAGACCTCCAGCGACTTCCGTCCTGTGCTTCTCCTTCGATTTTACTCCAGGTGTTCCCAGTCTCTTGATGTCTGCTTGGAGGTCTCGACGCCAGGTGTTTCTCGGCCTGCCTCTTTTCCGCTTTCCCTGGGGGTTCCATGACAATGCCTGCCTAGTGATACTGGAAACTGGCTTTCTCAGACTGTGACCAATCCATCTCCATCTTCTTCGCCCTATTTCATTCTCTGCTGTTATCTGCTCTGTTCTCTCCCAGAGTCTGACGTTGCTGATCTTCTCTGGCCAGTGGATTTTCAAAATTCTTCTAAGGCAACTGTTTATGAAGATCTGTACTCTGTTGACTGTGGTTTTTGTCAATCTCCAAGTCTCTGCTCCATATAGGAGAACTGCTTTTCCGGCGTTGGAGTTGAAAATCCGGACTTTGGTGTGTTGTGACAGCTCTCTGGAACTCCACACTTTTTTTTCAGCTGGAGAAAGGCTGCTCTGGCTTTACCGATTCGTGCTCTGACATCTGCATCTGTGCCGCCTTTTTTTTCTATGATGCTCCCGAGATAGGTGTAGGACTCCACCTCCTCCAACGGGGTGCCAGCAAGCAAGACTGGTTCTTCCCTGGTTGCGTTCAGCCTCATTGTCTTTGTTTTCTGTTTGTGAATGGTGAGGCCCACTTGGGACGAGATGTCAGCAAGCCTCGTGGTCTTGTCCTGCATTTGTTGATGAGTGTGGGACAGTAAAGCCAAGTCGTCTGCAAAATCGAGGTCGTCAAGCTGTGTCCACAGTGTCCACGTCACTTCAAGATTCATGGCATGGCATCACTGATTAGCCCCACGACGTCGTGTTCATAGTGACGACTCGATGTTATACGTCATCATCGCAGTACTAATATTTGACGTATCAGCGGATCAACTTCGCAATTTTCTTGCTGATTTTCATGCCTAGAGTTTACAGGTCACAATTTGACCAATCCTACCCCAGGGCCGGGACAAATAGCAGGCTTACGCAAACACTGTTTATGAAAAACCATGCGGGTATCAATGAGAAGATAGCTTTTTCTCGTAAAAGAAAAATTAAAGTTATGTTATCTGTTTTAAAAATGACTCCGAAAAAGTGGTGCAGAAAACT
Organism: Semisulcospira habei; assembly: GCA_036245525.1. NCBI lineage: Eukaryota > Metazoa > Mollusca > Gastropoda > Semisulcospiridae > Semisulcospira > Semisulcospira habei. Next base: position 64,617,269 of record BTPG01000008.1, on the reverse strand, counting down.
GATTTTCACACCTAGGATATACAGGTCACAATTGTCAGTACTCAAACCAAGGGGAATCACAGCGCTGGACAGACAAGAGTTAGATCCCCTGCCCCCGCCTATCAGGCACCCAATCGCCAGCCCACAGAGAAATACGCAGGTATAGAATAAGACAATCTAGGGCAGGGGATCTAACTGTTGTCTGTCCAGCGCTGTGATTCCCCTTGGTTTGAGTACTGACAATTCTGCCAGCGCTAGCCTCACCTATCTGGTTTGTGAGTGAGAGGTCACAATTGACCTAATCGTACTCGACAGCCAAAACAAACTGCAGGCTTATGTAAATACCGTATAAGAAAAATCATGCGATTATTAATGAGAATACTTTTTTTCGTAAAATAGATTCAATTGTTTTATGATTAACCCATATAATTCGTGAAATTAATCCCAAAAACGTGAAAAATGTTTTTGTTAAAAAAATATTTAATTATCACTCCAAACGTTATAGAGGTACAATGCTGATTAACGAACTCATTCAATGTGTTCCTTTTATCTAGTTATCCAAACATCTCCAAGAGGCATAGATCCTTATTCGCCCAGAGGGCGCTTGAGGCTCTATGCCTCCTGGAGATGTGCGCATATTTGTGTGTGTGTGTGTGTGTGTGTGTGTGTGTGTGTGTGTGTGTGTGTGTGTGTGTGTGTGTGTGTGTGTGAGTGTGTGTGTGTGTGTGTGTGTGTGTGTGAGAGAGAGAGAGAGAGAGAGAGAGAGAGAGAGAGAGAGAGAGAGAGAGAGAGAGAGAGAGAGAGAGAGAGAGAGAGAGAGAGAGAGAGAGAGAGAGATTTGCGTCATATTTAGAGTATTGTGTCAATGTCTGCGTGGTGACGGAGTTGCTTCTTTTACGTCGCCGCCACTGTCTGACTTTCTCCAAAAGTCAAGGCTTTTTACTTTTTTTTTTTTTTTCCTGAAAAGAATTAATTTTTACCGAAGAAGTTGAAAGGGTACCAGAAGCGGATCACTTAGCTCGGGGGGGGGGGGGGGTAGGGGGGTCCAACTTCTTGTTTCGGACCTTGAAAGGCCTCCACCACGCTAGATCTTTTCCGCGAGGGCCGAAAAATCAAACAGATGGGGGGGGGGGGGGGGGGGTAGGCGGCGAAAAATCAAACGACGGGGGCGGGGGGGGGGGAGGGGGGGGTGTTAGGCGGCGATCCCTTATTCCAAGCGCCAAAAAATCAAACAGTGTGTGTGTGTGGGAGGGGGGGGGGGGCATCCCTTATTCCAAGCGCCAAAAAATCAAACAGTGGGGGGGGGGGGGGGGGGGGGGGAGGGGAAAGCCTTCCTTCCAGGCGCCGAAAAATCAAATAGTGGGGGAGGGAGGGGAGGGGGGGGGCTAGGCGGCGATCCTTGCTCCCAGGCGCCGAAAAATCAAACGGTGCGGGGGAGGGGGGTGGGTGTGTGTGTGTGTGTGTGTGTGGGGGGGGGGGGGGTAGGCGGCGATCCTTACTTCCATGCGCCAAAACATCAAACAGTAGAGGCAGCGAAAGGTCCCCAAAATAGCAAACAACGGATGGGGAAAAGGAGGAGGCGGGGGCGGGGGGAGGGGACTTCGTTATAGCATTTCAACAAATTTGGGGTCTGGGGGAGGGGGAGAGGAAGAGTCCATGGACCCCTGCCCCCCCCCCCCCCCCCCCGATCCGGGCCTAGGTACAAAGGTGGCTAACGAACTCATCCAATGTCTTTCTCCAAACTAGCTTTATCGGGTCACCTGCATACTCTTCTGAAAGCGCGACGACTGTGTGTGTGTGTGTGTGTGTGTGTGTGTGTGTGTGTGTGTGTGTGTGTGTGTGTGTGTGTGTGTGTGTGTGTGCATGCGCGCGCTCTCCAAACATCTCCAAGAGACATAGATCCTCATGCGCTCCGGCTCCGGGCGCATGACCCCCACCCGGGTCTGCCCTGGGGGACTTGGGTGGGGTTAACTACGTTTTAGTTCCGTGGGTCATGTGTTTCTGTCTACCCTTGGTCTATTCACCTGCATTTTCCATTTTTAAACTCTCCCTACTGTCTGCGCCCTCGCGCTGGGACTATAATATGGCGTTGAGGCACGTCCCCTGGGTGGTGGGTAGGGGGTCCCTCGCGAGAGGGGTGCACCGAATGAAATAAGGTGGTGTGAACCAATATGGTCTAAGGGAAGGTGACCCCGACAAAAAAACCCTGGTCCTCCTAGTAAGGGGGTTGGGCGTGGGGGTAGCTTCCCCACTTCACCCTGCAAATAAGGAAATAGCTACAAAAACGCCGACGAAAAGACAAACAGTAATAGTCCTTTCCTGGAGGAGGAAGGTTCTTCTACCAGAAGATTTATGACGTCCTGTGGTGAAAGCCGGAAGTCTTCGGAAGCCACAGGACCGACTGAGCCGCCTCTCTCTATCCAGGGACACAACCATGGGCACATGGAAGTGACGTCATTCTTCGCTGCTCGTGGTACTTCTAGTTCAGAATAGCTATGCTACGCCAGACCACAGAGCTTACGAATGGCAGGAATCGCCGTGTGCTCGTCTTTATTTATGTGTGTCAATGTGGATCAGAGGGTGGGTTAGAGTAGTAAATGGATTCCTGTCGCTACACTAGCCCACAGAGCGTACTCTTGGCGGGAAGAGCCGTGTGTCCGTCTTTATTTGTGTGCGCCGACGTGTGTTGATCAGAGCTTGGCTTTGAGAAGAGGGAAATGGATCAGCATTATAAGCCTAAAAATATGAACAACTCTGAATGTTCCTAAGAGACAAACGCATCTGAGCTCCAAACAATACGGTAGCCGACTCATTTGAGATGAAATCCTCATCTTGTTTTAGGATGGGATTGACGCGGTGGAACGCCTCTGCAAAGAACATGACATCATAGGCGGGCTGGTCTAAAACCCTCTGACATTAAAGCCACAAGATAAAAAATACGTCATGTCTAGTTACGCAAACCTCGCTGTAGAACGTACTTCTTTGGCGCGAAGCGCCGTATATGTGTGTGTGTGTGTGTGTGTGTGTGTGTGTGTGTGTGTGTGTGTGTGTGTGTGTGTGTGTGTGTGTGTGTGTGTGTGTGTGTGTGTGTGTGAGTATGTAAACAATAAAATCCCCGAAGTTTGCGTACGTACAAGCGTGAAATTAGGGGAGATGCTTCTAGGACAGCCTCCGAGCATTTCGAAATTGGATGTCTCATTAAAATCAGGTCCCAAAGACAACGGGTAGAGATCCTTGACAGCTGGCGAGTTGTGGGTTATGGCTCCCATATAGAAGAGACTTTGTGGATTATGGTTCATCCCATCTGGCCTTAGTCGCCTGCTCGGCGTTAAACCCAAATAACTAACTAACTAACCATCTTGTTTATCTTGATTTTTATTTGAACTCTTGCCATGGGCCTCTGATCACTGAAACTTTCGCCGGGTCACTCACTGGAGAACATCGTTGTCTGCTGTACATATACACGGCCTGCTTAGTATGTAGTAAAAGTCCACCGGCCATGACAAGGCTTTGGTGTATGATATGAGGAGGGGGAAGGCGGGCATCTTCGAAGTTGCAAAACTGAACAGGCACTGTGAGTCAGTAACTGATAAAATACGACTACTGTTGCTATTACTAAAAAATAATACAGTCTACTTTGCTAATGACAAGATCGGTTATAACACATGTCGGATACTACAACACTTTAAAAATAATTTTTAAAAAAACTCGTACAAAATTCTTCACTCTTAACTCATTCAGCCCTGACACACTACAACAAGACATAGATCGAGCATGATAGTTTAAGGATGGTGCCAGAATAGCTTGGCGCCGAAAGCCTGTAGGGCCGTACTATATTATATTGTTATGTTACATCCGCAGCTCGCCAGTGACAAGCGCCTTTGATAGGCACTCATTTCTAATGAATTTGTCGATGTACCGCACTACAGGTCTGACAGAGCTGGTGTTTGCATGCGCCAGGATGCTATAATTTGCGCCAATGTGGTCCCCACCGGTTTCTTCATCAGAGACTTATTTTCTTTCGCAGCTCTAGCTTCCATGGCTTCGGTGTCAGACCTCCACGTGAATCCAGTAATTTGATTGTTGCCAGTAAAGTTGGCCTGCCTGTCTTTGGTACTGGAAAATCTCCAGTTTCAAGGTGACCTCTTCCATATGATTGAAAAAGATGGTTTAGCTCAGTTTGAGTGGCCATCTTTCAGTCTCGCTGCTGACTCCGTCTATTGGCAGCGTCCTGGATTCTACAAGATGCTATTTCTTTATGTTCTGCTACGCTCCACACTGTAAAGTCATCCGCATGGAGGATGTCAGTGAGACGAACGGCCTTGTGCTGCTGTACGGCTGATGTCATTAATGTACACCAAGAACAGCATCTTACTTACTTTTCCTTACGCCTGTCACCCCTCCCCGGGTAAGGCCGTCGACGAGAGACCTCCAGCGACTCCTGTCCTGTGCTTCTCCTTCGATTTTACTCCAGGTGGTTCCCAGTCTCTTGATGTCTCTCGCCCTATCCTCCCTATCCGTACATTTCACCACATAGCCAAAAAGCTTCTCATCCTTAAGCCCTAACCTCTCACCTTGTTTAATATAAGCCTCAACCGGGTCCGACTCCATCTTTACTACAACAACTTCCCAAAAAACTTGAAAACGTAAAAATACAAAACCCCACAAAATATCAACAACCAAACACGCACCTAGCAATACTGAAACTTTAAATCCACTACTCCACTATCGCCCGCAGCTACTCTAACCTACCGCTAAAATCAGGGTCACCACTGTAACGCACGCAGACTTGCCCACAGTCGCACGTACAGACTCTCACGCAACAGACGCATACACCGCCACTGACTCAGACGGGTGCATTCATGCGGTAAAACTCAACACACGGGCTCTCTTTCTGCATCTGCTCCCCTCCTCACTCGAACATCTTGAAGGGATCTTCTAAATTTCTTGCCAATGCAGATATGGTCCATCTGGTTTTCTGCAGCATGGTCAGGTGAGACCCAAGTTGCTTTGTGTATTCTTCTGTGTGGGAAGATGCTGCCTCCAATGACAAGTCTGTCTAGAGCACAAAGGTCTACAAACCTCTCCCCGTTCTCACTCATCTCCCCTAGTCCCTGTCTCCCCATCACCTCTTCGTATCTGGTATTGTCCTCCCCTATTTTGGCATTAAAATCACCCATGACGGTGGTGATATCTCGCTCCGCACAAACGTCCACAGCACTCTGGAGTCGGTCGTAGAACTCTTGTTGCTCTTCCTCGTCCCTGTCATTAGTGGACGCACAACACTGGATGACGCTCAGCTTGATCCCCTCTTGGCTCTAAAGGCTGCTGTGATAATTCTTGGCCCAAGGGGTTCCCAGCCCATCAGCGCTCTCTGTGCCACTGGTGACAGCATGAATGCTACTCCTTCTGTATGGGGGGCATTCTCCTCTTCATGGCCTGAATACAGAATCATCTCCCAACTTAACAGCCTTTTCTGGCCAGACTGCGTCCATCTGGCTTCACTGATACCTAGCAGGGAAAGGTTGTACTTTTGCATTTCCGCTGCTATCTGGGCGGCCTTGCCGCTCTGGTACATGGTCTTGACATTCCATGTGCCCCGTTGGTTGTGTCCCTGGATAGAGAGAGGCGGCTTGGTCCTGTGACTTCCGAAGACTTCCGGCTTTCACCACTGACAGGACGTCAGACATCTTCTGGTAGAAGAACCTTCCTCCTCCAGGAAAGAAATTGCTGTTTGTCTTTTCGTCGGCGTTTTTGTAGCTATTTCCTTATTTGCAGGGTGGGGAAGCTACCCCCATTACTAGGAGGACCAGGGGTTTTCTGTCGGGGTCACCTTCCCTTAGACCATGTTGGTTCACGGCACCTTATTTCATTCGGTGCACCCCTCTCGCGAGGGACCCCCTATCCACCACCCAGGGGACGCGCCTCAACGCCATATGGTCCCAGCGCGAGGAAGAACAGCATCAGACACAACATATCTCCCTCAGGTACACCTTTGCCGAGTTTGACAAGACTGTTGAATGTGCAGACGGTAGAAGCTTCAGCGGCAGCCTCTGTTTAGGCCTACAGACAATTCCCCCTTGTGATGAAGCTCTATGCTCGTGCATAGTGCTCACACATTAGGTTAAATAGGTACGGTTTTTGTTAACGGTTTGTTTTGTGCCGATAGTCCGTGAGGCCGTGGCCCACGTGAAATCTTTAAGACATGGTTAACACGAGAGTTTTAGTGAGTTCTGTTATAGTGAGTTCTAGGCGGAAGCTGTCTGGCAGAGCAGTAATACGTTAGTACGGGCTTTCTTGTCAGAGGGATCAGATGTGTTTGAGATACCTAGCCCGTATTCCAAGACTCTGAAACCTAGAATTCAGAATGCTTGTAAAGAGGGAGCGACGGACGCCGAGACGTCAGTCACCAGACCTAACGTGAGGTCATCACCCCTCCAGTTCTTCACTCAGGGAGTGAGAGGCCGGGACCAAGACACCCGAGTCACAGCGAGAACTGCGCTACAGTACGAGAAACGAGGACGGCCACGATACGACTCGAGGAGCGTACGTGAAAGGACTTACACGCCTAGACGTGAGATGGACCAACGTAACCAGGCGATAACATCAAACAGGTTGGAGACAGTGAGAAACTAATACCTAGCCTGGCAAGGATATAGTGTGTGATGTGTATGTGATGTGGATGCTGGGTGTGGGGAAATGTATATAGTTTGATAATCATTTAAGCGTTTCTTTTACTTTATATTGTATAAAGTTACTTTAGAAAGGGAGCCCGTGTGTTGAGTTTTACCGCATGAATGCGCCCGTCTGAGTCAGTGGCGGTGTATGCGTCTGTTGCGTGAGAGTCTGTACGTGCGACTGTGGGCAAGTCTGCGTGCGTTACAGTGGTGACCCTGATTTTAGCGGTAGGTTAGAGTAGCTGCGGGCGATAGTGGAGTAGTGGATTTAAAGTTTCAGTATTGCTAGGTGCGTGTTTGGTTGTTGATATTTTGTGGGGTTTTGTATTTTTACGTTTTCAAGTTTTTTGGGAAGTTGTTGTAGTAAAGATGGAGTCGGACCCGGTTGAGGCTTATATTAAACAAGGTGAGAGGTTAGGGCTTAAGGATGAGAAGCTTTTTGACTATGTGGTGAAATGTACGGATAGGGAGGATAGGGCGAGAGACATCAAGAGAAATTCAGAGAGAAGAGAAGGAAAGAGCTCTTAAGAAAGAAGAATTAGAGAAGAAAGAGAGAAGGACGAGACTGAGGGAACATGCGTTAAGAGAGAAAGAGCTAGAGTACCAGAGAGAGAAAGAAGAGGAAAAGGAGAAAGATATGGAGGTACAACTACAGTTAGCTCGAGCAGCTCCAGATAGTGATTTAGTAAGCCGGGGCATACGTAATTTTCCTAGGCTGCCAATGTTTAAGGAGTCTGTGGACTCTATTGACGCTTTTCTGTTTCGTTTTTAGGCTAACGCGCAGACGTTGAGTTGGCCTTCTGCCAACTGGCCCGTTTTGCTTTCGTCTGTGCTAGAAGGTCAGGCCTTGAGTCTTTTCCATAGCTTGAACGTTTCGGGGAACGTAGATTACGAGACGTTGAAGGAATGTCTTTTACAGATGTTTCAGTGTAATGCGGAGGGATTCAGAGAGCGTTTGAGAGCTTGTCGGCCAGAGACGGGAATCGTTTGTGTCTTTTGGCAAACGATTGTCCCATTTGCTCGTACGTTGGGTCGAACTGTCCAAGATCGACCACACGTACGAGGCATTGTTCGATCTCATGTTGGCGGAACAGTTCTTTGGTAGCGTTTCCAAGGATCTAGCGGTATTCTTGAGGGAGCGTAGCCTCAAGCGTACAGATGAGTTAGTGCAGAACGCGGAGGCTTTTCGGCTGGCGCATCCGACGAAAAACCTCGCGCGTAGGACCGAGTCACCACCAGTCGGGTTGCTAGCCGCTAACACGACTGGTGGGGGATATCGGGGCGTCAATAGCTTACGTGGAGTCCAGCTGGTTAACGGAAAAGGTACTTTGCGTTTTCGACGCGGTGATCGAGGTAACAGCAATGGCGGTCGCGGTCCGTACGCACGTGGAGGGACATCTTTGCGTGGGTATGGTCGTGGTCGTATTGCAAATTCGGACACTCAGTGCTTTGCATGTCATGCGTACGGTCATTTTAGCCGTGACTGTCCTAACAGTAGCTCAGGGGCTCGGTGTTTCACGTGTCAGGGATACGGCCATCTGGCTTATCAATGTCCTAACAATCCTGGTATGGTGGAGGGCGCGGAGCAGCCAACTCACATAGCCAGCTTTGCAGTCCCAGTCGGGGAGGAACTTCAGGTGGGCGGAGTGTGTTCAGTTGACGGAGGTCGTTGCCCGCCTGTGGGGAACGGTGTTGTAAACGGATGGCTCGCTTCCATTCTGCGCGACTCGGGTGCCACGACCGCAGGGGTCAGACGTAGCCTAGTTAGGGATGATCAGTACACGGGGGAAACGCAGAAAGTGATTTCGTACGGTGGGAAGGTAAAAGTTTTTCCGTTGGCTAAGATAGAGGTTGACACAGAGTTTTTCTCATGTGATCTGATTTCGTGTGTCATCGACGACCCAGTAGTTGATTTAGTCATAGGTAATAGGAAGGGTGTGCAGCCAGTCGTCCATAGGGTCGAGGCGATTAAGCGAGCTCACGTTCTTCGCAGTGCAGTCGCATCAGTCGCGACGGAAGCTCAGAGCAAGCGTGCTCGTGAGCAGAAGGACCGTGTTAGTGCCGTCCGGGATCAGGGGATCGGTCAGCGGGTTTGGCGCATTAGTCGGGTTGGCTGGAGACGGCATACTTCTGTGTTGCGGACAGAAATGCCGCTCAGCACCCAATATGTAGGTAGGTCGGAGATTGGAGTCTCGCGATTGTCTGGATTGTGTGGGCAGTCGTTGGATCGTTTTCATTTCTGGAGGTTTTAGCGCGTTAGTTCTGTTTTGTGTATGCAGTGCGATCCGAGGGTGTACGTTGAGGTTTAAGGCTGTTTTGTTTTCTTTCTTTGGTTCTGTGTAGGATAGTGTAGTACGTCGAGTAGTCTTAAAAAGAAACTCGGTCGTTTCTTTTTTTCCCGAGGAAGGGGGAATTGTGATGAAGCTCTATGCTCGTGCATAAATAGGTTAAATAGGTACGGTTTTTGTTAACGGTTTGTTTTGTGCCGATAGTCCGTGAGGCCGTGGTCCACGTGAAATCTTTAAGACATGGTTAACACGAGAGTTTTAGTGAGTTCTGTTATAGTGAGTTCTAGGCGGAAGCTGTCTGGCAGAGCAGTAATACGTTAGTACGGGCTTTCTTGTCAGAGGGATCAGATGTGTTTGAGATACCTAGCCCGTATTCCAAGACTCTGAAACCTAGAATTCAGAATGCTTGTAAAGAGGGAGCGACGGACGCCGAGACGTCAGTCACCAGACCTAACGTGAGGTCATCACCCTTCCAGTTCTTCGCTCAGGGAGTGAGAGGCCGGGACCAAGACACCCGAGTCACAGCGAGAACTGCGCTACAGTACGAGAAAGAGGACGGCCACGATACGACTCGAGGAGTGTACGTGAAAAGACTTACACGCCTAGACGTGAGATGGACCAACGTAACCAGGCGATAAAATCAAACAGGTTGAAGACAGTGAGAAACTAATACCTAGCCTGGCAAGGATATAGTGTGTGATGTGTATGTGATGTGGATGCTGGGTGTGGGGAAATGTATATAGTTTGATAATCATTTAAGCGTTTCTTTTACTTTATATTGTATAAAGTTACTTTAGAAAGGGAGCCCGTGTGTTGAGTTTTACCGCATGAATGCGCCCGTCTGAGTCAGTGGCGGTGTATGCGTCTGTTGCGTGAGAGTCTGTACGTGCGACTGTGGGCAAGTCTGCGTGCGTTACACCCCTTTTTATGCCTTAACTAAAAAGAATATCAATTAAATTGATGGGTCACATTGAAATTAATGAAATGATCACAAATTTTTATGCTCAATATGCATACTTTGTTAAGAAAACTGGCAACAAAAATATTTAAACAGAGGAGTATGACGTAAGCAATTGTTGTGATCAGGCACTTTGCTACTGGTAAAATGGGGTTAGGGCAGATTCAGCCACTGTGGCCCCTAAATGCATCACAACATCATAAAATCAGGTTGGGAGTAACTGTGGTACGCTATCCTAACCAATACAACCTAAAAAAAAAAGACTTATCAGTTGTATACAAATTCTGAGGGCATCGGAAACAACGTACGTTTCCCAATTCGGCAATTTTAAATGGGAAAAAGCTATCATTCACCACGAAAGTACCGTAAAAAATGCCGACTTTCCTTATTTTCTTGCACTTTATGCTCACATTATTAAAACTTAATAGGGACAGAGAGGTCAAAATGAAATGGAATAATTTTATTATTTTTTCTAATTAATTTTGTGTATTTTTACAAATTAATAATAATAAATAATAATTACGGTATTTATAATGCGCTTATCTTATAATAATTATAACTCTAAGCGCGCACTCACAACTCACGCGCGCATGCGCACGCTTTAGACAATGACTCACGTACCACAAATAATGAAATACATTACGACAGTCAGCTTGGGGTGGAGAGTGTGGTGGTATAGTGCTAGAACTGTTGAAAGAGGTGAGTTTTGAGGGCGGACTGGAAGGAGGAGAGAGAGAGAGAGTGTTTCTGACGGAGAGAGAGTGGGAGAGTGTTCCAGGTGGATGGACCGTATACTGAGAAGGAGCGGGGGCCGAAAGTGCTGAGTTTGGTGCTGGGGATGTGGAGGCGGAGAGGGTCGGAGGCGGAGCGGAGGGAGCGGGGAGGAGTGAAGGGGAGAAGTAAGTTTGAGAGATAGGCAGGAGCGCAGTTGTTCAGGGATTTGTAGCAGAGAGACAGAATCTTGTATTGGATGCCTTGGGGGATGGGAAGCCAGTGAAGGAGTTTGAGCGGGTAGGGATACACAATCAACCACTGTGGCACTCACAGTGATCACAGCATCACCTAGTCAAGTTTTATTATAATTTTGACATCCTGTTTTAATGCTGTAAGCCTGAAAATGGACTGCCAGTTCTATAGAAAATGTCTGAAAACATCTGACACATTATTTTTTGTCTTCTTTTCTTTTTTTTCGATTTCGCAGAAATGGCCCTTTACTGGGTGCACAAATATCTTCACTGTGAGCCAGAGATTCAATATTTGTTCATTCTGTTTTTTGCAGAAGATGCAGAAGGTGTGCCTTAACATAACATTGCCTGATATGGGCTTCTGGAATAAATATTCTGATTTATTTAGAGGAAAATGTTTCTCAACCTCATTTTAACATCCGCGAAGAGCGTGAATGGGGGTACCCTTGCGCCATCGGCTATATCTCTCTGGTGTGTTCCCGGCCTATGGAGTTTAGGGGAACATGGCTTTTAAACATCTCGACATACTAAGGTACACTTTGAAACCCATCTTATTGAGTAGTGGGCGGGGGGTGGGGGGTGGGGGGGGGGGGAGGTGCACGGCGCTAGCTAGGACTGGCTTATGGACTATCGCGACCTCGTAATTTGCTGGCCGGCATATAATCTTGCATAGCCAATAATGAAAAAGAAAACTGTTGTCAAAGTTTACATAATTTTACATCAGAGTTTCAGCACTGTACGAAGAAGAAATTATTATTTAAACCAGAGAAAATGCATGCGACACAAGAGAAAATAGACTTATCAGGCCGTTAACTAAACTGATGCAATAAGATCAATAATATCCACTATTTAACAGTAGTCGTAGAAATGTCAGAAGGGAACTTTTTCAGAAAAAAAAAGTTTGCGAAACGAAATTTTGTAACAAGTATATGTTCATGTTTGTGTCAAAGTTATACCAGTCGGTGCATTTTGTCCCTGTGTAGAAAGGGCTCAGTCTCACACTATACCATACGCTAAATAAACAACTGTTTCCGTCTGGGGCAGGCATAGATCCTTATGCCACCCGCTCATGCAAGAGCTAACGAGAATCATGCCTCTTGCCTGCCTCATGAACATGATACATACTGGTCCTCACATTGAGGATACTGCGCGAGATTATTCAGTAAACACTTGCCATCGTCTCAGTGTAAGACATGACTTTTTAATATGTCCAAATGGGGCTGCTAGGTTTCATGAGAATACATATACCTTACACACTTTATTTACGTCTATGACCCTCATTCGGCATCGGAATCGGGTCTACCCAATGTAATGCATGACACTCATCACTTGTTGACAGCACTGAAATTAAACAAACCGCGGCGGTCGGGCTGGTGGGGCCAAACTTGAATAGCGCGAGCGCACATTCCATCGCCGAAATCAAAATGATTAGGCTTTTCGGAGTCTGAGCCGTTAGAACTGACTGAACAAAAAACACCCGTGATACATAAAATCAGTTGCGTCAGTGATCAGGATAAATACTGGGAATTTCCGTTGCCATTTATACATACGTAGTAGTAAGCACCTTATTTGACATCTCAGTGGTTGCACATAACAGGTGCGTATGGAATGCGGCGGCCACCTCATTCCTGAGGCGGTACTGCGTGCGGTTGTAGTGAAAAAGGGTGAGCCACTAACTGAATAGTGTCGATTCCTACCCGGCCACAGTGGCATTCCAGATACTTACGTGAAGGGCCGGAGTACGTTTACAATACGAAAAAACAAACAACTCTTTTGAGAACACTGAATTAGACTTTTCTGTGTTTAATTGTCAACTGTTACAAAAGCCAGACGAAAAACTTGGGAGATGCCTGTCATGTCACACTTTTACGTACGGCAGTGAAAGGACTGGCACCAGCTGACAGTAAGAAACTGCGTCGCTGACTGACCAGCCGAAAGTGCAGGAAAGCGACGATATCAATGGAGATGCATATGGCTTGCGGAATGAGATAACCACTGGCAACCAGTGCAGTCAGTTTACAACGACGTGACTGTTCAGCCGGTTTGTTGCCAATTGACTGACACCTTGGGCTATTTCTGATACTGACTAACCAATTGTTCTCGCTGATTGCCGCGGCCCGGCGGGGGCGGGCAAATACGTGGATTAGCAGGATTTCCTCAGAAAATAAATGTCAACTTTGGAATGATCCGGATCAGTGGCGGCCGTGGTGGTGTTGAGTCAGTATAACCAGTTCTGACGATCTGCCCGTCTCTAGTCTTGCCGGAACTATATCAAGTTTCTCAACACCGGCTAGTTCGCTGACAGGATGCTGCTTCGGCGCCCTTGTGCGTACTGATAGCCGGAGTACCGGTGGCTGCACTGACGCACATGATAGTTAAGACGCATTGGAGACGCCGTGCCGCATACGGCGGATACGCGGCGAATTGCCGCGTATCCCTATATGGCGCGTCTCCAGTGAGTTAGTGGTAGCAGTTTTGCAAGGGTCGGCACTTGAAACTCTCATCCCGATAACATACTTTTTATTTTATGATAGGGTGTCTGCAGCCGGTTTTAAAGTGACTCACGTGGAGCTATAAAGACTTGAATCACGTACTGCTCAGTCGCCGAAGTGGAAACTCAGTGCCGGGAGTGTGACTTTTTCAGGATGGAAAGAATTGTTTCAACTGTGCTGGCCATTTACCTGGGTACCACCTTTTTACGGACTGCGGACGTCCGTGCGGATTCGCCGTTCCACAGTTACGACTGTTACAAAGATCTGTGCGTGGACAGACTACAGTTTTGTGACGACAGAGAAGAACGATGTAAAATGTGTACACTAGGTCACTGTTTACCCGGCGCCAGGACACCAGAACAGTGCAAGCCACACTGCCCAGGTATGTAGACTACTAATTTGTACTTTAGTACTAGTGTGTGCATATAGCAGAGAAGGGAGTTGTTTTGGGAAGCGCCGCCAGCCGGGTACGGATAGGGGCACTATTACGCACAGGGGCCTCAGTGACGATGGTGCTTTGACTAAATGCAAACTGATTCGCTGCGCCACCGCGTGTGCGCTTCCGCACCTAGCCTCAATCTCAGTAGTAGTTCTGAATTGAGCTAGGTGCGGTAGCGCGCAGGCGGTGGCGCAGCGGATTTGCATTTAGTCAAAGCACCATCGTCAGGCCCCTATACTGTTACGGTCACATTGGCGCACCTCAAAACCAAAACTAGATGTTCCCGGCTTTCGTGACTATGTTCGGGACGGGGGGGGGGGGGGGGGGGGGGGGGGGGGAGGGAGGGGGGGGGGGGGACGAAGACTCGCCAGAATTAGAATGTTTAATGTGGGGGATACATACACCCCAAATAGCGACTGACTTTTTTAAAGGGATTTTGGGTCGGGGGTTAGGGGGGGGGGTGAGGGGGGGGGGACGGAAGACTCGCCAGAATTAGAATTTTTAATGTGGGGGATACATACACCCCAAATAGCGACTTTGTTTAAGGGATTTTGGGTCGGGGGGGGGGGGGGGCCCGAACCCCTTCCCCCCCAAATCCGCCCCTGTGGTAAGTGAAGAATGCTCATCCACCCACCCACCCACCCCAACCCCGAACTAACCAACCCACGACTACAGTACCCGTTGCAGGAGATGAATTGACCATGATAAGTTAAGAATAGTGCCAGCCCTTCAGGCGCCAAGCAAATCTGGCACTATCCTTGAATTATCATGACCAGTCCGGCCATCCCCTTCTGTTGGGGGTCGGGACTAAATTCTTCATGGAGGCTAGAGTACTACAAATACCATGGTGTTGCTACCATCATGGACGTGCAGATATTCTGACTGATGTAGGTGCGTGTATTCTTTTTTTTCCAGAGTTACTAAAGCCTTCAACAACACAATCCACAACGTCAAGTGAAACGCTGATCACACGTCTCGCAACTACACCCAGCCCTACAGTGCCGCAGGTCAACGCGCAGACGGACAAAGGAAACAACTTGACAATTACCCTGTCAACTAGTCAGTCACTATTTTTTCCCCTCTGATTTTACTCAAGTAAAACTAAAACAAGACTCAGAAGGTAGCATTGTGATCGTTCATACTAGTAAAATTATTTGTACCTGTAATTTTGTGGATGGGTTTATCGTCATGTCACACACAGGCGCGGGGTGATCGTTTCGTCATTACTGCTAACACGGGTAGTAGCAGATAGTACTGTGGTAAATGGTTAGAAGTAATGACAGCGACTATCCCGCGCCTGTGATGTCACAGTCAGATGTGTATTCTGGGGCGGATCAGTTACCTCGGGGGGGGGGGGGGGGGGGCAGGGGGGAGGGGGAGGGGGGGCGAACTCCAAAAAAGGACTTAGTCAATGCATTTTAAAGGATTGGAAGGGGGGTTTAAACACCACTTTAGGCCTTTTTGTCACGTTTGTGTGTGTGTGTGTGTGTGTGTGTGTGTGTGTGTGTGTGTGTGTGTGTGTGTGTGTGTGTGTGTGTGTGTGTGTGTGTGTGTGTGTCTGGAAACCCTGTAACCCCCCCCCACACACACACACACACACACACACACAAACGTGACAAAAAGGCCTAAAGTGGTGTTTAAACCCATTTAGCCCAGAGTCCCCACTGCAGGAGATGGATTGAATGTGATAATTCAAGGGTAGTTCCAGATTAGCTGGCGCCTTCAGGCGCCAAGCTAATCTGGCACTACCCTTGAATTATCATGGTCAATCCATCTCCTGCAACTGGTACATAGTCATTAAGCAACACCTCCAAAATTTGAGAAATTATATCTTGGGGCTAAAAGGGTTAAATATTTTCTTCTTTTGTCGTGCTAGATGAAGTGGGGTTGGCCTTCGGCGTGCTTGCACTCATCTTGCTGGTCCTCCTTGTGATTGTCGCCGCCACCTTACATGTCGCAAAAGACACACGTCGCCAGTTTCAACAATACACGCGGCATGCTTTCGGTAGGAAAGAGGCCCTGCCCAACGCAGAAGAGGGTGAGGCACTTTTGCCCTGGGGAAGCAGCAGCAGTGGCGGTGGTGTGAAAACTGCAGGCGGACACAGTGGAAATTCGTCCACGGCCTCGACTCCAGTGAAAACTGGTAAGAAAAGAGGACGTCTTGGACGATGCCATAAGAAACAGTGTGAGATGACAACTCGAACAGTTTAGAACTGACAAATTACGCGGATCACCGTTGACAGTCAATGGGTAGGTCTGTGACCTAGCGTGTGATCTGATTAGCGGATGAAGAAATAAATATTATCTACTTCGCCTGTAACAAGAGTCCGAAATAGCTCAGGCAGTTAAGCGTCGGAGCAAGAGAGCGAAGGGAACCGCCGGGTCGTGGGTTCGAGTCCCGTTAGCTGGACTCGCAATCCAGGGAAAAAAGACGGGCTTGTTCCATTGCATGTCCGTTGAAAGGTCCTAGTAAATCAAAGTGGCACAGTTGCAGTACGCCTGAATTGATCAGTGTTCAAGTCGTTCCCGTCAGGGCCGTCCATTATCACTTCAGTGCCGTGGACGTTGAACCCCGAACTAAACAACCAACTATTACAAGCTCGGATGTAACAAAAGTCGGATAGAGTAATAACACTTTTTTAATTTAAAAAAATTACTTAATTTATAACAAACTTCAGATATATCAACAACAAGTTTGGGGGCCCAAGCGATGTGTTATATTCGAAGATTACTGTATATAGGTATAAAAAGGTGGTCGATCACCCACTGACTGTCTCCCTCGATTGCTGCGTGGATCGGGCAGTATGGGTCTAGCACAGGATTATTTTATTTATGACTGATTCTTACTATTATGTCTTTGGCCTGTATTGAGAACACCTCCCCAACTAAACAGTCGTCGGACTGAAAGAGTTGGCAAGGAGAAAAGAAACCATTCGGTTTCAGAAAGTGTCTGCCCCGGAGTGGCTGTAGTAGAGACTGAGTCCGGCTGTAGTTGCTTCAGTAACCCTTTGCGTGTCTGTAGCGGTTTTTCCTGTAGGAATCATCGCGACAAAAACCGCTACCGACACGCAAAGGGTCATGGTTAATTCCATTCGTCCTGTTTTCCCCCACAGGTCCTGCACCGGAAATCCTAAACCCTTCTAGTCCATCACCAGCATCGTCTAATGACACGTTGGGCGGTGCGGGTCCTTCCTACACCGCCAGACCCGCGACCGGCCCACAGGACAGCCCGACTTCACGTGCATTCCCGGACACTGGCTCAACAAGCAGCCTTCACCATCACAAAGGCTGCGACTACCGCCTGATGCGGCAGCAGCCCGAAGACGGCCACTGTCACCAAGGTCCGCCTCCTTACGAAGGTTTTCGGCCTCAAACCCGCCAGCAGCTTCAAGCTGCTGGGCAGATACAGTCGGCATTTTGTGACGCGAGAGATGATGCGAGACATCATGGTGCAGCTGCCTACGATCATGACACCTGCGTTAAGTCAATATAGTATAGATCTACTGGTTGGTGGCTGCACATCCTGATTGACTATCCAGTTCTAACTCAGACTCCGAAATGCCTAATCATTTTGATGTGCGACTGGAATGTGAGCTCGCGCTATTCTCTGTTTATGTCCCCTTTTTCCAGCAGAGCAGTTTGTTTATAATTGCTGTCAACGCGTCTAATACACTATGGAAGGCAGTCAGTGAATCAGCTCGCCCTGCTTCTTCCACGCACAGACCAGTATAATGATAGAGGCAGGCAAGAGGCATGATTCTCATTAGCTTTCGCATCTGTGGGCGCCATGAGGATCTATGTTTATTCCAGACATGAGGTGCGTATCAGTGAGTGTATCTAGTACAGTGGGATAGTGGCCCTTTCTACAGATGGGAAAAGGCATAGATCCTCAGCCCGGGAGTCCGTCAGTCATGCACGTTATAGGACCGTGACCCATGAGAATCTGTGGCTAAGTTTTGCTTTTTCAATTCACACAATTTTAATTTCCAGGCTGAGTGGGGGGGGGGGGGGGGGAGGTAGATTTTTTTTGTTTTTCAGTAACCGTACATCAATGACCATATAAATGAGCACACTTTTTTCCCCTCTTTCGTTCTGGTAAAGACAGTCGGGTTCACTACGGAATATGCTTGGATCTGCTGAGGCACATATACGGGCGGGTTTACTTCTGAAAACTCAGAAATTTAAAAGCCAGGTTACAAATTAAAAATATATACTGACATCGGATTGGACAGGGCTGTTATTTGGTTGTGCGGGCTGGGGGCAGTACAAGATGGTGCTAGAGCCAGCCTTGAAGGCTTTCAGCGGAACTGCCGTCAGATGGTACGGCAGAAGGTTCTCTGTTCCGTCTGATGTGCACAGAGACAAATGGACCTAACAAGAAACATTTTTTCCACCGTTACCGCATACTTTCACGAGGATAATATATTTTTGTTTTTACATCAGACGGATGGCATTTACTGTTTAGCAATGTTCGCCTATAACAATAGACAAAACTCCCCAAGAGGCATAGATCTTCATGCGTTCCGCGCAGAGTGCGGGGCGGCTTGTGAGAAGCTAAATGTATTTTTGAGTCGAATTACCTTCATGGTGCTATGTAATGTTTATGTAGATTAATCGGGTCACTGTTGTGGTGATGAAAAGAACAGAGGCAAAACGTCGACAGCTGCAAGAGTCACATATCTTATACGCGTCACTAGAATCTGGTGCCAGACTGCCTCTTACCCCAACATCAACGACAGAAACTGTCAACGCCTCGGGCCGCCTTAAGAGCTCGCCGCGGCCGCTTTATCGCTCCCTGGTCGTGCCGGCGTGTTTATGTGTACTGTAAACAAATTCCCAACCCTTTCCCGAGGTCTCTGTACAGTCTATTTTTACTCTGAGGCCTCCCTTTCTAAAATTTCTCAGCAAGTCGGCAAAGCTAGGAGTCAGTAGGCGCGGTCATAAGAATCTGTATGTATCTTACCGGCTAGTGTTGCCTCTATGCTGTTATGTTTACGCAGCCGGGATAAAAAGCCCCAAACCAGACACCCATGGCTGTCAACACGCGCGAATCCGACGATCGTCCCAGAAAAATAGCGCGCGCGATTTGTGTACATTCACGGCAGTGCGGCAAACTCGAGTCTGGAGACTACTGAACTGTATCGTAACTGATGTCAGTGCTGAACAACTGACTTTGGCGGCTGTCCGGCTTGCATGATGAAAGCACTGCGGCTTAAGTCCGCTACAGTTCAGCACCTGGCCGCGAAGTTAGTGGCTTGCGCAGGAATTATGCTTTGTCATGCAGCTCAGCACTGTTCACTGCGCATATTATTTATAATGAATAGGACTGATATGCAAAGTCGCCATTTTCGTCAGCCCGGGTTGACGTCTTCGAGTGGACCCTCGCGCGGAACTCGGTAACTGACAACAACAACAAAAATGCCGAACTTCTTCTACCTGCGGCCGTACTAGGTTTCAAGCCGGCAAGCCTAGTGGTAATATTTTACATCAACAAGGCTCGTATCTCGTAACCTTTTCGTATCTCTCGGACGGCGCCGGCCTTTAATGGTTGGCGCCGTCCGAGAAATACGAAAAGCCGCTCAAGTCACGGCCGTTGACGCAGGCTGTTTATTTATTTATTTATTTTTTTAAAGCCGGAAGTGGGATGGGCAGATTGTTTTTCATTCTTGCAGCCGACATGAGGCGCGGAGAACTAGGAGTCATCAGCCCATGTGCGGGTTGTTTTTTGTTAACCCATTCAGCCCTGACGCACTACAGCAGGAGATGGGTCGACCATGATAATTCAAGGGTAGTGCCAGATTAGCTTGGCGCCTGTTGGCGCCAAGCTAATCTGGCACTGCCCTTGAATTATCATGGTCGACCCATCTCCTGCAACTGGTGCATAGTCGTTAGATGACACCTCCAAAATTTGGGAAATACGGCCGTCGGGCTAAATGAGTTAATGCTGTGCATTTACGTCCAATATATAATTTGCGGTTGTGGTTTCACAGTTACAGTGACTGACCAGTGATTCATTTTTGATGTTACTGTGACTGACCACAGGTGATACTGAATTTTTTGTTGTCGTTGTGCAGTGTCCGTATGACTGATCCATGTCAGTCAGTGTGATTTTCGGACTAAAAAGCTGTACTCGGTTGTCTCGACAGCCAGTCCGTACTATTGTATGTTTTATGTTGATATATTTATTGCATTTCCGATTTTTGCGTTTGATCGATTTAAAGGTCTATGCCGGCCTGGGATCGCCGTCACTGCTTATCTGCACTTTGTGTCGGTGTTTTATTTTCAAGTTGTGCTGCTTAACGCCTTTAACCCATGGCCGCATCTGGAACGGCGTTACCTACGTACGAAGTGCACGAGATAGATCGACCATGCTAACTAAAGGTCAGTGCCAGATTAGTCTTAAGGCGCCAAGCTAATCTGGCACTACGGCCTTGAATTAACATGGTCGACCCATCTCCTGTTCAGTGCAGGGCGTCGCGGTCATGTGGGTTAAAACCGGCCAGGCATAACACACATACACAGACTGATATTACTACCTTGTCATTCATGCAGTAATACCGCGCACACTGACATACTTACACGGCGGCCGCAACACACACACACACACACACACACACACACACACACACACACACACACACACACACACACACACACACACACACACACACAACCCAACAAAAACAACAAAACCGGGCAAGAGAGAGACAAAGCCTTTTTGTCAATGAATCCGGTTCTAGTCATAGGTTACTCCCACAGTTAACTCACTACTCATTCAACTCTGAATGACGCCACGGCAAGACATAGATCGAGCGTGATAGTTCAAGGGTTGTGCCAGAATAGCCTTGGCGCCCATATGGGCGCCAAGCTATTCTGGCACAACCCTTGAACTATCACGCTCGATCTGTTTCCAGAAGTGTAATACTGTCTTAAGGGGGCCGCGGAACTTCAAAATTTCAAGTCAGTGCGGCGGATTTCGGTCCCGGAGCAGAATGTGTTGGCCTAGGCCGCCGCGGTCGGGTCGATGTCATGAGACATGCAGGGTTGGATTCCGGGTCCAGTTTGTATTACTGTATCTGCGCATAGGCAGGGAAATACCCTACATTAATGGGGGAAATGACGCACGTCTGCGTCGGTCGTTCGTCTACAAAATGTTCAGTAGAAAATGAATCGAAAGCTGAATATCAGTTGACGGGTTGCACCGAGTGAACAAAGCGAATGCATGTCTTTGGATTTTCCCGTTGGCTGTACTCAGTGACGCGGCTCCCCGGGCTTCAGTTATACGCAGTATAGATCTGTTCATCCTGATACACTAGTGCGGCTTGAAATAAATTTGACAATGATAGTTCAAGAGCGGTGCCAGACATAAATAGCTTGGCGCCGGAGGCACAAGCTATTCTGGCACCACACTAAAACGGTCTGAGTTGATCTATCTACTAAGTCTGCAGGCCTTCATAGGACAATAAGCCGCCAATGTTTTGAAAACTCAGCGTCAGGATGTAATGGGTTAACCCATTCTACCCCAGACACACCTTTGTAAGATAAGGATCGACCATGATAGTTCAAGGGTGACTATGCCAGAATAGCTTGGCGCCTATGGGCGCCAAGCTATTCTGGCATCACCTTTGAACTATCACGGTCGATCTATGTCCTGCACTAGAGTGCAGTCTTCATAGGACAACGGCAAAATTTGGGGATTTCGGTGTTGGGGTAGAATGAGTTAATGCGGCGTTTACTACGGCGGCGCGAGATACTGATTCTACGCCACTATGTGCCCTTGCACTATTTGCACAGAGGGGCTCATTACAGTACATGTATGTCTCTTGCTGCCGAAAATCTGCGGCTTTATTGAGGCTGGTAGTGGTGGTGGTGTTTGGTGTCCTACTAATCCCTTCACCCTGCCAATGCACGCCCATATACCGTCTTTCAGTACTGAAATCTCAGTCGCAGCTTCACTCAGGCTCAGGCAACTCTATCGGTGATGACGTACCGAAAGCCACACTTGAAACGTTCGAGGAACATGAAAACAAATTGGTATCATCAAGAGACAGAGACAGCGACAGCGGGGGCTCATGAGGATGATGTCTCTTGCAGTTGGATGTGTTCACTTTCAGGCATGAGAATCTCAGTCGGCAGCGGCCGAGGGGTTAGCGTGAGCATAACAGTACAGCGCACCGTCGACAGTCAGGAAAACCGTGGCCGGCACTCCCACAGCGAAATTCATAGTTCCCGACTGAGACGCAGAACATTCAGTGTTTATGTCTGACAGTTCAGATAATAAGCTATTTGTGTTTGTCAGCTAATACCCAAATACGTGATGTACCCAGTGTCACCCGTACCCAAAATGGGACCTGCAGCGCATATCAAGTTCAGAAACCAGTACGGTACCCAGGCGCGTGTGTGTGAACGTCAGGCGTTTTGTTATTACAGTCAACGACGCTCAAGTCTTTGACCTTGTCGCATGGAACTGCATTTTCTTAAAAAATAGTTCGACTTATGCGTCTTTTGACTTATCCCAAGTTCGACTTAAGCTTGTTCGAGTTATCCGTTGTAAAATTAGTCATAGAAAGAATTTAACAGCTTTGGGGGGGGGGGGGGGGGGGGGGGATCTGTTCGACTTAAGCGGAGTTTCAAGTTTCCACTCGCCCGTTTTCAACTCAGATACGTTTGGGACGGACTGTAGTCTACATCCAGAACTTGATTGAGGTCTCGCTCGAATTAGTACCTACATTTAAGTTTATTCTGTGGAAACATAAACGTGACTGGTCAAAATAAACAAGATGAAGTTGTACTCAGAGAATTGCTTCAGTTGCACAAGATGAGCGCAAACCCTTTTACCAACTTGAACGCCGACGACTGGATCCGCTCTTACCCGTTCGTCACCATTTAACGCAAAGCGGCCCGGGCCGCGGCCGTTGGCCCAGATTTGCGGGAGGACAGGATATTTATCGACCATGATAATTCATGGGTGGTGCCAGATTAGCTTGGCGCCTGATGGCACCAAGCTAATCTGGCGCTACCCATGAATTATCAAGGTGGATCCATCTCCTGCTGCAGTGCGTCGGGAGTCTAAATAGGTTCGCACACTGACACAAGCAGAGCTCCGGCTTTCTTTGGGAAATCTTCATAATGGGCATTTGGCTTGTATACAAGAGCACCAGGTATATCCAGTTTTAAGATCAGTCTGTTCGGACTTTCTTCTCATCTTTCGTCACCTAATAGTTCATATATCAGAGTTACAGTGTAAAACTAACATTTCAAAAGTATTTTCAATACTAAGTTGGTATGTTTAAAAAGGTTTGCCGATAGCATCCTTGGCCCTAGTTTGAAAATGAATGTCAGTGTGGATTGAATAGTCTCTGATAAAAAATGCCAACATTAACTGTTTGACTTTGGATATCACTGGAAGCAGCTTAAGTAGCGATGATTCCTGCAGGAATCACTGGTCGCAACAAGACCCGCTACTCACAGCCAAAGGGTTAACGTTTACAACAGGCTGACGATAGATGGCCTATTTATAGTCTAACTTTGCTAAAGCAAGTGAGCCCCCCCCCCCCCCCCCCAAAAAAAAAAAAAAAGAAAAAGAAAAAAAGAAAGTTTGACTAGGGTTCAGCGGTTTCCTATCGACATGATATGATCATAAACTGGCTGTTATCATGCCAATACAGATTACTGAAACAGGATTCTTTACAAATAAAAACAGGTTGTAAAACAGGTCATACTGTAATATTCAACAAAAGAACATCTGCACATGACGTCTGACAACAAATAAAGCAAACTCACAAACCAGATAGGTGAGGCTAGCGCTGGCAGAATTGTATGCAAACCAAGGGGAATCACAGCGCTGGACAGACAACAGTTAGATCCCCTGCCCCCGCCTATCAGGCACCCAATCGCCAGCCCACAGAGAAATACGCAGGCCATAGAATAAGATGATCATTTCCATCCTCAAAACGAATGGATCAGGTCTCTTATATAACCCATGTCTTTCTCCGGAACTTAGGAAGTGGGCAGGAGAAACATACATACACAAACATGAAGGTGCGCTACTATATCATATGTGGTCGGGTAAATACCCTGATTTCCCACAGTAGATGCACAGAACATTACACAACAATGTAACGATACAAATTTGCCTCGAGTTATAGATACTCACAAACCAGATAGGTGAGGCTAGCGCTGGCAGAATTGTATGCAAACCAAGGGGAATCACAGCGCTTGACAGACAACAGTTAGATCCCCTGCCCCCGCCTATAAGGCACCCAATCACCAGCCCACAGAGAAATACGCAGGTATAGAATAAGACGATCATTTCCATCCTCAAAACGAATGGATCAGGTCTCTTATATAACCCATGTCTTTCGAAGTGGGCAGGAGAAACATACATACACAAACATGAAGGTGCGCTACTATATGTGGTCGGGTAAATACCCTGATTTCCCACAGCAGATGCGCAGAACATTACACAAAATGTAACGATACAAATTTGCCTCGAGTTATATATACTCACAAACCAGATAGGTGAGGCTAGCGCTGACAGAATTGTATGCAAACCAAGGGGAATCACAGCGCTGGACAGACAACAGTTAGATCCCCTGCCCCCGCCTATCAGGCACCCAATCGCCAGCCCACAGAGAAATATGCAGGTATAGAATAAGACGATCATTTCCATCCTCAAAACGAATGGATCAGGTCTCTTATATAACCCATGTCTTTCTCCGGAACTTAGGAAGTGGGCAGGAGAAACATACATACACAAACATGAAGGTGCGCTACTATATATAAATAAAGCAAACGATTACACTTTTTTATTTTATATCGTTTTCCTACAATACAAATGTAATGGTATTGAATTATAAGCACTGAAACCAAATTAGCTTATGTACAAAGCAGTTTTAAAAAGATATGAAACATACATGCATGCTGGTCTGTGATTGTGATCCATGCAGGTGGTCAGCTGTGAGGTCCAAATTAAATTACAAACCAGCGTGGAAATGTGTATACCCATTTACAATTACAGTGTATGCTGAACACCATGATCAGAAGCAGAGTGTGGACTTGCATAACACTTTCAGCGCCAAGGTCCCATTTCTCAAATTTTGGAAGTGTTTTCTTAACGACTATGTACCAGTTGCCGGATATGGATTGACCATGATAATTCAAGGGTAGTGCCAGATTAGATTGGCGCCTGGAAGTGTGGACATACATAACACTTTTAGCCCCAAGGTCCCATTTCTCAAATTTTTCAAGGGTAGTGCCAGATTAGCCTGGCGCCTCCAGGCGCCAAGCTAATCTGGCACTACCCTTGAATTATCATGGACAATCAATCTCCTGCTGTAGGGTGTTGGGGCTAAAAGAGTTAAGGTAACAATATGTGCTTCATAGCGTATACCCACACTTTGATTCTATGATTTTGTGTCATCAGGGGTGTATAAAAACTCGGGAAATATGCATAAGGATGTGTATGTGAAAAATGCACATTCAAGGGTAACTGCATAAAGCACATACATTTTATAGACCCCACAAAGTCTTTCTTCATTTTCCTTATGAGGAAAGTTTCATATAGAGAAAATGCTGTGGAAATGTAACAGCTGTTGTGATTTACACCTAAAACAATTATCATATTCGCGAAAAGAGATAACACTTGATGACTAATAATAGTGGTACTGTGTCCCGTAAATACCCAAACAAGCAAAGGGCCTCAGACAGACGCCCAAAGTTCCTTCAATTACTGGGAAGATGTTATGCAGAAGATTCGCACACCTTTTTTTTAAATCTGCGCTAAAAACACACCTTTTCCAACTCCATTACCCCACTGATTAATCATTGACTGCTGAGGATTCTGTTGTAGTTTTGCTGTGGTGCCTGGAATTTGTGTGTGTGTGTGTGTGTGTGTGTGTGCGCGCGCATGTAATATTGTGTACAGTTTTTTGTAATTGTATTTTTGAAATTTGTAAGGTGCCTAGAGCTCTACATGCGGTTAGGCGCCATAGAAATCATCATTATTATTTTTATTACCTAAAATTATTTCAAAACAGTTGACGACAGACAATGTTGGTACATTACTCATTGTTTTCATCCCTATGTCATACGACCAATCTCTTTTGCAAAAACCGTACCATGTGACCTCACTACAAAAACCATTGTAGCAACTAATGGCGGACTTTTTGTAGCCCTCATTCTAATGTAGCGTGGATGCCAGTTTTGTTCTATAAAAGATCAGTAAAACGTTCTAAAGTACAAAGTTACTTAGCGTTGTTCGACATAACAGGCACACTACTGGAGATGGCAATGTCATGAAAGATTTTAAATTACCTCAAAAGTCTATTATGTATTAATGTATATTCCTTTGACATCAGTCATGATCCAGGTCGAAAGATTTCTTCTTGAGCTTTTTTTTACGAAAATAGTGGAGGAATGAAAATAAATACATTATTGGTAGCAGGGGCTTGCTGCACTGACCCTTATAGGCCTGAGGGAGGTCAAAGGAACATTGTACCCCGGAGGCCTGAGGGGTACAATTGATGCTTCCTTTGATCTCCCTCAGGCCTACAAGGGTCCGTGTAGCAAACCCCTGCGACCAATAACTTTATTACGGAGTCTCTTGTGTGCTTTGCTGATGATTTTTTTTTTACTACAGGTGTTAAAAATAAATGTGTGCACATGAGAAGTGGACTCCCACTTCAATTTCTAACAGCCTGTAAAAAATAAATAAATAAATAAATAAATAAACAAGAATGTCAAAACCCTCAAGCCTCACGTGCATGAACGATCAGCATAATTAATCTAACCTATGTGACCTTGACCTTTCCAACAGGTCACTGAAATAAGCAAGTGTTCGAACAAAAGGAAAAGGTTGGCTTTTGTACCTGTGAAATCCATGTTTTCTCAAAATTTACATTTTTCACTTTTGTCAACCTCCCATGACCCTTGACCTTTGTGAGTAGTGAACCAAATTAGTATGTATTGAAAGGTCTTATCATAAGCTACCTTTCTTGTTTGAAAAGTTTTTCAAACATCCTAACAAAAACTAAAATCTTACCTCCCAAAATAGACAATTTCCTGATCCCCTGTGACCTTGACCTTTGAAAGAGGTCACTCAAATGGGTATGTAGGGTCTCGCCACAAAGTATCCTTGGGCCAAGTTTGAAGCCTGTGGCTTGCATAGTCTCCGAGAAAATGCCAACGTAAAAGTTTACCACAGACCATGGCGGACACTGGACGACCACTGGCCCAGAACATAAGTCTCACTTTTGCTTCGCATGTGAGCCAAAAAGCAGGCGAGATATAAAAACTGCCATGTGTGTGTACAATGAAGGCTTGAATTCAAAGTAAACCATTCCTGCATAGCCACGTCACTGCATGGCCACAGGACCGGAGTTTTGTGCTGACAGACTCATAGACTCATTTCTGCTTCGCATGTAAGCCAAACACTTGTTTGCATCACACAGATATGCTTACTGACACTTTCGAAGCTGAAAGCCTTTGTACTACTGCCAAATGCTGCAGAACATATATGTGAAGCTACAAATCTCAAAGATAGTATCCTTGACTCCTTGACTACTACTGAGATACCATTCAGCCAAAAGACATGAAACTACATGTTTTTTCAACTGAAAAATATTGTCAGTCAAGGGGTTAATCACATACAATCTCAAATTTTTAGGCAATGTGTGCATACTTCAGCCTAATCTGCACTTGTGTCTACCTTCATCCACATGTACCTGAGGAAAGGGGGAGGGGGATGCACCTTCATCCACACATACCCTCTCTCTTCTGCCTAGTGTTTATATGTACTATACTAATATAGTACACCATGAAACCCACGCCTGAGAGCCGTCTTTCTGATTCAGGCCTGCCTGACCAATAGAGGGTGTACCCAGCGCCAAGTTCTTGGAGGCTGCCTTCGTCCGGAAAACGTACTTCACTGAGCGCGGCGATGTCGATGTTTAACCTCCGCAATTCATGGGCAATGAGGGCGGAGCGACGTTCAGGGCGTCCGCTGTCTGCTTTGTCGAGCATGGTTCGGATGTTCCAGCATGCTACGTTGAGTCCGGTCGTGGTCGTCATGAGAGTGGATCCGTTATTCTTTCTTGTTTTTTGACCGTAGGAGAAGATGCCCGTTGACCGCGGCTAGCCAACTGGGGTTGCGAGGGGACGAGCTTTGGTTAGGCCACCTTTTCTAGGCCCCTCTCCGTGTGGAGCAAGCAGTGCTGTCCCTAGAGAAGGCTGCTTGGTCGTTCAGGGTGTGCCGAGTGATGTTGTCATCCCCAGGTCAACATCAGGCGACCAATATCCTGAACCGCCTGCATGCAGGTTTGAGA
This sequence comes from Semisulcospira habei, assembly GCA_036245525.1. NCBI lineage: Eukaryota > Metazoa > Mollusca > Gastropoda > Semisulcospiridae > Semisulcospira > Semisulcospira habei. The sequence continues at coordinate 64,589,147 of BTPG01000008.1, read as the reverse complement.
CTGCGGCTTCCAGTGACATCTTTCACCTGCCGTTTCACCCCTCGCCCGTTGCTACAGGACTTGGAATGGTCAGTGTCATGGTCCTAAAGCCTGCGCGGTGGAGCTTTTCGGTGGAGTGCAGTGTGCGCAGTAGTGGCCCCACCCTTTAAACCCTTGGTTCGTCTGCCATGGCCTAGCAAGCTGGGACGATGGCATCGAGGCCCTCGGGTCGTAGGTTTTATATCAGACTGTCCTTGTAGGTTTTATATCAGACTGTCCTTGTTCCATACACCTAAGTCAAATACAGGTCAAAAACGCTCAAGTCAAACCCAGGTAAAAAAACGCTCAAGTCAAACCCAGGTCAAAAAACGCTCAAGTCAAACCCAGGTCAAAAAACGCTCAAGTCAAACAAGTGTTTTCCCCAAAGCTTCTCTTCTAAGTTCTAGTAGTAATTCTACAATGTATTTTTTAAACTGCCTAGTTTGGGTTAATTAAACTTTGGATAAGTTGGACGTGTTTCTCCAAACTCGGATAAATGGAACCAATTGTTTCCTATGGCCAAAGCTGGTCTTTCCATGAGACAGCTTTCACAGTATTTGTATTGAGCATTTCCCATTTACACACATTTTTGGTCACACCCACCATTAAGCACCAACAATGGAAAGCATAGGTATGACCCTCAGTAGCAAAAAGGGCCCATGACTGCCAGAGTGGGCCCTTGCACAGTCGTGCACAGGCCCACTGCAGCCATCGTGGGCCTTTGCTTACTTGGACTGTCTCACGCTGACATGTATAGCATTTTGTTTTCCTCCCTACATCACATGACCAGTCACTTTAGCACAAACTGTACCATGTGACCGTGATATAAAAACCCCTGTAGCGAAAAATGGCCGACATTTTATAGCCCTCTCGATGACGCGTTAGGACCTCGTTTTCGAGTCTTGATAGCAACTCAGTTTGACAAATTAGCAGAAAAAAACGCACTAAAGTATTCCTATTTGATGTAATACACATCCTCTACCTTATTTGTTACGATGTGAGGAGCCAACTTATACAATATTTCACCACTAATTACACAGCACAAACAGCAAAAGCCTTCGCCAAATCCATCTCATCGCCATGCACCGAGCATTTTTAAAGTTCGGGAAACCACGGAACAAAAATAGCTTCCGAGTTTTTTTTTTACCAATCAGAGACAGCAATCCGCTTTGCAAACAACACACTGTCGTCTGCTCAGCCACCAACATGCCACAATTTCACCAAAGCACAGAGCAACAAATTCCAAGAACTAAAACGAAAATACACACCCAGCAACACTATACACAAAGCACAATAATTGCCAAAGTTCTCTCTTCACGTCACTCAATACGGGACTATCTGAAGAAAAACATCTCACAACTTTTCGAAGACTATCTGACATCATGTCAATGCTGTAAAATAAAAATCTTACCTTAAAATCCATCTCAGCACTAGTCCTGCTGTTAACAACGAGCGTTTTTTGGTATTCCTTTTTCCAGATATCCAAACACACATGCCACTATAGAATATAACGACCACAATCTGCTGCGCACTCGAAGCATCCCCTTCAGTCATCTTGAATCTAAAAGCACGGCAAGGCACCATGCTAACTTGCACAAGCTGTCACATCAGTGGTCAAATGCCGATCGCTTCATCAAAAAGTTCTTAATTTTTCTGAATCACATATCAGTCAAGAAGCACTGTCACTGTCATACTTTAACGACCTTTTGTAGACATTGCAGCTTGAATCATTCTGTACACAAGCCAAGATTAGCCTTTTACTCGCGAAACTTGCGCTTCTCACGGAATCATGCTACGTCACACTCTGTCTCGTACAGACTGGGAATCCCCAGCAGAACATGTGTATTCAATGGTGTCACCTATCCGCCACAGAAGCGGCCGTCTTCATAAACTCAATTTTTTTCTAAACAATAAACGGAGGAAGGAAAACAAATACGTTATTGGTCGGAGGGGTTCGCTACACGGACCTTTGTAGGCCTTCAGGAGGTCAAAGGAATCATTGTACCCCTCAGGCCTTCGACCTTCGGGGTACAATGATTCCTTTGACTCCCTCAGGCCTACAAAGGTCCGTGTAGCGAACCCCTCCGACCAATAACTTATAATATGTCATGAATATAATATACCTGTCACTTCGGACTTTTTGTTTGTTTGTTACAAATGTTTTATACGCATGGTAGAACCAAGATGAGTTGATCACATTGAAAGGTGCATGCCTCATTCTGCAATGATTTCTGCACAATTTAAAGTCAAAGGTACAAGTCACATGAGCTATGGTAAACCAAGTGAGGAAGAATATCCTCAGTGGGGTCACTCTTCAACTCCCCTTGTTAATGCAGCCACCAGTATTGTTTACAGCACCAGTGGGTGCATGTACAAGGGGTTAAACCATTAACCCCAACACCCCAAATTTTAGGGGTGTCACCTTATGACCATGTACCAGTTTCAGGAGATGGACTGACCATGATCATTCAAGGGTAGTGCAAGATTAGCTTGGCGCTGTCAGGCGCCAAGCTAATCTCACACTGACCTTGAATGATCATGGTCGATCCATCTCCTGCTGTAGTGCGTTGGGTCTAAACAAGCTGCAACACATATATGAGAAGGGTTTGCATTATGTATCTGTTGGTAAAAAGATATGTTGGTCTTTCAACTTCTAACCTGTTATACATTTTTCAGTGCACTGAAAAATGTACAGCAGGTTAGAAGAGGAATGACCAAAATATCCTTTTACCAACAGAGACAAGATCCTCACACCTGTAACCCTCTTGATGCAAACTAAACAGATACAGTTTTTATTGCATCATCAGACTGCCATCCTAAAATGCCACAATCACCGCTGGATATCGTTTCGTCTTCTGTCGACAAGTCTGAGTCAAGGGCTGTCAAACTCTCCCTAGGGGTTTCCAATGTGATAGTATCAACATCTTTGTAGTGAGATTTCAGATGTGTGGCTAATCCAGCTTTGGATTTGATCTTTTTCCCACAAACTTCACAACAGTAGTGCTTGGTTAGTTCTGGGTGGCTAGTCTCGTGTTCTATGAGTGATCGCTTTACCATGAAACCTTTACCACAAACTTGGCACAGGAATGGGAACTTTCCTGAATGTACAAACTTGTGATGTTCTAAGGCAGCTATAGTGCAAAACTGCTTACTGCACACTTCACAAATGTGTCGTTTTTTCTCCAAAACATGTCTCCTCTCGTGGTTGTATAACAAATATTTGGATGTCAGCACCATGTCACAAATGCTGCAGGCAAAATGCTTATCATTAACCTGACTATGGCATCTCTTGAAATGTGTATTCATGTAGGTCTGCCTGCTGAAAGCTTTGCCACAAACTGTACAAACAAAAGACATTGGTCGGTTCTTGTTAGCATCATGGCCTTCTTTGTGATACTCCATATCCTTGCGGTTTCTGAACGGCTGACCACAAACAGGGCAGGTGTAACGGCTGGTTGAGAGTCCCTTGTGTATTTTCTCATGGTATCGCAGGCTGTCTTTGTCGCGATACACTTTGCCACAGGTTATGCATCTGAAAGCCTGGACGGTCCTGTGACGTTTAATATGACTTCTCAAGTTAACTTCATGCATAAAGGTCTTTCCACACTCGGCACATCTGGGTCTTTCACTGTGAGACTGCATATGGAACCTTAGGTATTGATTGCTGCTAAAGCTACGGTTACAAATGGAACAAACTGGCTTTTTCTTCTTGAAGTCCAGTTGTCTCTGGTTAACACTTTCATTTCTGACCTGCGCTTGTGTCCTTGCATCTTCTGCCTCAGCATTATTTTCTGCGTCAATGTTCTCAGGGTATTTTTTTTCACCTCCATGTGCCTTCTTACTGTCCTTGACATCATCTACACTGACCATATCATCACCCTCAGAATCATCAGATTTAATAGCAGGGTCAAAAGCTGTAGATTTTAAATCTTCTGAACCTTCCTGTTGTGTGCTAGAGCAATGGCACTCCTTCCAATGAGAAGCTAAAAGTGCCTTTGAAGGCAAGAGCAGCCCACAGAGAGTGCAAAGAAGATGTCCGCCTGCTCCTGGACTATTATGTGTGCGCTGGTGGGCATGCAATGCTGCATAGTGGTTGAAGGCAGCTCTGCAGAGGCCGCAGTGAAAAGAGAGGCCTGACACATGCTGCAGCAGATGTGTCACCAGATGGGCATAGGATATGAACTCGCGCATGCATGATGTACACGTGTATGTCCCATGAGTCGACTTGTGGGAAAGGACGTGGGTGTCCAGAAGTGTCTTGGAGGTGAAAGATGTGTGGCAAATCTCACAACGGAAGCTGGTTGAACTCGGCTGCTGGGACTCCGATGTTTCCACTGCAGAGGATGAACCAGAAGATCTTGATGTGTTAAACCTTTTGTGTCTGCAGCCAACAGTACTGTTTACAGAACCGGTGGCTGTGTGCCCTATGGGGTTAAGCTGAAGGGTTTCAGATTTCTCACTCTCCAAAGCAGTCACAGTCTTTGAATTAGCTGTTGCTTTTCTGGATCGCTGTCCACATGCTGGCAGCTCTTCCCTTTGAGTGAGTTTTCTAGAACTGCTTCTAGTGGTCATAGACACAGGAGTTGCAGGCTGTGCAGTTGGTTTGGAAATCACCAATGCCTTTGCTACCAATCTGTCTTTGGATGGTAAAAGTCCATCAATCTGACTTAGTCTTCTTTTCCTAGAAGTCAGGCCAGTTTGTACTTTACTGGGTGTTACAGACTTGGTGTGGGTTTGAGTGGACGTACTGGGTTTCCACTCTGTCTGTCTACCAGCCATGGACAACACGGTGATGTTTTCATCATCCCCATCACCAGAGTCAGAGTGTATGCTGATACTGTCACTGTCATGGTCAGTATACACACTGGTTAGTATTCCCTCCGAGTGTTCTGTCAGCATGCCTTCTTGTCTCTGTAGAGCTGAATTTTGCACCGCAGACTGTGCCTGTTCCTGGTTTGATCTTCTTGTTTTGATGGAAGACAAGGACTGTTTGTCCTGAAGCATGGTCAATGATTCGGACGAAAATAACAGGACTCTGGTAGCACTTGAAAGAGTTATGTCATTGCCAGCAGCGTCACTGAGCTCAACAGGAAAACTCTTTGTGGGTGATTGGCTGTTTACCTGTGGCTGACTTTGTTGATCACATGGTGGTAACTGCAAAGCGCTTGAAAGTTTGTCTATACTGTCTTGCAAGGTATGTGACCCTACAACACTTCCAACTTGGCCTGACTGACGTGTTAGTTTGGTGTGAGTCTCATGCAGTGAAAGTTTTTCTGGTGGAGGCACTGCAACTGAGATAGTAAAAGTTTGGTCGCCTATGGTGTAGCTTGCCTCCCACATACTCTTTGATGCCACCACCTGCATTGATTGTGCATCAACACTAAGTTTTTCACCTCTTTCAGCAAGAGCTACTGCTGCATCTGCTAAACTTTCCAATGTCAGCCCTCCTAAATATCTCTTTCTGTCTTTTGGCCTTGGAGTCACTGTGGTCGCAACATCAGCTAAATCAGTCAAACTTGAAAGTCGCTGCCTACTGACAGAAGCTGAACTTGAGCGTGTTCGTCTACGGGGAGTGACCAGACCTTGACCATCATTCTGCTTCCCAACAGCATCTGATACAAAGGAGACGAAAAAAAGGTTATCAAATGAAATAAATCAACTAAAATTACACTTACTCAAAATGTCAAACTGATATAAACGTTTCAATCATTAAATCATTTAGCCCGACGGCCATATTTCCCAAATTTTGGAGGCGTCATCTAATGACTATGCACCAGTTGCAGGAGATGGATAGACCATGATAATTCAAGGGCAGTGCCAGATTAACTAGGCAAAAAGGTAATCTGGCACTACTCTTTAATTATCATGGTCGACCCATCTTCTGATGTAGTGTGTCAGGGATGAATGGGTTAAATTAAACTCCTACTAGTGCACCGGTAACAATGTTCTGTACATCATAAATGAAATGTCAACTATATCATCATATTTTGTAATCCCAAACCACCTAAAGATGGCTGGTTGGTTAGTTCAGGACTTAACCCTTGTGTCAGTAGCTGCTTTAGACAGCACTAACAGGCAGGTTTGGGGGACTACTATTGCCTACGGAGTATGGCCTGAACACTGATCAATTCAGGCACACTCCAAATGTGTTGCTCTGATTTCCCAGGACCTTTCAATGGACATGCTATACACAGGAAGGCTGTCTCTTCGCCTGGGCACACCAAAAGCAATTTCATGCCACCCTTTATTCTTTACCTCAGTAAAGGGAAGAAATTCCCCCTAGCCACAAATAGAATTCACACAGCAGACAACCTAAGTCCTAATGCTGACAGCCATGTGTGCAGTTCTAAACAAAGGATAGGGTGATGTAGGTGGTACTCGTTTACCCATTTGGCCCCAAGACCCTGCAGCAGGAGATGGATTGATCAGGCGCCAAGCTCATCTGGCACTACCTTGAATTATCATGATCAATCCATCTCCTACAACTGGTACACTATCGTTAGACAATGCCTCCAGAAGTGTGAAAATGGGGTCGTGGGGTTAAGAGGGCTAAAATCGACACATAAACAAGAACAGCGAAACCCTCATGGCTCACATCCACTATCTTTGTAGCAAATTTAATCAGAAAGTTTCCAAACATGTCGATAAAAACCAACTTCTTCTTCTTGTTCTTCTTCTTGAACGCCGTCACAGTTGGAGTTTGGCTCTCAAAATAAAATCTGTGGTCTTCTGTAGCGCCTCCACAGGCCCAGTACAGATTCTCTTGTAGAGTGGCGGGTTTCGGCCATAAACCAACTTCTTATAAACAATTTCATCCCCAAATCTACAGTATTGTTTGCAGCTCACAATCGTTTTTCTTTTAGGAACATTCACAGTTGTTCATATTTTAAACTTACCCTTCTGATCCATTTCCCTCCTCATAAGCTACCTTTCTGCCAAATTTGTTGAAAGGTTTAGCAGAAGTGCTGATAAAAGCTAAAATTCTATTTTTTCACATCATTTGCCCATCTCTTGTGACCCTTGACCTTTCCGAGGGGTCATCCAAATTAGCTTGCATAGGAAGGTCTTATCATCATGCATCTCTGGACCAAGTCTGTATTTGAAGTTGTAAAAAATATTTGAGAAATGTTTTTTTTGTGTCAAGAAATAGCTATTTGTGACCTATTTTCTGATCTCTTGTGACCCTTGTCCTTTCCAAGGGGTCATCCAAATTACTATGCATGTTACGATTGTGGGTGTTTTGTTCTGTGAGAGCATGCATGTGTTAATCGTAGGAAACGATCCGATATTTGTTTGAGCTATCTTGGTTACGTATCACGTACCTTTTCAGTAAGATTTTCTATTGTTCACGCAGATAGCGGAATTGGTTTTGTTATGATACGCTAAGTTTAGTCCGGAAGCTTCTAGCAAAGTTGCACGGAGAATAGCGGTAGTAGAGCCGCTCTATTTTTAGTCATAGTTGTTTTCTGTGCGCGTGAATTCATCAGCCTGTCAATGTGTTTTATGTTTGGTCTTGAACGGCCTGCCATACTTTTGTTTGACGTCATTATAAATTAGGATTTGGGGCTGAAATGAGCAGTCAAATTTTTGTAGACTATTGTAGTTATTCTAGAAAGTTCTTTTTTATTAATGTTTATGAGTTTCAGTAACGTGTTCCGTTTCGATTGGTTGCGTCGTTTGAATTCATTAGATTTTTCTGGAAAGTCATTTTACTATAAAGGTTGGTGCTAGGAAGCACGTGTGTACTTTGTCACGCATTGTCAGTTGTAGGGACACACAGTTTATCGTAGGTACATGGCCCGTATAGGGTGTACATTGTGAGAGACGCAGCGTAACGGTGGTGTATGTTGTGTGAGAAACTTTGTGTCGCCTGTGTTGACATTTTCAAAGGAGACATTGTATCAGTGTTGGTACATTTGGGAATGCATCGTGTGGAGATCACATCGCTGAATTAAAATATTGTTGGAACTGTTACTCCAGTGTAGCCTACATCCTTAAGCCATGTGAAATGGGTTGCAGCTGAATGAAGTTTATTTAAAAGAACCTTACGTGTGTGCGCCTGGTGTGCTTATCATACTACGACTACGACTCAACACGTAACAGATTGGCACCTCTGACGGGACTTCTTCAGTTGGCTCAATGGAAAGGGTAGCAGGAGAAAACAGCCAGCAGTGAAACGCAGAGATGGCGACATCGGAAATGGAGACATTCCTGAACTTCGAAAAGAAATGTAGACTCGAAGGAGCTCAACTCCTCGAGTTTGTAAAGGAGAGAGAGAAGGAGAGATTAGAGAGAGAGAATTGGAGAGAGAAAAAAAGAGATGAGAGAGAGAAGAAAAGGAGAGACTGGAGAAGAAGAAAAGAAATTGGAGAGAGAAGAAAGAGTTAAAGAACGTGAAATCAGGAAACTCGAAATTGAACGAGAAGAGGCAGAGAAACCGCGAAAAGAAGCAGAGAAACAGCGAAGAGAGGCAGAGAAACGACGAGAAGAGGAGCGAGAAGAGGCGGAGAGGCAGCGTCAACATGAAATTCATCTAAAGCAGATGGAGATAGAGGCACAGAGCCAGAGGGCTACTGAAGCAACAGCCTTAGACAGCAGAGAGCAAACAGCCCGTTCGCCAAAGCGTCCACCTTTCACAGAAAATTCAGATAAGATGGACGCTTATCTGGAGCGATTCGAGCGCTTCACAAGCAGAAATAACTGGAGACAAGAGACTTGGGCTATCAAGCTAAGTGCACTTCTAACTGGCAAAGCGCTTGAATTTTATACCCGTTTGCCAAGAGAAGAAGCCGAAGATTATATGCAGTTGAGAGCCGTCCTGCTGAGACAGTACGACTTCACTGAAGAGGGTTACAGGCGACGATTTCGGAACTGCAAGCTTGAAGAAGGAGAAACACCCGGCCTATTCATTGAAAGAACCAGGAGCTACCTGGAGAAATGGACAGAGCTGGCTGGTTTAAACAAAGAGTACCAGGACCTGTGTGACCTCATCATCAAAGAACAAGTCCTCAACGCATGTTCAAAAGACCTTGCCGCCCACCTCAGGGAGCAAAAAGACCAGTCCCTAAAAACCCTGGCCGACTTCGCTCAAAGATACCTGGACGCCCACAACATGAAGTTTGGGCCCAGTAGGCCGCAGCATGTGTCTGCACCAGCAGAGGACATCCACAATGTCAGAGACACCCCGAAATACAAGCCGGTGGAGAACTTGACATGTTTTCTCTGTGGAAAGAAAGGTCACAAAGCGATACGGTGTCCTTCTAAAGATGTTCCCCGAGGCGACAACATCAGAAGATCCAACCAAGATGGCGGGATAGCAGGCAGAAGCAATACCACGTCTCAACACAGAGCCGCCGCTGTACTAGCCAATGATGTGACGTCATCCAGTGACTTTGAGTCTGGAGAAACGCGAGTGACACCGGAGCTGATTGAATCTTTCAGAAAGAATGGACGCATCCCAGTAGGAGATGAGGCTACATTTTTACCAGTCTCAAACATCGTGCTGCCTGACAATGAAGTGCCGAACATGCCGGTGGTGTCAGGATTCGTAGGCGACACACCAGTGAGAGTGCTGAGAGACATCGGTTGTAGTTGCATCATCGTGAGAGAGGACCTAGTAACTGAAGACCAGAAGCTACAGGAGTGGACCACCCTCATTTTGGCCGACGGTACTGTGAGGATTATCCCCCTTGCCAATGTCAGCATCGACACCCCCTACCTGAGAGGAGAGGTGAAGGTGCTATGCATAAAGACCCCTGTCTACGACCTTATCATTGGAAACATTGATGGTGCCAGAAACGCAGACAATCCAGATCCAGAGTGGAGACCAGAAACATGTGCTGTTACCACAAGAAGTCAATGAAAGAAGAGTCACCAGACCATTCCTTTAAAAGTGGCGGACAACACAGAAGCAGCTGGGACAGGCTGGTGGAGCTACAGAGAGCTGACCCCTCGCTTGACAAGTTCCGAGGTCAGGCCGAGCCCGTGACGCGAAAGGGAAAGGAGATAACCTTCGAGACCAGAAGAGATATCCTGTACCGGATATTCAACAGCAATGGAGATAAACCTGTGCATCAAGTAGTACTTCCTGAACCATTAAGGATGCAGGTGATGAAATTGGCCCATGATTCCATATTGGGAGGACATTTAGGAATCAACAAGACCCTCGATAGGATCCGAGCCGTCTTCTACTGGCCTGATATGGGAGGTGACGTCACCCGATTCTGCAGGTCGTGCGACATATGCCAGAAAACAATCTCCAAGGGAAAGGTGCCCAAGGTTCCTCTAGAGAAAATGCCATTGATCGATATGCCTTTCAAGCGGGTGGCTGTAGACCTGGTGGGGCCAATATCTCCTCCAAGTGAAGATGGTCATCGCTACATTTTTACCCTGGTGGACTACGCTACACGTTATCCTGAGGCCATACCATTGAAGAAGATCGACACTCCAACAGTGGCAGAGGCGCTCGTCGACATGTTCAGCCGTTTGGGGATTCCTGAGGAGATCCTGAGTGACCTGGGAAACTCGTCTCCGACTGCATGGAGGAAGTCAACCGGCTATTGAGCATCCGACACATTACTACCACCCCTTATCACCCCATGTGTAATGGGCTGGTTGAAAAGTTTAATGGAACATTGAAGGCTATGCTGAAGAAACTGTGTGCTGAACAGCCAAGGTTGTGGCACAGATATATCAATGCCTTGCTCTTCGCATACCGTGAAGTTCCTCAGTATTCAACAGGGTTTTCCCCTTTTGAATTACTGTACAGTAGGGCTATAAGGGGGCTTATGCACATCCTGAAGGAGCTGTGGAAAAAGGATATCGACGTGCCTGAGGTGAAGATCAGCTACCAGTACGTCTTCGACCTGAGACAGAAGCTGTAAGATACCCTCAGGATGGCTCGAGAAGAACTAGGGAAGGCGCAGAACAAGGGGAAGCATTACTATGATCGTAAGGTGAAACCTCGACGATTCCAGCCAGGTGACCAGGTACTGGTTCTTCTTCCTACCGACAACAACAAACTCCTAATGCAGTGGAAGGGACCCTACGTTGTCGACACGGTGGTTGGCATCAACGACTACAGAGTCAAGGTCAACAACAAGGTGAAGACTTACCATGCTAATCTGCTGAAGAAGTATACTGAGAGAGGTTATCAAGACAAAACACAACTGGCGGCATCGGTGCGTCTTGCTGATGACGAAAGATTAGACGACGAGAACCTGTTTGACCTTAATGAACTCCGTCACAAGGAGGATGTAGAAGATATTCAGTTTGGTCAGAATCTGACCCAGACTCAACAAGAATAACTGGGCGTCCTGACTCAAGAGTTCAAGCATCGGTTTACACCTGACCCAGGAACAACAGACACCATCCAGCACAAGGTTAATCTGACGTCAAATGAGCCAGTTCGCAGCAAACCTTATCATCTTCCTTATAACACGAGGGAAGAGCTGAAAAAGGATATCAAGGAAATGCCGAGTCTGGAAGTCATCAGGGAGTCCAAGTCACCATATGCATCCCCAGTTGTCATCGTGAAGAAACCAGATGGATCCAACCAGGTGTGTGTGGACTACCGTAGACTCAATAAACTAACAGTCTTCGATCCAGAGCCTATGCCCACAGCAGAAGAACTGTTCCAAAAGGTCAGTGGAGACCGATTTTTCTCCAAAATTGACCTAAGCAAAGGGTATTGGCAAATCAAGGTTGCAGAAAAAGATATCCCCAAGACAGCCTTAGACACACCCGACGGTCATTGGGAGTTTCTGAAGATGCCTTTTGGTATGGTGAACAGTGGTGCAACGTTGAAGAGAGGACTGAAAAAGATCCTAGAAGATATGCAGAATGTGGTCTTTTACTGGGAAGACATTTTGATCCACACCAAAACTTGGGGGGATCACCTCAAAACCCTCCGAGAACTGTTCCAAAGACTGTCAGATGCAAATTTCACCATCTGTCCAAGCAAGTGTATTCTTGGGGCCGACAACATAGACTTCATCGGACACAAATTGAGCGAAGGTTTAAAAGGGCTACATGACAACAACGTGCAGAAGATCAGGGATGCCCCACGACCTACGACCAAGACGCAAGTCCGCTCATTTATGGGATTGGCGAACTACTACCGGGAGTTCATACAAAACTTTGCGGCAGTCACAGGACCTCTGACTGACTTGCTGAGGAAAGGACAACCTAAAGTGGTGAAGTGGGAGGAGGCCCAAGAGCGAGCATTCCAGGCAGTTCGAGACATCCTAACCGAGAAGCCTGTTCTACACCTCCCTGACCCATTGAAAACTTTCTTCCTGAGAAGAGATGCCTCCAACGAAGGAGTAGGTGCAGTTTTAATGCAAGAAGATAATGGAAAACTCCACCCAGTGAGCTACGCCAGCAAAAAGTTGACCAGAGCTGAGGGAAACTACTCGACCATCGAGAAGGAGTGCCTAGCCATCATCTGGGGAGTAAGGCGGTTCGAGCTGTACCTTCTGGATGTGCCATTCGTTCTCCAAACAGACCATCAGCCCTTGAACTATTTAAACTCTGCAAAGTTTACAAATTCTCGTATTATGAGATGGGCGATGTTCTTGCAGAATTTTGACGTTAAATTGCAGTCTATCAAGGGTTCGCAGGTTTGGAGCGGATTACCTGAGCAGAGCAGTTTAAATGAACATTTCTGTATCCAGAATAGTTTAAAGAAACATTTCAGTGTCCATGACAGTTTAAAGGGACATGTCTGCACTCATAACAGTTTAAAGGAACATGTCTTCGCTCAGGACAATTTAAAGGAACTGTGAGACGATTATTTTTAAAGTAGTTGATTTGATTTGATTTTGATGTGAAATTGTATTTGTTTAGGGTTTTGTGTAGGTTGACACAGCCACAACCGTATTTTGAGATTTGAGAAGAAATTTTTGCGACATTTCATTCTAAACAGGGGGGTAATGTTATGATTGTGGGTGTGTTGTTCTGTGAGAGCATGCATGTGTTAATCGTAGGAAACGATCCGATATTTGTTTGAGCTATCTTGGATACGTATCACGTACCTTTTCAGTAAGATTTTCTATTGTTCACGCAGATAGCGGAATTGGTTTTGTTATGATACGCTAAGTTTAGTCCGGAAGCTTCTAGCAAAGTTGCACGGAGAATAGCGGTAGTAGAGCCGCTCTATTTTTAGTCATAGTTGTTTTCTGTGCACGTGAATTCATCAGCCTGTCAATGTGTTTTATGTTTGGTCTTGAACGGCCTGCCATACTTTTGTTTGACATCATTATAAATTAGGATTTGGGGCTGAAATGAGCAGTCAAATTTTTGTAGACTATTGTAGTTATTCTAGAAAGTTCTTTTTTATTAATGTTTATGAGTTTCAGTAACGTGTTCCGTTTTGATTGGTTGCGTCGTGTGAATTCATTAGATTTTTCTGGAAAGTCGTTTTACTATAAAGGTTGGTGCTAGGAAGCACGTGTGTACTTTGTCATGCATTGTCAGTTGTAGGGACACACAGTTTATCGTAGGTACATGGCCCGTATAGGGTGTACATTGTGAGAGACGCAGCGTAACGGTAGTGTATGTTGTGTGAGAAACTTTGTGTCGCCTGTGTTGACATTTTCAAAGGAGACATTGTATCAGTGTTGGTGCATTTGGAAATGCATTGTGTGGAGACCACATCGCTGAATTAAAATATTGTTGGAACTGTTACTCCAGTGTAGCCTACATCCTTAAGCCACGTGAAATGGGTTGCAGCTGAATGAAGTTTATTTAAAAGAACCTTACGTGCGTGCGCCTGGTGTGTTTATCATACTACGACTATGACTCAACATGTAACAATGCACAGCAAGGTCTTACCATTAGGTACCTTTGTAGTACCAAGGGCTGTATTTATATTTGAAAAAGCAGGCGAGATATAAAACGCTGAAACACTGCCATGGATGTGTACACACCTGAAATGTACAATGAAGGCTTGAATTCAATGTAAACCATACCTGTGCAGCCACTTTGCTGCATGGCCACAGGACTGGAGTTTTGTGCTGACAACTGAGCATGTTTCTGGAAGTGCAGTGTTAGAGATGAAAGGGAGGAAAAAACACCAACACAGTGTGAACACTTGTAAAGCTCATGACGCTGGTGAGCAGAGATGAGATGTTGAGAGATTTGCTGCATGTAGGAGAAGCTTTCCTCGCACACATCACACTGGTATGGGCGGTCTAACTGCCACATGGCATCTTCCACCACCTATGGTAAAAGAAGAAGAAGATACAAGTACCGATAACAAATTTTAAAAATTTCCAACAGAGAAACAACCCTTAGCAAGGCCACGTACAATAATATTTGTGTTTCTTTCTTTCTTGGAATTTCTTTGCATTTTTTAAATTTGGCAGTCACCTTTTTGCGCCCATGTGCCCCCAGCATAAAAAAAGGTTATAGAATTGTTTCCCTTAGACCACTGCTTACTTGTCATTTTTTGTTTTGCTTTTTTGTTTGTTGTAAAAATACACATTTCTTGTTTGTTCACTTCATAAAATGTTTCGTCAAGATGACAATAAGTTTCCTTCAACTAGGGTTATGCTTGGTGTAACAATACATGCTTTCATAATGATTCAGTGATGTTTCACATTGAAAGAGGGAGTGTGACCATAACATTGCGTATCATAATATAGTTTGAAAAAACTGTCCTTTGGAATACTTTGGAGAGCTCTAGCAATACATTTGTGAGAGGTAAATAGTGACAATACCATTCAAATTGAATTCTCACATGCACGCGCACACACGCACACACAGAGTACCTCTGCAGCAGCAGCCAGTTCCAGGACGCTCATGCGTGCTCGCATGGTTTCAGGAACACTGGGTGGTCCCTCTTCCCTTATGATTGTTGAATCCATTCTTTTTATGGCATCCTTAGCCTGTTGCTTCCTTGTCTGTGGGGACCGAGTTGTTGTCTGCTCTGAGGGTGATTGTGAAAAGCTTGGTTTTCGGAAGTCCTTGTTTGGAGGCTTTCTTTTGGATAAAGCAGGTTTAGATGCAGCAGCATTACCAGCAGAATGCTTTATGACGGTAGATTTTTCAATTTCATCCCATCTCTGCTTGTGTTTCTTCCATGTTGACTGAACCCTACCAGGCCGTGGGCGTTTTCTGTGCAGTTTAGGGTGAGCTTTTTTAGCGTGTGCTGCAAATGCAGCAACAGTAGAGAAATGTTCACTACACTCATTGCATGCAAATGCAATTTGAGAGGAACCTTGCTCTTGGTTCTTGCTTTCTACAGCCTTTTCAGTAAAAGATTTGGCACTTTTGACAGAAGAGGACTTCCTTCTTACAGCTGGAATTGTTTGTGGTTTTGACTTTTCTATCTTACTGCACCTGTTGTGCTTGCGGACAGTGTAGGAAGGCAAGTCTAAGTTTGCAAGATCATCCTGGAGAAGAGGAGAACCACTACTAATGCCAAAATTTTCTGACCTACTTGCTTTTGTGGATGCCGACTTGATCCCATCTGCTGCTGGTACTGTTTGCAAAGGCTGCTGTGGTGCATCAATCTTCATCACAGACTTTTCACCAGCTTCAAAGGACTTCAATGAATGGTCAGGGTGTTTGGTAAATGTCTCTTTATCAGTACTCATGACATCACTCGGTCGAGTCTTTGGCTTTCTGCCCTTTTTCCTTGCAGTTATGGGATTTCCCGGCAAAGATATCACACACATTGTCTTTGTGTCTTGTGCAGGAAGTGAAATCAGTACACTGTTGGTGTTGTCTAGGTTTTTGTCAGCAGAAAAGGTTGGTTTAGGTTTCAGAGTGCTGGTCCTTGTTGTAGAAATCTGTCCTGTGCCACTGAGAATGTTTACAGAGGTGGAGTTACTTGTTTTTGTGGAGGTTGGCTTTTGCCCATGTGTCGGAGTATGGGCAACAACAGCTTCCATAGTGGAAAACAGCTCACCACATATGAAGCACTTGAACTTTGTCTGTCCCAGTGTTCTTACCTGTGGCACAGCTGGTTGGTACTCTGCAGCAGTAGCTGTTTGTGAAGGTTCAGGGGTTTCTGATGTCTCTTGCATTATTTTCCCTGGGTTTTGGAAGGAGTCCCCAGTATCTGATAATTGATGGGAAAGTTTCTGTATGTTGTCTTGTCCAGATGTAAGTGTTGCAGAAGGTGCCAGTAAGCTTACAGCTCTTGTTTGGCCAGCAGACTCATTTCCTTTGCCAAGTTCCATTGGGCTGACTGGCACTGGCAACACTCCTTGTGTCATGCTTATTTTTTTCACTGCAGATAATTGTTTTAGGTCAGGAGGTAACAGCGAAACAGACTTTGAAAGAATTGTTGATGCAGGAGAAGTGCTACTAATGGTGATGATCTGAGGTCCTCGATCTCTGTTGGGGACTGGATAGGTCACTGACCAAGGTACAGATGAAGGTGGTGTCTGAGAGACTGCCAAGTGAGACACTGAACTGGAGACAACAGATGAGGAAGGCATTGATAAGTAAGCTGCCGGTAGTTTAGCAGGTGATGTTGAAAGAGTGCTGATTTCAGACAGGCCAGCAGGGCTCTTCTTTTTGTTGGCCATGTCACACACATGAGTAAGGGCTGCTACTCGCGTGGCAAACAGTCTCTGACAATGGCAGCATTTGAACATGGATATCTTGTCAGTCAATTCAGCTGTCTGCTTGCTAGGAATAGGGGCCACAGTCACACCCACTTCACTTTGGGAATGGTCAGGATTTGTTATGTCTTCTCCTGTATAATTTTCACCAATAATCTCCTGTCTATTACTAGGTTTCTGATGGCCATAAAAAATGGTGACTTCCGCAGAATCAGCAGAAGTTTCCATGTTTGTGACACTCAAATCAAAGGTATCATTTGGGTTCACCATTACATCTCCCTCTAATTGCTCCGATTCTTCTGCGCCACTAAATGCTAGTGAAGTGCCAGTTGGTGCATTGTTCTGATCTAGAATTAAATCTAAAGCACTGTCTTCAAGGAGTGCTATGCTCTTGGAGCATTGATGTGAAGGTCCCCTGCATACAGCAACTTTGTCTGATTCAGCTGTGTGAGCAGTCTCATCTGCAGCATCTCTATCAAATTTCTGTAAAGCCTGATTGAGATTTACCAGTGATACTGTAAGATCCTTCAGCTGCATTCTATACATAGTTGTTTCAAGACCCTCAGCTAAGGATGCAGTTAATGCAGGTTCTAAAGGTAATTCTGGCTGGAAAGCTGCTAACGCATTAGAAAGATGTGTATTATCAGCATGCTCTGCTGATGGAACTAAAAGAAGATTTTCTACAGATGTGCCTTCTCCACTATGTAGCTCCACTACTGGCTTAGACATCAGTCTTTGCCAAGAATATTGGGCATGATCACACTGAGGTACAGCGTTACAGAGTTTAGGAGTTTTATTTCCTATAGCTGACACTTCCTCTTCTTGAGACACATCAAGCACACCCAAGTCTCCCAAAGTGTTGTCCTCCGCAGCATCACCTGTTTTGTCTTCTATGATGAGTTTAGTTGTCTCACCAAAGTTCTCGCCTGGGATGCTAATTTCATAAGTGCAAGAACCACCAGTATTTGGGCTGACAGTATTTTTGGCCCATCTTAACTGATCCTCATAAATGATGACTGTGTTGGTATCTGCATTGTAATGACCAAATGGGCTGGGCTCAGCATCTTCCTCTCTGGTAGAAACTTCAACACTGGCAACTTCTGGAAACAAGTGTGGATCTTTGGGGTCAGGTCCTGGTGTGGGCGCCAGTGTATCTGCAAAATTACTGCTGCCCTCTACAGGGCTGGATGCAAGCATGTTGCCACCAGGATTTACTGGCTCCACAACAACTGCTGAAGGGGAGGACATCACTCCTGGTCGCTTGAGGTACAGTGCAGCACTCGGGAACTGGCAGTCCCGGCGATGTAGCTTAATCTCTCTTTTATCTGCAAACATCTGATCGCAGTTGAAACAGACAAAGTGGATGGCGGAAATGTGGGCCTTGAGGTGTTGCTGGTGATAGAAGGCCTTGTGACAGAGATGGCAGTGGAGATCTGGGGCAGGCTTGTGTCGAACCATGTGTCGCGCTAGGTAGCAGTGATCTACAAAGCCCATGCCACACACTCGACACATGATGGGCAGCTCACCGCGATGGTGACGCATGTGTACCTCCAGGTTTTTTTTTGTCTTGCACTTCACAGGACACTCTGGGCAGATGAATGGTCGGTCCGAGGAGTGGGACCTGCGGTGCGTGTTGAGATGTCCACGCCTGAAGAAAGTTTTCCCACATTCATGGCACATAAATGGTTTTGCACGTGGTGTGGCTGAATGCACCGCTGCCTCATGCTGCTTAAGATCTTCTTTAGCATAAAAATCTCGCCCACAATAACCGCAAACATAGAATTTCTTCCCCTCATGTTTTAGTTTGTGCCGAATAAGGTCAAACTTGGCTTTAAACGATGCATCACACTGGTCGCAAGCAAAGGGTCTGATGTCACTGTGACTGGAGCGGATGTGCACATTAAGGTCTTGTTGACTCAGGAAGCTCATGTTGCAAAACTGGCATGTGAAAGTGGACGAGTCTGCCTCCGAGATGTGCTTCTTCTGGTGTGACACCAAGGCACGTTTACTGCTGAAAACATCATCACACTTACTGCAAGGATGGGACTCGTGAGACAAAGCATGGATCTGCATATGCTTTGTTAAAGCTCGCTTTGAAGGAAAAACATGTTGACATGTTTGACACATGAGTTCTGTGTGTTCTAGCCCCTTAGCTTTATTTACAGTGTGCTTGATAAGATGGAGAATGTACATCCTTTCTAATCTAAACAGGACTCCACAATCAGCACAAAGAAATTTACCCGACTGGTTTTTACATGTTTTTTCAGATGTACTCAAAGGCTCACACTTGTGCTGAGAATGTTCAGAAAGGGTGGTGAAATGTGTTTTGCATAGATCACATACCAAATTTCTATCTGATTCAGGACTGCATTTGGAATGCAAGTGATCACTGAAATCTGCCTGTGTGGTAAACAATAGCTCACAAGTGGTACACTGTAAGAATGTGATGTCCTTGTGAGCCACGGTGTGGCTAGACAAGTCAGACAATTCAACAAATGATTCATGGCATGCAGGGCAAGAGTACTGTTTGCAGTTTTTCTTCGCCGTCTCGGATTTATTCTTGTGGCTGTATGCAGCAGACACAGGCTTGGGTAAGGTTGCTTTGAGTGCCTTATTCTCTGTCTTTTTAGCCGAGTTCTTTGAAGTTTTTGACACAGTGTGTGCAGTTATGGTGTGTTCAGCCAAAAGAGCATGATTTGCAAATGGTTTTCCACAGTGTCGACATTCAATTTCAAAGTCTTCCGAGTGCTCTGAAAGGTGCTTTCGAAACCTTGCCATTGAGACAAATACCTGACCACAGCTTCTACACACAAAAATACCTCTACCGCCAGATGTGGCATAGTGTTCTAGGTTTACTTTCTCTTGTTCAGTCAGTTCATCTTTCTTCTTAGACTGGGAACTGCTGATGCTGTCTGCTTTATCTGTGGTTTTGTCTGGTGCCTCTCCCCCTACAATGGATCTGGTATTCATGATTTAAGTGTGCACCACAGCCCTTTCAATTCTTAGCTTGTCTACCATTCCTAAGAAATGAACAGCACGGTGGTTCTGAAAAGATGATCGATCGAAACTCAAGACTGCAAACACTAAAGGTGTAGCTGCTCTTGGTGTGCTGATTGTGGTGTATGTGTGTTTCACTATGAAGCTCCTCAGGCCAAAAACAGCTGGAGTCACTGTCTGTAGTGTATGTCACTGCCAACTGGTTCTGCTCTGTTGGCAAAGAAATCAGATGGTCAGAAACTCAAGTTTAATCTCCTGCAATAACCAGAAAAGGCTGTGCAATCTGCAGCAGACAAACACCAACAATTTTAAAATTGTAAACGCACTGTTCAGTCCTGCTTAACCTATTTAACCCCAAGGCCACATTGCCCAAATTTTGACACAAATTTGGGGGGGGGGGGGGGTGTCACCTAGCGACCGTACCAGTTGCAGGAGATGAATCAACCATAATTCAAGGTTGGTGCCAGATTAGCTTGGTACCATTTGGCACCAAGCTAAATCTGGTAATACCCTTGAATTACCATGGTAGCTTAGCAAGGACATGATTGAAAAAAGGTCATTGAATGTACCTAATCATTTATCCTTGAAAAATAAAGTTTTGTTTCATTTCATTTCATGGTCATCCCATAACCTTCCATACTGCATCAGGGCTAAAAAAAAAAAAGTTAACATGCCGTGAGACAGGCGAAAACATGGGTCGGAGTCACAAAGTCTGTCACTCTCTCACTCGCACACACACAGTGACAAGCAAAACTAGTGTAATATTTGAACAAACGAAAACTAGCAGACACTAACAGAGATCTCTGGGGTTTGGTTTTTCGCTGCCAACTTCTTCTGTAAGTAAACACACTGAAGGTCGTCACTTCCTGTGACAGCAGTGCAGTAGAGAAGGGCAAAAGGAACAGGGAAGATTACCAACAGACCTCTATTTTACACCAACAACGAGGGCCAGAATAACATCAGTCAGTATCCCCAGTTTAAATCTACACAAACCATGTCGTGACATTTTTTGTTTGATCTTCTCGTTTGAAACACGGCCAGCAAAATAAACAAGTTTAGTTTGCGCATGCGTACAATGAGGTATAAACCGGAAGTGCAGGCGTCGCGGGAGGTCCTGTTGTTAACCTTTATTTTTTATCTGATAATAAAGAGTGACAGTAATAAAATCAACACTCATTATCGTTGTATGCAATTAGTTACTTATACGAAAGCATAAAAGATCACTTATACATTTCAAAGAACAACAACAAAAGGAAATCACTAGTACATTTCCTTGGAAAAAACATACTCCCCATTCACCAAAATGGCAGCGTACCGTCTAAGGCGGAACCGCGTTTCTTGCATGGTATGTTACAGTGGAACTTCTGGATTTTTATAGGTTCACTCAATGAATCGATTTGTGGTGTGTTATCCTTCTTCGTCTTCTTCTTTGTAGTGATAGTGATGATCTCTTAGTAGAGTATTATTTTACTGTGTTTACTAATATCCTTTCGGCAAAGCTGTCCTCCAGTCCCCAAAACTGTCGGCCACGGAACACAGTGCCGTTTCCGTACTGTCCAGTCTCTTAGCCATAGTCAGTCCCAGGCATCCCCTAATATTTCAGTCCCCTAAAAAACACTACTGTCCACCAGCTGCACATTTGCCATGCACAAAATAACAATGTTACAATAAAAACAGCACATTGACAGTCTCATTTCTTGGCTATGAACCTGATTCCTTACCAACCCCACACCTAAGCACAGCTGAAATCAGCGTGCCCATCAAATCACTACGTCAATGGCAACTCAACATAGGCCCACAATTGTCCACTGGATACGCTCAGGATGGTATGAATCAAAGCACCAAACATGTCTCCTCTCATCTAACCAAACATTTCCAGCAAATTCCAACATTCAGCCCTACTACAAATTTTTAAACAAGGCAAAAATTATTTTTAAAAACACCGGTCCTCTTACTGCCTCAACTGGCCAAAATAATTGACTATGTAATGTGACCTGAAAGAGGAACTCTCCCACCTGAACACCATTTAATCTGCCATCAGTGCAACCCTTAGACACTAGCTAAGTCAAACCCAAAGTGACACCATTGAATGTTGCTGCATCTTTAAGTTATGGCCCATTATAAGAAGTGCATTGTTGTGGCGTTTACTATGCTGTTGATGTTTTGGATCATGCATATCTGATGCCATGAAAAACAGCCTAGATATGGTCAGAATGCCTCCAAAATTGGCATGTACATCAAGTAATATATCTGATTTTTAGAAATGTTGCATTTGAGGCATAGGCACATGAAAGTTTATTTTTTCATATTTTTCCATTACCCACCCCCCTACTTTTTCTGTTTTTCCAACTTTACACACACATGCAATACAGTCAAACTGACTTCTGGTGGGCTGGACAACTGAAAAAGGTTACCATGACACTGACATTGATGAAAAATAAGCTTTCAGACCCAAGGCCATTTCCTTGTGTATCTCAGGGCAGCCAAAAGGACAATGCCCAGGCATCCTCACTGACCCTGTTGTCTGGTGCCAACAAGCTGGAAGAGGCCTGTAACCAGCTGCCATGCCCTATATGCTGCTGGCAATCTTTTCCATAGGCAAAAGGGTCATGAAACAGCTGTGCAATTTAAACATTAAGTCTACTGAACTAACCCACAGACAAAAGACTACACAAAACTATGCTACGCGGGACACACCACATACCCAAACAAGTGTCTGGAGTGCTTATTTAGGAGATAGCACGAAAAAAATGTTTATGTACAGTTCATTTTTATATAAAACACACTCGTCAGAGTCTCAAAAGACCTCAACTCATGTTGCAAATGCAGCAGGCATGTGTGTGCCAAACCTGTGAGCATTCCTGTAAAAGCCTGTACTGGTGGCTGAAACTGCTGGTCCCATAACAATGCGCTCAAATGAGCTTTACACAGAGTAAAAATTCTTGTGTATGGCTCAGAATAGACACCAGAGACATCCTTACTGACAATTACAGCAGAATGACACCTCAGATGCAGCCAGTGTAGCTGATTATGCAAAATAACACTTCTGCATGTCACACTATTTTGGCAGCTGATTTCACTCTGAGGTCAGCTGTCTAAATGTATGCTGACACTGTTTCATTGTAGTTTTGATATTAACCTTTGACCTTAAGCCCCCTCCCCACCCACCCACCCCACCTCACCCCACAACTTCAGTAACTGAAAGAGTGACTTTTTTTACGCATTTATGAAACTAAACGCCCCAAACCACACCTCTTTCAAGGTCAAGGTCACAGCTCAAGGTCGAAGGTCAGACTCATATGATTACTTGTGAGACAAAAAAATAAATGAACGAACACACTAACCATAGCTCACAGTGCAGGTAAACAGGGTGTTGCAACGCAAAACATGCTAAAACGCCTGTAAAACTGCAATCGCAGCGATTTTGGGGCAAAATTTAAAAAATTTCATGATTTTCTCAGTTTTCCAACTGCAAAAGTCCAAACTCGATGATATGGTAACATTAAACCAGTTTCTGATCTATGTCACATATGGCATGTGGTGCCCTGACAGGCCACGGAACACAGTGCCGTTTTCATACTGTCCAGTCTCTTAGCCATAGTCAGTCCCAGGCATCCCCTAATATTTCAATCCCCTAAAAAACACTACTGTCCACCAGCTGCACATTTGCCATGCACAAAATAACAATAAAAACAGCACATTGACAGTCTCATTTCTTGGCTATGAACCTGATTCCTTACCAACCCCACACCTAAGCACAGCTGAAATCAGCGTGCCCATCAAATCACTACGTCAATGGCAACTCAACATAGGCCCACAATTGTCCACTGGATAAGCTCAGGATGGTATGAATCAAAGCACCAAACATGTCTCCTCTCATCTAACCAAACATTTCCAGCAAATTCCAACATTCAGCCCTACTACAAATTTTTTAACAAGGCAAAAATTATTTATAAAAACACCGGTCCTCTTACTGCCTCAACTGGCCAAATTTGACTATGTAATGTGACCTGAACCCAAAGTAAAAATAATGCTTGGACAGTCACTGGACTCCATTTAGTCCGGGCTGTTCTAATTCCTGAATACTGTTTGTTGTTGTTGTTACTGCGCATCACCCAGTACAGCAACCCATTTTTCAACACAGTGAAGGCTGTTGCACCAAGTCTAATGGAAGAAAAAGAATGAAGACAATAAAAACAATGTACCGATTAACAACAATAACACCATGCAAAACCAAACGCAAAACATTTCGTTCTAAATGTAAAATGTAAGCCATAAAAATGACTCTTTCGGTTTTGCAGGAGTAGGTAGAGGCAATTCGCTAGTTACTGTACCCGTTAAGGAAAGTTCATTATACTCTAGTGATACTTCTAAAGTTATAGTCTACCAGCCTAGAGTAGGTACTCCAAAGTGATTTTTAAACTGTACTTTGTCAGCTATACAACTGATAGTAATAGATAGATCTCCTTTTTCAGAATACAGCGATGCCAGAGTTGTTTTGATATGTCAGTTGGTTCAAAAGTTATGATTTAAAAAAAAAGAAAGTGGCAACCATTTGGACAGATCTGCAGCTATCTCATGCAGATTCATTTGGGTCTGCGATATTAACTTCACGTGACATATTGCATCATACCTCCCACTCACGAATTGGCCGGAACGTTGCAGGGATTCCACGTGCTGTTTCAGATAAATGTTGCAAGTCACAATGCCATATTTTCATGCAGGAAAAGAATGCCACATATATAATGTTTTGCTGCTTTCTCACCAAAAACCCAAACAATGAAACAACCAACCAACAAAAAAAAATCCCATAGTAAACACATTAAATCTGAACACCTCAAGATCTATCCATGAGTAAATTATCTTAAAAAAACAACTTTATTTTGACTCATGGTTCACCATGCAAGGTAAATTTCCCCATCTACATCATTCTGCATTCACTGCCAGGTCAAAGCGAATGCACTAGGATACTGCTTGCAATGGTTACCGGTCAACTCGTCCATGTGCTATCTGGCTCGAAGTACTAGTCAACCTGCCAAAGTAAGAGATCAGGTTGCCCAAGGAAAGAGTGTGCCCAATGATGCAAGGTTTGTCTTTATTTGAAGGGTGGCTGGTGAAGCACCTAGGGCTCCTGGAAGACTGGGCTGCGGTCACCATGAGATGGAGACTTGAAGGATCAGAAACCTGGAACAGCATTTTTCATGATGATGAAGATGATGATGCCATGGTGATCCATGTGGTTGGGGACAGCGTGACATTGACATGGCTGCATTCCACGCTTCCTGTCCTAAATATCCTGGTGTTAACCAGGTCTGGGAAATGCGGACACCTGCAGTGCCAACCGTGTAATCATTCACACCTTGCGATGCGCCATCACCCGGGTAGCACCCCGAAAATCGCACCCGTGAAGTGGGTGAGTCTCGGCTGCGTGGCATCAGCCTTTCTATTGGGTCCACAGCACACCTGCTCTGGGTAGGAGCTGACCCAAGTAGGAAAAATCACGCTTGACTTGGCTGGGATTCGAACCTAGATCTCCTGGCTGGCAGTCAGCCACTGCTCTACGGAGGCCGGTTTGGTGAGGCAAACTTGCCTACCTTTGACTGAGGATATCTTCATACTATTTGTTTTCTGCATGTAGCTTGTATGAATTAATAAAGCAAGTTATGTTTTATAATTGTGCAATATTTGGTTGGTGTAGCTAAACAGATGAGTTGGAAGTAAGGAGTTGTTTGAGAGATGTGTAGTGCATTCCTGAAGCATGTTTTGGAGTGTAAACTGAACTCTTGGTGACACTGGAAAAAATGGTTGTGAAGTCGTGTCATTAACGCACTGGGAAAATGCTAAACTGATCACACTGAGCTATTCTTGGTATCATTGGAAAGCTTATTTTGTGTATTTTCTTGCAATGTTAGTTTCATACTGTTTTATATTTATTTTTACAGAGAAGATCAAGAAAAATGTCCCTTATGCCATACTTCTGTCAGAAATCACAATACAGGTGTGAATAATATGCCAAAAGAAAGCCCTTTCATTTCTTTCCATCCATAGTCATCTCATCACACGACCTTTTTGGCTCGTGCGAAGCAAAAGTGAGTCTGTGTTCTGGGCCAGTGGTCATCCGTCTGTCGTCCATGGTAAACTTTAACGTTGGCATTTTCTCGGAGACTATTCAAGCCACAGTCTTCAAACTTGACCCAACGATGTTTTGTGGCAAGACCTTTCTAAACATACCAATTTCAGTGACCTCTTACAAAGGTCAAGGTCATGGGATGAGGAAATAGGCCAAAAATTGCTTATTTTGACATAATTTATTTTTTCTCAAATATTATTCACAACTTCAAACCTAAACTTGGTACAAAGATACCTGATAGTAAGACCTTTCTATGCAGACTAATTTGGTTGATCCCTTAGAAAGGTCAAGGGTCACAAGAGCTCAGGAAATAGATCCAAAATAGCCATATTTTGACAAAAGATGTTTTTTCTCAAATACTATTTACAACTTCAAACCCAAATTTGGTACAGAGATACCTGATGGTAAGACCTATCTATGCATACTAATTTGGATGGTCCTTCAAAAAGGTCAAAGGTCACAAGAGCTCGGAAATAAGTCCAAAATAGAAATATTTTGACAATAGATGTTCTTTTTTTCCTCAAATACTATTCACAACTTCAAACCCAAACTTGCTACAGAGATGCCTGATGGAAAGACCTTTCTGTGCATACTAATTTGGTTGATCCCTCTGAAAGGTCAAGGGTCACAAGAGCTCAGGAAATAGGTAAAAAAATAGCCTTATTTTGACAAAAGATGTTTGTTCTCAAATACTATTAACACTTCAAACCCAAATTTGATACACAGATACCTGATAGTAAGACCTATCTATATATACTAATTTGGATGACCTCTTGGGAAAAGTCAAGGGTCACAAGAGGCCGGCAAATCTGTGTAAAATGCCAATTTTTGATAAAATTGTAGGTATTAACTATTATCAACATTTTTGCAAATTTTTCAATCAAATTTGGCACACAGGTAGCTGATGATAAGACCTTCCTATGCATACTAATTTAGTCGACTCATCGCAAAGGTCAAGGGTCACGGGGGAGAAAAAAAAAAAGGGGGGGGGGGGAGGGTATGCGTTGACATATAAGTGAAAAATGTTTACATTTTCAGAAAACATGGATTTTGCTGGTGCAAAAGCTATCCCTTATTGTCACAAAGGTCACATATGTAAATATGTCATACACATGAGCCATAATGGCTTTGCCTTTCTTGTTTCACTATCTTTTGAAACAGGACAGATGTTACCAGCGCTATGCACAAACAATGTGAGTAGACTGCTACTGGAGTACTGAGCGCTAGCACTGTACTGTGGACATGCAAACGAAAGCCATAGCTCTGTCAGAAATCGTCGTACAAGCATAATTTTTATGTCAAAATAAAGCTCTTTCAAAGCTTTTTCAAACTGGTTTGCTCAACACAGCCTGTTTACATCTACATTGAAAAAAGTGCCACATGTGTTCTGAACTCTGTGCAGAGAACAACGTGAAACTAAAAGGACACTGCTGTCACAGTAAAAGTGTGCAATACTGTGAACCTGCATGTAGAGACAGTTGGAAAGCCACTGCTATCGACCCAGTTTATGTTTTTTTTTTTTTATACTGAATAATGATAAACACTGATATTGATAATAATATTAGGATACTTATTTTCTTGAGAAAAACGAGAGGAAAACCCCCCCCAAACAAGAATACTACACTCACAGATTGTCTATGGGTGTGCCGGTGACAACTGACGTGTACATCAGTAATTATGCTGAAAAAGTTTAGTTAAGTGCTGTTTATATTTTTTTTCAGTTTAAAATTAAATGTACCAGAGAAAATCCATGGTACTATATTTCATAGGATATTTGATGTAAATTTATTGACTTCATTTCAAATAGAGAAGATGTTAGTCTGACCAGAGAAGTATGTCTCAGGTTTAACAATAAATAACAAAACAAATGTTACAAAAGAAGTAAGTATACATGTTCTCTGTCTACTTTTACAGAAAAAACAGTTGTAGAGTAGGCAAATACTGGTATGCTAAGCTTCATAATATGCACTAAATGCAGGTTTGTTGATTGTGGTGAGATATGCATGGCATTGTTGATTTGTTTTTAAAACCATTTTTAGGATGACATAACTTCTAAAATAGCAGCTATAAAAAATTCAGTGTAAACTGTGCATCTGCGGTGACCGTACAAACCTGTTACATTGATTTCTGGGCATAACTTTCACTCATGGACAAATTAATTAAGACACCTGACTGTGATGTAACCCCACAAAGGCCATTATATCAGATTGTCAGCTACTTTCTGTTTTGTTCGAGGACGTGGCGCTATAAATAGCTTTTACCTCGGCTCTGACGCTTGGTGGAGTTGAGCAGCGTATACACTTAGCGGTAAAATGGACACACAGTGATGTAATCACACAGTTGCGAATAAATAACAACTGTAGCCACTCGTTAAAGAGGCGTTATAACACATTTTATCATTGTATTGGGTGTTGAACAGTTTTATGCAATGTTGAGAATGCTTCGGGTGCGCTTGGGGCCTTTAATCAGTTCTGTACAAGTGGGAATATTGTCAGTTGATAGATTATGTAGTTATGTCACCCTAAACTTGACATTTTCTGAAATGTGCAAAATTGTCTAATTTTTGCCAATTTTCAGTTGTGATTTATTTTTTTAAACTATAAAAGATAGAGCTTTGAGTTTGAAATTTTGCACAACTGCATATTTTCGTGTGCTCTTTCAAATGACAATATCAGTTTGTGTTTACAATTCCAAATTTTGGATGATCCTACCGTAAGTCAACTTGCTCAAGATTGTTGCTTTTTCCTCTGTGGGTGTTTATGTGCAGTGGTGGATCCAAGCTTGGTCTCTAAACCGCCCTTTATCACCCTTTGCAAGTCTTCTGGTGTATATATGGGTAGAGAGTGGAGGGCATTGGCCTAATTATATATATATATCAGACTTGCTGTGCCTACCATACGGTAGTTGGCCGTATTCATACGGATTTTAGCCTGAGAATACGATCATCTGGTCAGGTCGTTAAGAATACGGTCACAACGTTTATGTGTTAGTTTTTGTTTTTTTCTATGAAAAGACGCTCAGTTTGTAGTTACTTCCCTTGGATAAAGACATTTTATTGTGGTGTCTAAAGGGGCATACATTCCATGCCTCCACTTAGAGCTAAATTCCCATGCACCCTAAGAGAGAACCTACTAAAAGGGGGAAGGGGTTGCAGTCGATATTGTAGTAATAAATGAAAAGAAAAAGGGAGACTGCCAGTGCTAATATTTTAGGAAGATTACAAAGTAAAGTAGTTAGAAGCACTGTCAGGGGAGAGAAGTGTGCATGATCGAGCAGTGATCATAGGTCTATTGTGGTCAAAGCACCAAAAAAAAAAAAGGGAGGAAAGAGGGGGGTGCTCTATGAAAGTGACTGCTTCCCTTGGATAGTTTAGCTTTCGATGCCATTTGATTTACACCAGTGAGAAAGAATACTATCCTATCCGATAGTTATTCATAGTAACCCAAAATGAAACGAAGCCGTGATGCTGATCATTCTTCTGACAAACTGCCAAGCAGGTTGCTCGAAAGCACAGCTTTTTGAAAGCATACAATGAAAAGTGGCCTTGTTTGACTGTATCATCAAAAGATCAGGATTTTGCACGATGCATATTGTGCCAAACAGATTTCACGGTTGCACATGGTGGTCGAAATGATGAGCACAAGGTTGGTTTAAGCAGCATTTTATTCACCATGTATAGACTGTTTGTAAAAAAATCAAACGATCTTCAGTAAAGTGACCAAGTCGGCAAGTGTCATTCTAATTATATGAACAAAAAAAAAAAAAAGGGCGAAAATCAAAGAAAAGAGAAGAAAAAAAAAAACAACAAAGTAGGCCTACATATAAACGCAATTGAATTAAATGAAAGTATATCATGAAAATGATTTTTTCTCATCTATGGCTGGCATGTTGTAAAAATACATCGCCATTTATAGCAAAATGCATAGTAGCAGTAGTAGTATCTTTACCGGTTTACAAATAAATCTGGTCAAAACTGCCATAATCTGGTTTTTAACTGCCTGGAGTACTGACAACAGTTTTTTCAGGTAGGCAAGTCTGAATATATATATATATATATATATATATATATATATATATATATATATATATATATATTACATGATAATGGGTAGACCATCGAAAACCGATGATGTCGTCATTGTGCATGACTTCTATTTGTGGGTGCGGGTGTGGCTGACCAAGCCAATCCTGGAGCCACACCTGCGAGGGCAGTGGGGGCACTGGAACGTAGCTGTGGGGAGAGTCGATGCTGTCTTTCTGCGAGCTCTGGCACTGGTGATTCGTTCGCGCCGATTGTGTTCAAAGAGCGTGCAGGCTTTCCTGGTGGCGGCACGCCAGCCAGATCTGTCTTGTGCTTGTGCTTCAGGTTCCTTTACCGGGAAGACGCAGTACTTAAGGCTGTCTCTTATGCAGTCTTTGAAGCGTTTCTTTGGCCGTCCTTGCTTCCTGTGGCCTTTTGAGAGTGCACCATACAGGAGTTGACGTGGCATGCGAGAATCATCCATGCGTATGACATGACCTGTCCAGCGGAGTTGTGACTTTAAGATCAAG
The DNA here is from genome assembly GCA_036245525.1 of Semisulcospira habei. Taxonomy (NCBI): domain Eukaryota; kingdom Metazoa; phylum Mollusca; class Gastropoda; family Semisulcospiridae; genus Semisulcospira; species Semisulcospira habei. The sequence goes on along the minus strand of BTPG01000008.1, from coordinate 64,558,877 downwards.
GCTTCAACACTCACTAAGCCAGCATTGTCCAAGACTTCCAGGTTTGTCACCTTGTCTTGCCATTTGATGCCCATGAGTGAGCGCAGGGATCTCATGTGGAAATGTTCAAGGCTTGAGGTGCTTTCTGTACAGCATCCATGACTCACAGCCGTAGAGGAGGCTGGGGAGGACTACTGCCTTGTAGACTTTGATCTTGGTGGAGAGCTTGATGTTGTTGTTATTCAACACACGAGTGCGCAGGCGACCCAGGGCTTGGCTGGCTTTGCTGATGCGAGCTGCAATTTCCTTGTCAATAGTACCATAAGAAGAGATGATGCTCCCCAGCACCTGAACTGGTCGACAGTCTTCAGCTCGGTGCCTTTGATATACACTTTGGGCGGGGGGGCTCTTGTGCCTGGGGCTGGTTGGTGCAGGACCCCGGTTTTGCTGAGACTGATGGTGAAGCCAAACAGTTGAAAGGCTTCCGAGAACCTGTTGACGATGGTCTGGAGGTCAGACTCCGTGTGCGCCATCAGCGCACAGTCATCGGCAAACAGCGCCTCAAGGATCAGTCTCACGATGGTCTTGGTCCTGGCATTCAGTCGACGGAGGTCGAAGAGAGAGCCATCTAGTCTGTACTTCAGGTACACTCCCTTCTCAAGATCGCTTACTGCATGGGTCAGGACACACGTGAAGAACAGGTTGAACATCACAGGGGCAAGAACACAACCTTGTTTCACACCGTTGGAAATGTTGAAGGGTGCGGATGTGTTGCTGTTTGACTGGACAACTCCTACCATTCCATCATGGAAGAGGCGGATGATGTTGGTGAACTTCCTGGGGCAGCCGAGCTTTGCGAGGATGACCCAAAACGCTTCTCTGTTCACGGTGTCGAATGCTTTGGTCAGATCTATGAAGACAGCGTAGAGGTCCATGTGCTGCTCAATGCATTTCTCCTGGACCTGTCTCACAGAGAAGACTATGTCGACTGTGCTGCGGCCGGGTCTGAAGCCACACTGAACCTCTGGGAGTGCTTCCTCAGATACAGAACTGATCAGGCGGTTGAGGATGACTCTCGCAAGGATCTTGCCAGCAATGGACAAGAGTGAGATTCCTCGGTAATTGGCACAGTCTGCTTAATATATATATATATATATATATATATATATATATATATATATATATATATATATATATATATATATATATATATATATATATATATATATATATATATATATATACACATATATATACACATATATATACATATAGATATATATATATATATATATTATGTGTGTGTATCAGTAGAGATAGATTCACACATGCCCCCAGCAGTTCATTTCAGTTCAAGGTCAATGTTCCCCGTAGGACTTTTTTCAGGGTCCATCACATAAATGCAAGGCTCAATTTAACCATATACTGGCAACTGCGATGATGACTCGCAGCAAGAATGTTGAACACTGAGAGGGACACTGTTCATTACTTAAACCCTAGGAAGGTTGTATTTTTTGTTTTTTTTGTTTTTGTTCCTATATAAAAATAGGAACAACATTAAAATGGGGCGTGTCAGAGCGCGTTGTGGAAAATTCCTGCAAGCTCAAAATGACGTCGCATCTAGCTACATAAACCTTGCTGGAGAACATACTTTTGGAGCCAAGTGTCATGTGTGTGTGTATGTGACAGTGACTAGAACCTGCGTCTGAGGATGGGCAAGCTTAAAATTTTACGATATTGTCCCTAAAGAATAACCTCGAGGTATTTTTTTTTAAAAATTCATTAAGATGCACATCGGTGAGAAAATGGCCATTTCACAAAACCGGTTGATCCACACGGATCATTTTTGGCTCATGTGCAAACAAAAGTGAGTCTATGCTCTGCGCCAGTGGTCGTCTGTCCGCCATTGTCCACGGTTAACGTTTAGCGTTTTCTCGGAGACTATTCAAGCCACAGTCTTCAAACTTGGCCCAAGGATACATGTTGGCAAGACCTTTCTAAACGTACCAATTTGAGTGACCTCTCTCAAAGGTCAAGGACACAGGGGATGAGGAAATGGGTCAAAATAGCCTCTTTAAACCCAAACTTAATGATACCTAATGGTAATACCTTCCTATGCATACTAATTTGTTTGATCCTTCAGAAAGGTCAAGGGTCACAAGAGATCAGAAAATAGATGGAAAATAGACATATTTTGACAAAAGATATTTTTTTCTCAAATACTATTCACAGCTTTAAACCCAAACTTGGTACCTGATGATATGACCTATCTATGCATACTAATTTGGAGATGATCTCTAGGAAAGGTCAAGGGTCACAAGAGGTTGGCAAAGGTGTGTAAAATACCCGTTTTTGATAGAATCCTAGTTTTTATCAACATTTTGAGAAAATTTGGAATCAGATTTAGTTGACCCATCACAAAGGCCAAGGGTCATGGGTTGATGCCAAAAATATGTTTAAAAGAGCCATATTTTGACCTACCAATTTTTTTTTTCTGAAATACTATTTTCAGCTTCAAGCCCAAACTTGGAAAGGTCATAGGTCACGAGGTTGGTAAATGTGTGAAAAATGCCATTTTTGGTTAGAATTGTAGTCATCAAAGTTTTGCAAACTTTTCAATCAAATTTGGCGTGAAGTTTGCTGATGGCAAAAACAAGACATTTCTATGCATACTAATTTAGTCGACTCATCGAAAGGGCAAGGGTCACGGAGGTTTGACAGATGTGTGAAAAATTGCTTACATTTTGAGAAAATTGGATTTCGCTGGTGCAGAAGCATTTACTTATTGTCACAAAGGTCACACATATGTGCATCAGTCATACACATGAGCCTTAAGGGCTTTGCCTTTCTTGTTCTTATTTTTACTAAGATATTTTGTATAGAGCTAGATTAAAGGAAGACATTAAATGAGTTCGTTAACCAGCATTGTACCTCTTAAACTTTTTGAGTGCTAATGAAATATTGTTGGAAAAAAAATATTTTCATTTTTTTTGTGGAATTATTTTGGATTATTCTTAAAGCAGTTAATCTTTTTACGAAAAAAGCAATCTTCTCATTAATAATTGCATAATTTTTCATAAACAGGATTTACATAAGACCACAGTTTGTCTCGGCTGTCGGGTACGATTAAGATAAATTGTGATTTTCGGCACCATCTTTTTGGAATTATTTTTAAAACAGCCGACATAACTGTGATTTTTCTTTATGAAAAAATGTTCTCCTTAATACCCTCATGATTTTTCATAAACAGTGTTTGCAGAAGCCTGCTATTTGTTCCCGGCTCTCAGGTAGGATTAGGTCAAATTGTGACCAGTAAGCCCTGCGTGTGAAAAACAGCAAGAAAATTGCCAAGTTTGATCCTCTTATGTGTAAAATGTTAGTACTGCGATGAGTGACATATAACATCAAGTTGTCACTATGAACATGGTGTCGTGGGACTAGTGATGCCAAGATGTGAAGCTTGAAGTGATGTCATTTCGCAGCTCGTGCCGTTATTTTTCTTCAGAATAGCTATCACCACACCAGCCCATAAAGCTTACGAATGGCAGAAAGCGCCGTGTGTCTTTCTTTATTTCAGTGTGCGGATCATAAGGTGGGTTAGGGTAGAAGGAGTTGGATCATAAGGCTAAACTTGAAAATAGGATCAACTTTGGGCTGGGGACCCATCTTGTTTTTTTTTTTTGGTGACGTTTCAGTTCATAAAACAATGTGCCCTTTTTGTCTACCGTATTGAAAATATGGTAGACTTTGAGATGGGGCTGGTCGGAGCACATTCCGTAGCATGCAAATGACAAACATAGACGGGCACATCAGACTCTGACAGTGAAGTAACATGATAAAAATTACGTCTTGCCTAGCTACACAAAACGTGCTGTTGAACTTACATATGACGGGAAGCGCCGTGTGTGTGTATGTAGACACAAGCATCTCCAGTGTTTTGAGTACGTGCAGGCCTGAAACTTTAGAGAATGCTTTGATCGAGATGTATTTCGGAGAGCCTCCAAGCATATTTTAAATGGTAGACTCTTTAAAGAGAAAAATTGCTGTTTATATAACGTCTGTTGACTCGCATTTGAGTCCGTAATTTTTGTTCTATACACTCGAAATTTGAATTTAGCTAGCTCGCATATATATGAGTTGCATGAGTTCGTTAGCCAGCTTTGTACCTTTTTTAACTAAAGTAATTATTGCAGAAAAAAAAAGTAAGAATTCTTGACTCTCGAGAAGGATCTGCTCGTGCTATTCTTCCTCTTTAGAATTCCTGTCGCTATATCAGCCCACAGAGCATACTAATGGCGGGAAGCGCCATGTGTTCGTCTTTATTTTTGTGCACCAGTGTGTTTTGATGAGAGGTTGGGTTGGAGAGGAGGGAAGTGGACCAGAAGGATAAGCTTCAAAATATGAACATGAACTCTGAATGTTCCTAAACAGTTAGAACTGTAAAAGAAAAACACATGTGAGCTCCAAACAATACGGTAGACTTTGGGATGAAATCCTCCTCTTGTTTGTAGTGTTCAGGTTTTTGTTTGTGCATTTTCAGTGAGAATGAGTGACGGTTGTTTTGGTGGTGGTGTTTTTTTGTTTTGTTTTTATTTATACTGAAAGTCATTAGTCATTCAATCAGCTGCACTGTCGCAAGGTATAGCAAAAGATGAAGACCAATGTCCGTAACAAAGTGATACTTGTGTGTTTGAGCATTTTAATCACTGAACAAGTACAACCACACAGGTGGAAGAGGGCGCAGTTCAACCTTTCACAGGTGTGCTATAGTGGCAACTGTAAAAGTGTCTTTTTAAATATAATGTGCAGGCTGGAATTCATGCAAGCTCATATAAAAGAGAATTTCTAGGCATTGGTCATTCCATCATGTAGGTTTGTGAACATAAATGTAGACAAATATGTCTTCAAGGAAAAAAAAATGACAGCATGAAATGGATGATGAGAAAGAGCAGCCTGCTAAATAGATGCTACCAGAAAAAGTTTCTCTAAAAGTTCAAGCTAGAATACTATACATATTGACATATCCGGCACTCAGTTCATCGCTGAAGTTATGAGGCTGATTTCTTTGTTGCAAGTGGTGGGGGAAAAAATGCCATACACATGTCTCAAAGTAACATTACAATAGGCTTTAAGAAAGCATTGCTAAAATGCAAACCATTTTGGTATCTTTTTGCCAGAAGTCAGAGGCTGTGGCATCTTCGTAAAAGACCCAAGTGAGTATGGATTAGGGCTGAGGCAATGATGTGCATACTGATATTTGGGTTTGAGTTCAAGATGCTGATAAAATTGTACATACATGTACTGGTTTTCTTTTGCCACTCCTCTGCAGAATCTATTATTTGCCAACTCTAGGGGTAAACAGGTCTGCTCTAAATGTAGGGCATTTGATATTTACATACATATTGTATTAACTCTTTGCATGTCGGTAGCAGTTTAGTTGTTTTAGCTGCTACCGACACACAAGGGGTTAAAATGATCTATATTTTATTTTTCAGACCGGCAGTGTAAAGAGGGGAATTTGCAGTTGAGCACCTCACAAGGAGCTCCTGTCAATGGAAGTTATTTGTGTACTGTATATCAGTTAACTTGCCCCATTGTTGGCTTTGTTACCGTGCAACGGTTCATGAAAGTATTAGTACTGTTCAAACTGTCAAGATCTTCACTCAGTGTTACAATGGCCGAAGAAGAGGATCAAAGTGTTGTGTTAGCAGCTCGGCTGTTTCTGGAGGAACTTTGCAAAGGAAGCCCTTCTCAGGATCAAGGCCAGATATTAGTAACATTTTCAAATGATGATGCAGCACATAATCATGATATTGTTGCTGCGGCACAGACTGACAGCAGTTCAATAGTTCAGGAGTCACCGCAAGGAAAGAACATGCTACTGTCAGGTAATTTGGAGAATGTTACCAGTGAAAATGGCAATATGCCTGGGCACAATAAACCTAACACCCTTACAGCTGGTGAAGGGGGGGGTAGTGGGAAAGGATGTGAGGAGAAAAGTGTTGAAAAAGATGAGAGTCAGCAGGGCAAAATGCACTTGTGTCGGATGTGTGGGATTATCCTTGATTCTTCTCAAGATCTCCTGCAGCATGCTCAGCAGCATGTCGTGAACAGAGAAGACAGCTCCATTGTGACTTGTCATGTTTGTTCACGCAACTTTCCTGGACCCAGCCATCTGGTGCAGCACCTGCAGGCCCATTCTGTCATTGAACTTGTGACCTCTTCTGCCTGTGCTGGACAGGAAAATGAGCGAAATGTTGCTTGCACACAGTGCGGAGACATGTTTGGGAGTGCCCTACTGGTGTATCAGCATGTTCTCACTGCCCATGCAGCGTCTGATATGCTGCACTGTCCTCTCTGTAGTGCCAAGTTCCCAGCGCATCGGCAGGATAATTTTCTTGCTCATCTACATAGTCATGCTGCTGACCCTGATGTGCAGTGTACTGTCTGTGGGAAGAAGTTTTTAAATCAGGCTCGTCTGGCTTCTCACATGGCTACTCATGAGCAACGGAGCAAGAAACATTTGTGTGCTTTTTGTGGCAAATCATTTTTGCATAAGTATTCTTATGAAAAACATATGAAACAGCTGCATGGGGCAGAAAATGAATTTGAAAATGTCAACAAAACGGATAACAATGAAACTGATAAAATATCAGGTGTACCAGAGAAGCTAAAATATGTCTGTAAAATCTGTGGGAAGGGACACAAAAGCAAAGGTCACTTAAGCATGCACATGAAAAATCATGTCATCTATGGACCACTCTTAAAGAAGCTGCGTTGTTCAACCTGTAATTTATCTTTCACAAGCAAGTTAGAGAAGCAAAACCATGTGAAAGACCATCACCCTCACTTTATCTGTCCCTTGTGTTCGGCCAGCTTCCGTTCTAGTAGAGTGTTTGAGGTTCATTGGAGAAAAGAGCACCCTGATTATAGGCCATTTAAGTGTGGAAAGTGTGACAAAACGTACAAGTCAGACTTTGACTTGTTTCGCCATGAGATGAGTCATGATGGCAAGCGCCCATACCCATGTCCCCACTGTCCACGACAGCTGTGGAGCAGCCAAAACCTGCAGTCACACATTTTGGTTCGCCACTCGGGCATTGAGCGCAAGAAAGATGTGCCATGTGATGTGTGTGGAAAACTCTTTTACAACAAATGTTCTATGAAAACCCATAAGCGCTCCATCCATGTCAGTGTGAAGAAGCATAAATGCACCTTGTGTGACAAGGCATACAAGCACAAGCAAGCACTGGAGAGTCACATGACTATGCACACAGGAGAGCTGCCAGTTCAGTGTACAATGTGTGGTTTAAGATTTAGAACCCATGGTATATGCAAAATGCATGTCATTGATGAACATGAAGGCGGTAGGAGAAGGTGGAAGTGTCAGGATTGTAATTCATCTTTCAGGCAAAAATTTCATTTGGCTGGCCATGTTCGCAATGTTCATTTGCAGTGTTTCCAGTGCTTGGAGGTCTTTCCCTCGCGTGATGCTGCAATAAAACACAGGTGCATGGACAGAGCAGACCTTTATATGAAAAGGCATGGCATAGTGAAACCTGAAAGCTGTGCACAGGCTGTTTCTGTAAGCACCATAGTTGAAAGTGTCCAACCCACAGGCACCACACCTAACCATGAGGCCTTTCTAGAAATTGTGTTAGCGGCTGAGAGTGCTGAGAGAAATTCACACAGTTCTCCAATGGCGGTAGCCTACACACTGACGCAGGCAGCTGATGGCACAGGCCGTCCATCCATCAAATTGCCCCGTTTTAAGTTCAGGAAACAAGAGGAGTGCAGAAGGAGGCGTAGGCAATACACGGCTCAGCACTTTTCTGCACATTCTGGTACAAGCCTAAGGCAACAATCTTCAGATGGCACAGTTACGGATGTGTCTGTAAATTTGGGTGAGCCTGGCTCACAGGAGACCATTGCTAGCAGTGTGATAAGCAAGCCCGTAATAAGATCTCAGGGGAGGGGACCAGCAGTTTTCTGTGAACCTCTTCCACTAGATACACAGGGCAACGTCATCATAAGTTCACCTTCAAGATTTTCTGGAGAAGGTGCAAGCAGAATGCCTAACCAGAATTATATCAATAGTCTTTCTGCCCGCAGTCCTTCCCGGGCGCCAGCCGCAACTACTCTGTTCCCAGCAGACTTTCCTGCAGCCCAAGATCATGATTATGGCAGTGTGCTGACTCTAGAGGTGGTGGAGGCAGTGCCAGAAGAACTAAGCAGGTCCATTTTGCAGAATAATCTGATAATGATAACAGAGGAGCCAGTCCTCAAAGTTTCACAGCGATCCTTATCAGGAAATGATGCTGGCAGGGAAAGTGTCTACCCTTCAGACCGCTTGAAACCAGGCACAGAAATAGATGTGGATGACTTCTTTGCCTGTCTGAATGAGGATATCACTGCTGAAGAGAAAACTGGCCAGAGTGAGGACTGTTCTGTAGTAAATAGTAACAAAGCTAAGACTGAGAGTAAGATTGAAGTGGGAATAGTCACCAGAAAAAGGGCCAGAGTGCTTGAAGCCAAAAAAGAAACTGCTGCAAAAAGAAAGAAAACCCTCTCAAAAAACCCTGTCAGTATGTCTTTTCCACAAATTAAAGCACCAGACACAGATAACAGGAATATAGCTGTAGATCAGTCTAGTGCGAAGAAGAGTTGTGTTTTACAAGGGACACAGAGTGTGAACAGTGAAAGAGTGATTAAGGTGGGTGAAGGAGACTACTGCAAGGTTTATATAGACAAGAACTGGGTTCCAACCAAGAAAGTTAAAGATGAGGATTTTGTTGGTAATGACATGGACCAGAAAGAGGGTATGGCTGTGAAATCTGCTGGTGTTGTGTGTATAGGATATCCTGATGAAAATGGAATCATGACTAGGGAGGAGTTCTTCCCAATTAATGACACTGAAGACACTTTTGAAGATGTTGGTGGATTGGATGAAGCAGGTACATATGAAAATGCATGTAGAGGTGAAAATGCTGGCATGCCTAACCCCGTCATTCATGCATCCACCAGTATTGAGAACAGAACTAGTCAATGCATGCACAAGGGAGATAAAGGTGGAGAGACACATAAGGATCTCCACAGAGGCAGCAGCTTGAAAACAACAGAAAGCCAGATACGTTTGCCGAGCGTGAAACAGCCAATCACGCTACAGCTGATGAAGGCTCAGAATTCACACCCTGGACAGCAGGCACAACCACCACCTTCACTAAAGCAAGTACCTTCACTAGAACAACCATCCTCCAGTGCAGCACCACTCGAGGAACTGGGTCTACTGTCTTGGCAGGTGTTGATTCCTCATCATGATTTCATATGCGACATTTGTGACAAGACATTCCGTTCTACTTCCAGCAGCATTCTTCAAGCACATCTCCAGATGGTTCACCAGCATGATGAGTTTTATGAGTGTCAGCACTGCTTTGCCGTTTCTTCCAGCTTTTCGATGCTGACAGCACACTTTGAGCAGCATGCCATGGAACATAATTTGTTCAGTGGAAGCTCAGATCCAGGTAGCGGTGATGTGCTGAACAAGCCACAGCAAGTGGGGCCTCTATGGGAAGCAAAGTTTTCCACCAGGGAAAGGACCTGCAGTGTGTTCGTAGCTGTTGCTCCATCCAAGTCAAGAGAAAGCCAGGCAGCGGGCAGGCTGTCAGAAAGTCAGACATTCACCTTGCAGTCAGCTACATGGGCAGCCAACAATCCTATAATAAGCACTAAGCCCATTGCACATGCAGTCACAGGTACTGAAAACAGTACTGGTCCCTGCATACACAAGGGAGGTAAAGCCTCTAACTCATCTGAGAGCCAGAAAGTCTCTACAGAGACTGAAAGCTCCAAAGTCACCAATCCCACAGAAAGTCAAATAGCCACCACGACGACTGAAAGTCAGAAAATAACCAAACGGACAAAAAGGAAAACCACCCAGCTGACAAAAAAAAGTACCCCAAAACAGATAACCACAAAGCCAAAAAGACGTTAGCTGTTTGGCTGTCAGCAACAGTTTTTTGGTCGCTATGATTTCTGCATGGCAACCAAAGAAAAATGCTACTGACAGCTAAAGGTTTATGCTGATACAAAGCCCTGTGGCGGTAGAGGTAAGAGTGGTGTAGGTGAATGACATTGGTTAGTGAGTGTATATCCCTGAGTGCCCTGTCGGGGTAATAATAATAATAATGTCAATTTCTATAGCGCCTAATCACCATTAGTGCTCTATGCGCTTTATATGTTACACTAAAAAATACTAAGACATATATACAGAAAAACAACATGACAAAAATTACAACTGAAACAACTTAATGCTACACACACACAAACACACACACACACACACGTGCGCGCACAGTAGTAGTAATGCAGTTATGTGGAACAGGTGGAAAATGTTCTTAGATATAAGGGTGGAAGTAAGAACAGTGTAGGTGAATGACTGTGGTTAGTGAGTGCATAGTCCTCGGTGTTAGCATGTAGAACACAACAATGTTATTACATTTAATGTAAATACATATATATTTGTTGCCATTGTGTTCGCTACAAGATTTTCAGCAGAGTGTGTGTTTGCTGCATATGCCCACAAGACTGAAAATAACAGAATAGTTTCTAAGATGAACTTCTTTTTTTTTTTCCCTGATCATGGGTAAGGGGTTTCTCTGTGATAACAGGAGTAGACATGGTAGACTTGCACAAGTACATGTACTCAGTAAGCTGAAAGGTCATCTTCCCTGTATTTAGGCATCTAACTAGGGTGAATTCATCCAGCGCAGATTTTTGCTGCTGTGAATCCACCCAGGCAAAGCCAGGGTGAAATAGCACAAATCCACACAGGGTGGATTCATGCATGGATGGATTTACTTTGGGCACATTCATGCTGGGTAGATGTGCACTTTGGGCAGATTTACACTTTATACACTTAACCCTTTTCATCCTGATACACTATTGAAATAAAATTCCAGGGTGGTGCCAGAATAACTTGGCACCTCAGGCACCAAGCTATTCTAGCACCACCCTTGAAGTAAAATGGTTTATCTATCTTCTAATCTGTAATGTAGCCTTCATAGGACAATAAACAACTTTTAAAGTCATCCTCAGGATGTAATGGGTTAAATATAACCACATTGGCCTGTCTGTGTTACTAAGAGGGGCTTGGCATGAGGCATGGGTAAAAGGCTCATGTCTGATGAACTAGAGTGAGCATAGATATATCATTTTGTTTTCATCCCTACATCACACGACCAGAAACCCTTGTAGCGACAAATGGCGGACTTCTTGTAGCCCTCTTTGTGACGCATCTTGAATGCGAGTTTTGTTCTATAGAAGATCACCAAAACAAAGTAAAAAGTTACTTAGTGTTGTTCGAAACAACCGGCTACTGGAGACGGCAACGTCATGAAATATTTAAAATTATGTCATAAGTCTATTATGTATAAATGTATATTCCTTTGACGTCGGTCATGTCTTGCGTGATCCAGATCAGAAGATTTCTTCTTGATTTCTTTTACGAAAACATTTGAGGAATGCAAACAAATACGTTATTGGTAGCAGATGCTTGCTGCACGGACCCTTGTAGGCCTTCAGGAGATCTAAGGAACCATTCTACCCCTGAGGCCTTCACCCCCCACCCGGGTCTGCCCTGGGGGGCTTGGGTGGGGGTTAACTACTTTTTAGTTCCCAGGGTCACCCTGGTCAGCCCCACAGGGTGGGTTTTCCCCTCTCTTCTGGGGCATGTGTTTCTGTCTACCCTTGGTCCATTCACCTGTATTTTCCTTTTTTAAACTCTCCCTACTGTCTGTGCTGCCTGTAGCTCTTGATATTGGATGTGTGTTGCTAAATGGTCTTAGCATTATTTAGGCCCCATGTTGTAGGTTTATTTAACATATTGGACCGGCTGGCGACATACATTCAATATTCTGTTTAGTTGGGTTTTTTTCACAAGCAGTGCAGGCATGTCCTGAGAAAGTCTTGTTGTTGTCGGGATGTTAAGCAATGTACAATCAATCAATCAATCACTCAGGCCTTCAGCCCGAGGGGTATAATGGTTCCTTTGACCTCCCTCAGGCCTACAAGGGTTCGTGTAGCAAACCCCTGTGACCAATAACTTATAATGTATTATTGTAGCTTTTTAAAAATAATTAAATTGTCTCTTTGTCCATTGTCTCTGTAACCATTAAACTGAATTGCTGTATGGTTGTACTGCTTAAACTTGTAATTTTGTACCCTCTTTCATAACTTGTTAGTTACTTGTCAGTTACTTTAAAATTACTTAAAAAGTTCCAACTACCGGGGAATTACCCTGCTGTCCATTGCTGGGAAAATACTTGCAAGGCTGCTCCTGAATCGGCTGGTACCTGCCATCGCTGAAGACCACCTCCCAGAGGGCCAGTGTGGCTTCAGAGCAAACAAGAGCACCACCGATATGGCCTTTGTGCTGAGACAGCTTCAGGAGAATTGCCGCGAGCAGAACAAAGGGCTGTACATAACGTTTGTCGACCTAACAAAAGCATTCGACACTGTGAGCAGGCAAGGCATGTGGCAGATCCTGGAGCGACTCGGCTGTCCCCCAAAGTTCCTCAGCATGATTGTCCAGCTACACGAGGACCAGCAAGGCCAGGTCAGACTCAACAATGACCTCTCAGAACCATTCCCTATTCTCAACGGCGTAAAGCAGGGCTGCGTGCTGGCACAGACCCTCTTCACCATCTTTTTTAGCATGATGTTGAAGCAGGCCACAGTGGACCTCGATGATGATGATGCAGTGTACATCAGGTATCATCTCGATGGCAGCCTGTTCAACCTCAGACGACTGCAGGCCCACACGAAAACCCTAGACCAACTGATTCGTGAGCTGCTTTTTGCTGATGACGCTGCCCTCGTTGCACACACAGAGAGAGCCCTGCAGCGCATCACGTCCTGCTTCGCAGACGCTGCCCAGCTCTTTGGACTCGAGGTCAGTCTGAAAAAGACAGAGGTCCTCCATCAGCCGGCACCCAAGACAGCGTATCGCCCTCCTCACATAACCATTGGCGAGTCTGAACTAAAGTCAGTGCACCAGTTTACTTACCTTGGCTGCATTATCACGTCGGACACCAAGCTGGACAAGGAGCTTGACAGCAGGCTGGCAAAAGCGAACAGCGCTTTTGGGCGACTTTTCAAGCGGGTGTGGCATAATCAACAGCTGAAAACAGGCACCAAGATCAGCGTGTACAGAGCTGTGGTCCTCACCACCCTGCTGTATGGTTCCGAGTCCTGGGCCCTCTACCGCAGCCAACTACGACTCCTCGAACGCTTCCACCAGCGCTGCCTGCGCACCATCCTGGGCATTCACTGGAGTGACTATGTCACAAACGTCGAGGTCCTTGAACAGGCTGAAACTGTGAGCATCGAGGCTTTGCTGCTGCGGACACAGCTCCGCTGGGCGGGGCATGTCTCCAGGATGGAGGATCGTCGCCTACCAAAGATCACCCTGTTCGGCGAGCTTGCTACTGGACACCGTGACAGAGGGGCACCAAAGAAGAGATACAAAGACTGTCTCAAGAAGTCACTTAGTGCCTGCCAAATCGACCACCACCAGTGGTCTTCGCTTGCTGTGGACCGTGACACCTGGCGCTCCACCATTTACAAGGCAGCTGTCTCCTTTGAGGACTCTCGCAGAGCTAGCCTTAAGGACAAGCGGCTCAGGAGAAAAAACAGAGATGCCGCAACTCAGAACCCTGGCCATACCTCCCCCTGCAGCCACTGCGGTCGAACCTGCCTGTCCCGGATTGGCCTCCGCAGCCACGAACAAGCCTGCAGACGTCGTGGGCAACTCCTATAAAATCTTCGTTCGCGAAGTCAAGCCAAGAGAGAGACTTTAAAATTAACATATTCAGCTCAGACACTCTGCAGCAGAAGATTGATTGACCATGATAGTTTAACCGTATTGCCAGAACAGGTAGGGGCGTTGTTTAGGCACCAGACTGTTCTGGCACCACCCTTGGATTATCATTGCCTGGTATCGTTTTTTTTTTTTTGGTAGCACATTTTGTTGAGATAATTACTGCAGGAATCATCCTGACAACAAGAAAGGCAAGCCCTTATGGCTCACGTGTATGACCGATTCACACAAGTGTGCAAATAAGTAAAGGGATGGCTTCTGCACCAACAAAATCCATGTTTTCTCAAAATTTAATCAGTTTTCACACATCTGTCAAACCCCTGTGACCCTTGACCTTTGCAATGAGTTGACAAATAGTAAAGTCTTATCATCAGCTACCTTTGTGCCAAATTTTGATTGACAAGTTTGCAAAAATGTGATAATAAACTACAAATCTATCAAAAATTGGCATTTCATACACAGTTGTTGACCTCTTGTGACCCTTGACCTTTCCGACGGGGTCATCCAAGTTAGTATGCATAGATCGGTCTTACCATCAGGTATCTCTGTACCAAGTCTGGGTTTGAAGTTGTGAATAACATTTGAGAAAGAACATCTTTTGTCAAAATATGACTATTTTGGACCTATTTCTTGAGCTCTTGTGACACTTGGCCTTTCTGAGGGGTCATCCAAATTAGTATGCATAGACAGGTCTTATCATCGGGTATATCTGTACCAAGTTTGGTTTTGAAGTGTGAATAGTATTTGAGGAAAAAAAAAACATCTTTTGTCCAAATACAGCTATTTGGGACCTATTTTCTGAGCTCTTGTGAGCCTTGACCTTTCCGAGGGATCAACCAAATTAGTATGCATAGAAAGGTCTTACCATCAGGTATCTTTGTACCAAGTTTGGGTTTGAAGTTGTGAATAGTATTTGAGAAAAAAAAATCTTTTGTCAATATATGGCTATTTTTCACCTATTTCCTGAGCTCTTGTGACCCTTGACCTTTCTGAGGGATCAACCAAATGAGTATGCATAGAATGTACTTACCATCAGATATCTCTGTACCAAGTTTGGGTTTGAAGTTGTGAATAGTATTTGAGAAAAAATAAATTGTGTCAAAATATAGCTGTTTTTTATATATTTCCTGATCCCCTGTGACCTTGACCTTTGTGAGAGGTCATTGAAATTGGTATGTTTAGAAAGGTCTTGCCACAAAGTATCCTTGGGCCAAGTTTGAAGACTGTAGCTTGAATAGTTTCTGAGAAAATGGCAATGTTAAAATTTACCAAGGACGATGGCGGACGGACCACTGACCCAAAGCATACTCACTTTTGCTTCGCACGTGAGCCAAAAAGCGATAGCATCAACTGAAGGGTTAGTCTTCAGAGAACATCTTCAGAGCACATCTCTGAAATTGGGGAATTTTAGTGAACTTCCAAATTATTCTGGTTACATCCAAAGGTAAGTTATTGACACCGAAAACTGTGGCAAGGACCCCTCAAATATGTTTGGTTAGATTTGACCTTGTTATTGGCAAGGTTTACTCTATAACTGGTGTAAGTCAGATTGATTAACTCTTTCGAGACAATTCAGTCAACAGGCTGGCATTGTACAGTGTTGAAGGGAAAGCATGTTGCATCTTTCTTGGCTTTTTTCCCTTATGTACTGCTTGTCCAACCCAGTTAACTCATTGTAACCCAACACCGAAATCCCAAAATTTTGCCGTTGTCCTCTGAAGACTGCATTGCAGTGCAAGACATAGATCGCCCATGATAGTTCAAGGGTGATGCCAGAATAGCTTGGCGCCTACAGCCAAGCTATTCTGGCATGACCCTTGAACTATCATGGTTGATCCTTATCTTTCTGTGGTGTGTCTGGGGTAGAATGTTAACACAAGGTCCATTTGCAGATGTCAATCATTGGCCTGATGCAGCCTATGAGGGGACAGTTGCACGAGCGAGCTTAGTCTTGCACCAGCCACTAAGCAAGGTGCTCTGCTGTAGCGAAGCACCTTGCTTAGTGTCTGCCGCAAGACTAAGCTCCCTCATGTCCTTGCTTAGTGTCTGACGCAAGACTAAGCTCCCTCATGTAGCTGATCCCAGTTTAGGCCAGTGTCAACCGATGACAGATGACCTTTGGTTGACTGGGAGGCAACAGCTACTAGGTTTACAGTGATAACATTGTGAGCATGTGATGCCAGCAAAAGATTGTATTGCCTTGTTTTTAAAATCACGTGCCTATAATTAGATAACAGTGTTTCAAATTTGATTGGCTTTGTTTTATGTTTGTCTTTGTTCAATTCCTTTAGTTATTGGTTCTCTCTCTCTCACACACACACTCGGAGTTTTTATGTACATGTAAATACAATGCAACACTTTACAAAATGATTTATTAAGCCCTTTGCTGCCAGTGATAGCAAACTTTTAACCTGAAACAACTGCACACTGACCAACGTTCGTGTGAAGAACACAGATGTAAATAAGACAAATAGGCATGAAGAACATGGGACAAGAGACATGAATCCTCATGAGCCCCTGCAACTGCGGGGGCCCAAGAGGGTTTATGTCTCTTGCAGCTGGGAATTGTTCACCTTGCCCTGGCAGTTAAATAGTTAATGAGACTGAACACATTCTTGTAAAAAAGTACCCAACGGAGAAAGAAACACGCTTAGAAAAGACGGGTACAACACAATTTATTAATATTTCGGGTAAATACCCTTTGTCAAAATAGACAAACAAACAAACAGAGATATGAAGATAAGTAGCCGCTAATCTCTCTGTTTGTTTGTCTATTTTGACAAAGGGTATTTACCCGAAATATTAATAAATTGTGTTGTACCCGTCTTTTCTAAGCGTGTTTCTTTCTCCGTTGGGTACTTCTTTGCATATTACACGCTTGGCAGTCACCTTTTTGGTCTGGATACATTCTTGTAAAGCTGGATATAAAACCATATTAAAAATGTAAAGATGAGCAAAGGTTTACATATAAAAAGGCATCCGTTCAGGTGCAAAAAAGACACTTCATTTGCAAGATCACGATTAGGAAATGGAATTGCTTAATCAGGTGTACACTTCACAGTTGTGAGCACTCAAAGAAGCAAGTCGTTGCATAGAAATGGGGTTTTATAGCACCGAGCGCTAGTGCTTTCTTCACTCACAAGCACTTAAGTTCTAAGAAATGCATGCCAGCTTTATATAACAGGTGACTTAGCTGTATATATACAACCAATCTCTTTAGCGCAAACCGTACCATGTAACTGAGCTACAAAAACCCTTGTAGCGACAAATGGTGGACTTCTTGTAGCCCTCTTTGAGACGCATCTTGGATGCGAGTTTTGTTCTATAAATGATCACCAAAACGTTTTATAAAATTACTTCGTGTTGTAGGAAACAACAGGGACACTACTGCAGACGGCAACGTCATGAACGATTTTAAATTGCATCATGCGTCTATTATGTATAAATATATATTCCTTTTACGTCGGTCATGTCTAGCACGATCCAGGTTGTAAGATTTCTTCTTGATTTTTCATGAAAATAGTGAAGGAATGTAGCAGGGGCTTGCTGCACGGACTGTTGTAGGCCTTCAGGAGGTCAAAGGAACTATTGTACTGCTCAGGCCTTCAGGGTACAATGGTTCCTTTGACCTCCCTTAGGCCTACAAGGCTCCATGTAGAAAACCCCTGCGAACAATAACTTATATACCAACTATACAGTGAACTCCAGCTGTAAAATAATTTCGGGGGACCCAGTTTTTAAAATGTCAGGAGGCACCGGAAAAAGGTTGGGAGCAAGTTTTCTTGTTACTCATGTGTCTGAAGTCGATTAAAAGTGAAGTCATTTATTACATGTCTCTGCCAGTGCATGGAAAAGGTGTGGTCGGGAAAGTTGTTACCTAACTCCTGTTGTATGCAACCTTGTTGCAAGTGAAGTTCACTGTTAATTCTTTTTCAAATGTAATTACATCATAGTATAATTACTGTTGCATATGAGCAAAAATATCTCTTATACACCTGCTTTGTACATGCAAGCTGAAAGTCATCACACATTGCACTGTTTGATAATGCTCTGGTGTACGAATGGCAATGTGTGCACAAAACTGTAATCAAAATCTCCACAGAAAGTTATGGGCATAAATAATTATGTGAACTTGAACTTGGCCTATTTTCAGCTCACATGCCATGACATCAATTCATTGTGACAATTGACACTACTGTATTGTGCTGTTACTGGTATTTCATCATGTAGACACATTTGTCTGGCAGTATAAACATAATGACATCAAATTAGAAAATATGTCAGCAACTGTGCCAAGTGGTTATAATGGGGGGGAATCAACTCTCCTTTGATTACTGCAAACGAAAAAGGTGTGTAACAAATAGATTCTTACATCGGTGTTCAGGTGCTACCGAGAAGCTCACTTAACCCTTTTAGCACCAAGGCCCCATTTGGAGGTGTTGCCTAACGACTATGTACCAGTTGTAGGAGATGGATTGATCATGATAATTCAAGGGTAGTGCCAGATGAGTTTGGCACCTGAAGGCACCAAGCTCATCTGGCACTACCCTTGAATTATCATGATCAATCCATCTGCTGCTGCAGAGTCCCGGGGCTAAAAGTGTTAAACCATATCCTACTCATTTTTGCTCGTATGATAAAATTTCAAAACCACTAAAGTGAAATTCTCCGTATCGCCTGAACACAGATGTAAAAATTTCTGTGTGCAACAAAACAGTAATAGCACTAAAAGTGTATCTACATATGGCAGAAATAATCACAGCCTCATCCCCACTTTCACAATAAACAAGAACGGCAAAGCCCTCCAGGCCCACATGTTCAACCTACTGTAACTTTGACCGTTCGCAGATGACCCCAAAACACCTCTAGCAAATGCAAAGCTGAAAGGTTTATGAAATATCTATCCTTGGCCATACTTGACCTTTTGGGTGTTGGTAGCGGTTTTAGTCACGATGATTCCCAACTGATGCTCACCTGTATGTATAATACCGGTACATTGTATAGTAAAGCTCCTTGTGTGAACATCATCTGTATGCGTGCACCTACAATTTGTACACGGGATGTGAGCATAACCATACTTTATGTAGTCTGTTCTGTAGGTCAGTTCAATAAAACAAACCAAAAAACCCACAGTTGCAATAGTGCGGCAACTAAACAGTCGCAGAAGCGCCGCAAGTTTTCACTTCAGAATTTTTTGTATTACAGTACTGCTGACAAAGTTTTCTTTTGATGTATGGACAAGTGACTGATAAAACACCACTCTGAAGTATTTAAAGGATTTTTTTTTATGCATTAAAAATAAAAATACCAGGGATTTATAGCGCCCTATTTGACATACCTGCAGTAAGTACACATATAACGACAACAGAAACAAAATGATAACATTTTGTACAGCACCTAAGATTAAAAAACATTCGTGATTTTCCATCCATAAAAATAGTCTTGGACTTTACAAACAATATAGCAATAATATAAAAACATTGTCTCGATTCAGAAACATCACATGACCTGGAGCAATAGGCAAAAATACAATTTTGAAGGCTCCATAATTTGATGAGACAGCACTGGCTACATCATCAGGCTTTGTGTTTACGGAAAATTTGACGGACGGAAAAAGTGGAAGGCCATTGGTCACCGGACGGCCTTTCATTTTTCAGTCACCGGATGGCCTTTCACTTTCCATCCCTGATAAAATTTGTCTGGACGGACAAATCTTGAGAAAAAGAACTAATCACCACTGTGTTTCACGTGCACAACGGACTGTAGACCGCTTTGGACGGACTTTTTCTCATGCTGTCCGTACCATTGACGGACAATATTAAATCCTAGCAGAAAGCCCGTGTGCTGAACGCAACCAGGGAAGAACCAGTCTTGCTTGCTGGCACCCCGTTGGAGGAGGTGGAGTCCTTCACCTATCTCGGGAGCATCATAGACAAAAAAGGCGGCACTGATGCAGATGTCAGAGCACGAATCGGTAAAGCCAGAGCAGCCTTTCTCCAGTTGAAAAAAGTGTGGAGTTCCAGAGAGCTGTCACAACACACCAAAGTCCGGATTTTCAACTCCAATGTAAAAGCAGTTCTCCTATATGGAGCAGAGACATGGAGATTGACAAAAACCACAGTCAACAGAGTACAGACCTTCATGAACAGTTGCCTTAGAAGAATTTTGAAAATCCACTGGCCAGAGAAGATCAGCAACGTCAGACTCTGGGAGAGAACAGAGCAGATAACAGCAGAGAATGAAATTGGGCGAAGAAGATGGGGATGGATCGGTCACAGTCTGAGAAAGCCAGCTTCCAGTATCACTAGGCAGGCATTGTCATGGAACCCCCAGGGAAAGAGGAAAAGAGGTAGGCCGAGAAACTCCTGGCGTCGAGACCTCCAAGCAGACATCAAGAGACTGGGAACCACCTGGAGTAGAATCGAAGGAAAAGCACAGGACAGGAGTTGCTGGAGGTCTCTCGTCGACGGCCTATACCCGGGTAGGGGTGACAGGCATAAGTAAGTAAGAAAGAAAGCCCATGTCACGTCTAATTAGTTTTCACAGTTTTAGCAATGAATGCAGGTTCACACTCGGAGTTACAAGTAAACAAACCAGCAATGTCACCAGAATAGGAGAATGACACAGAAGGGAAGTAGAGCTGTGACTAAGTTGTGGCTGTTTAGTCTTATCTTGTGAATAAACATCGCTATGAGTTTTGTTTATTCTAGCGTCAGTTAACTTGTGCTCAAAAGCCATAATTTCGTCAGAGCTCCAAGCAGCTAATATTATAATTATATTACATGTATTGGTACATGTATTTCTGTTCAAATTATTTTAAAACGTAAGTAACTTGTTTGTAAGTAACTTGTTTATACTTGCACTGTAAACAGTGGCTGCATGCACAACAGGTTGGTTTGAGCTTGATACTCTATGCTAATGAGATCAGCTGAGCACAGACACTCCATTTGTTTCAGTTACAAATGCAGAAAATATTGGTCAAAATGTCTTATATGGTGCTCTCAAAGATTTGGTCAAATCTAAAGAACCAACAAAACATGGATTGAACAAATATGTCCTAGTATAATTCCCAACAAAAACAATACCAGTAAGTAAAAAGACTACACTGGCTTTCTGCAAAGCTGTGCAAGCATACACTTTTATGCAACAGATTTTTATCGTGTGTAACCCCAAGACGAGAGATCTGCTGCATCAATGAAACTAACCAGTAATTATATGTTTAACTCATTCAGCCAGACGGCCGCATTTCCCAAATTTTGGAGGCGTCATTTAATGACTATGCACCAGTTGTAGGAGATAGATCGACTATGATAATGCAAGGGCAGTGCCAGATTAGCTTGGCACCAACAGGCGCCAAGCTAATCTGGCACTACCCTTGAATTATGGTCGACCCATCTCCTGCTGTAGTGCGTCCGGGCTGAATGGGTTAAAAAGTAAGAAAAATGAAAGGCGTCATTTAATGACTATGCACCAGTTGTAGGAGATAGATCGACCATGATAATGCAAGGGCAGTGCCAGATTAGCTTGGCACCAACAGGCGCCAAGCTAATCTGGCACTACCCTTGAATTATGGTCGACCCATCTCCTGCTGTAGTGCGTCCGGGCTGAATGGGTTAAAAAGTAAGAAAAATGAAAATGTATGGCACAACGTAAATCACACCACAGGGCCACTGCACCCACAGCAGCCTTTTTTTTTTTTTAACCAACATAAACACTGAAATTTGACAAATTTAACCGCCTTGTGAATTCGGTGACCGGTATTGCTTGCAGTACCGGTGGATGCATGTACAAAAGTTTTTTTTTTTTTAAAGATGTCACAAACCTGCTAATACAAAGATCCAGCACACAGTCTGGCCATTTTTTTAAAGAGTGAGAGAGAAATGGTGATTGCAGTGTCATAGAGATGCTTTAATTTCAGCCAACTGCAAGAGATGTGGCTCATGAGGATCTATACCTCTTGATGAAATCACTTTGTATCAAAGTTCCTTTGATGGCTGGGGATTTCTGACAAAGATGCCAGTTCTCTGACATGTCTGTCTCCTCTGAACACATTAACCCCTACTATCCTGGTACACTAATGGTATTGCATTAAATAAATTTGACCATGATGGTTAATGGGCAGTGCCAGAATAGCTTGGTGCCTTTGGCACCAAGCTACTCTGGCACCACCTTTGAACAAAAATGGTTGCTGCCTCCTAATCTGTAATATAGTCCTCACAGAATACACAAATTGAAAATTTTCACCCTCAGGATGTAATGGGTTAAGCCTTATGGTCAAAATGACTGAATTCCCCTAGTCCTATTGTATTTTTACAAACCTCTTGTACTTCTGGAAGTCACATTTACAACGCACAGGGATTGTTGCATGCGTTGGCGTAAATCAGGTGTTTTGGGAGACTGCATTTTTGTGAGATGTTGGTGTACACACACATCTCTGAGATGAAATAGCGATGTCCCCTGTGATTGTCGTAGATATGAACAGAAAGAAATGGTGACAATGAAACATCATTCTTATACTAATTTTTTCAACATGTGGGGTTTTGTAACTTTTCACCCTAGTCATCCTATGGTAGGGTGTTTTCACCATTTCTTAACCCTTTGGCTGTCAGTAGCGCTTTCTGTTGCGGTGATTCCTGCAAGAAACTGAAAACACTAGCATGATTCCTGAACACGTCTACTTTATTATCTTTGGGCAGAACCTATTCTAATAAGTTATTTGGGTTTAACGCCAAGCAGGTGGCTAAGGCCATCTCATGGTGGAGAACCTATTCTAAGCTCTGAGCAAGTTATGTATGTTTTGTGTATATAGTGTAGTATATAAGTGCAAAATAAATGCCATCAGCATGGTTTGCCCATAATACAGGGAAAGCGGCATAAAGCAAAATAAAAATATGTGCATGGTTTAGCAGTTTATGTGACAAGATCTCTTATGTTATACATTTAACCCATTAGCTGTCAGTAGCACTGCTGTGATTCCTGTGGGAATGACTGACAAAAGTGCTACTGACAGACAAAGGGTTAAAATTGCATCCACCAAGTCTAAATGACAACAACAAAAAACCATCACCAAACATTCGGGACTAATAGCAGAACTTTGTAGCAGGTTCAGCAACAATTGCAGAGATGGTTTGTCTTTTTAGCTCGAGGGTTTGGCACTGCAAAAGATGGCTACCTCTGAGCTATTTTTCTTCACTCATCTCTGCAAAAGCCAGTTATGTCCATTGTGAAAATCTCACTTTTCTAAAACATCAAAACACCGACTTTTGCTAAATAATGGCAGATCTCCGGCTACTAGTATGTGCAAATAGAAAGTACTCTGATTTTACCTTTAACCCTTTTAGCCCCAAGGTCCCATTTCTAAAATTTTGGAGGTGTTGCCCAATGACTGCCAGTTGCAGGAGATGGATTGACCATGATAATTCAAGAGTAGTGCCAGATTAGCTTGGCGCCTTCAGATGCCAAGCTAATCTGGCACTACCCTTGAATTGTCATGGTCAATCCATCTCCTGCTGTGGGGATTTGGGGCTAAATGGGTTCAACAAAAAGGTAGGTAGGTTGGCTTTCTATTTGTTTTTTTTCAAAACACCTTCAGCCACAAAATATAAACCACCACAACAACAGCAAAGCTCTCATGGCTCACTTGCATTACCAACCCGCATAATTTCTTTGACCTTATGTAAAACTGACCTTTCAAAAAGGTCACTCGACTGCTCATTTTATGTCTTGGCACAACTGCACAACTGACCATAGTGTTGGATGTTTTTTGCCAGATGATCATTTTAGTCATAGCACCTGAGAAATCCTATGTTATCAACAACAGCATTTTTCACATTTGTTGACCTCCCTTTTACCTGTTGTGTAGGTCAACCAAATTAGCAGCATGCATTGGAAGGTTTTATCATTAATATGTTTGTGTTAATTTTGATTACAAAGTTTGCGAAAGTGCCAATAAAAACTAACATTCTATAAAATAAAGTAGACATTTTTCACACATTAAACATAGTATTAAACACAATACTGGTCCAAATAGGACACTTTTTAACCTATTTATTGACCATGATCTTGACCTTTGAGCGATTTGGTACATCTTGCCACACAGTATGCTTAGGCCAAGTTTGAAGTCTGTGGCTTAAATAGACTCCAAAGTGTAAAGGCTGTTCTTATTTGGACGAACCTACCCATACATTTGTTCGCCAACTTTGACAATCTAGAATTCATGATCTCAGGCGAACCAGGTTGGTTCTTAATTGGACAATCCAAAGATACAGCGAACTAGTTCCAAGTAGTTCGCAAACCTCGGCAAACCATAGTTCGCCATCGGGGAAAAGATCACATGACATGTTGAGCACTCCAAGGCAATCTTTTTCTCTGATTGGTCAAAACTTTTACCTTCTTCTGCGTTGGAGATAAGAAGATAGCCACCGATCTAACAACAATGGCGGACGGCAATATTTCACTTTTGTCCAAAGAACAAGACCTATTTTATTGATTTGTGGGAGGCGCAACGCTCTTTGTGGGATCCCTTCTGCCAGGAATACAAAAACAAAAATCTTCCAAATCGCGAAACGGCATTGTGGCAGCCATTTTGAACACCTTCGCAGACCTACTTCCGCCGAACCAATCACTTCAATTAAGAAAGAGAACCATGGCGAACCTAGTTTTCTCAAGTTCGCCTAGGTTTGTTCAGGTTCGTTCAACCTCAATTAAGAAACAAACCAAAAGATTGCCGATCTGCTCTGATCTAGGTTTGCCGATCAAAGGTTCGTCCAATTAAGAATGGGCTTAACAATTAAAGTTTACCAAGAACAACAGATGGCTCAAAACATAGACTCACTTTAGCTTTAACATGTGAGCAAAAAAAGAAACATGGGACGAACATTAGAACTGACCGAATAGCTCTTTTAATTTTAGCATCAACAGCAGGAGATGGCTTAATTATGTTAGCTCAACGGTAGTAGTTTAGCTCCAAACAAACTCTGCCTTAGAGCTGTTAGTCCATCTCCAGTGACTAGTATGACAGAACAAAAACAAATGCCCCATTTCGATTTTGCCATTAAACCTTTTTTGGCCGTCGGTAGCACTTTTTGTCGTGCGAATTTCTGCAGGAATTATTGTGACAAACAGCCAAAGGGGTACCCCCAAAAAAGGATACCTGGTAGGTAAGTTGCCTTTTGTCCTTTAGCACTATGGCTGTAAGAGCCAAGGACATAAAACTAAACACGTGATGTTCCTTGTGGTGTCTGCTACACTGATGAGCAAAAGAAATGCGGCATTTCTGGAATCGGATGATTCCAAAAATGTTGCATTTCTATTGCTCGTCAGTATGGTTTGACACAAATAATGACCCTTGCACTGGCTACTAAGACATTGCTGTTTTTTTTTTCTTGTTTCCCATCTTCAGCGGAAAAAAACAGTTTAGGGTCAACATGATAAACAGGGTCAGTCGGGGGAGCGAAAACAGATTTTTCTTAGTGGCCTAATGCTCGGTAGATGGTTTAATAGCTCACGAGTTAATTGCCTGCAGTAGAAAATTGTGAACTGTGAGTCACCCAGTCCTTGGGTCGACGATGGCCGCAGCTCGCTCACAAACAGCTGTGTGGGCAAACAGCGGCCAATGTAGGTCCGAAGACAGATTAGACTTTCTGTGCGTTTTTCTGTGATGCCTCCAACCAGAAGACCTGCCCTTGAACTTTGCCCACCTTCTCCCTCACAGCTCTCCAAAATGAATCACTGCTCCATGCACCTGGCTGGATGCTCAAGCTCTCTGTTAAGACAAAGTGATCTGATTTACTCAAGTATTTGTGCAAAGTGATGCACCATTTCTTTCTTTATTTATTTATTTTTAACACTCTGCACTTGATCAGAAATAGACATATATTACCCACTTCTGATCAAACCCAGTGTTGGAAAAAAAAGGAAAAAGGAAACAACAGTCCAATTATGCTAGCCCATAATTCTTGGTCACTGCACTGGCCTTGGTCAAGTGGCACGTTTACCCCCTGGTATTTATACAGTGCAAAGCACAAGCTAATAAATAAATTAAAATTTTCACCATTGTGTAATCCAGCCTTATGCACAAAGTCCTCCAGTTCCCGCACTTTCTCCACCTCCTGCTTGAACTCCACATGAAAGTCACCATCGTTCAGAATGCGTCTGCATAAATAAACAACAAACATCCAGTAGAGAAAACAGACAAATTCACTTCTCAGTAACTAAATGACCAGGTAAATCTCTGGGGGTGGTGGGGGGGGGGGGGAGAGATGGCGGGGAGGGGGGGGGGGGAAGAGATGGCGGGGAGGGGAGAGGGGGGGGGGGGGGTTGCTTCAGATGAGAGTAAAGCTTTCAATATAAAGATTTCAAGTTTTATAACCGTAGAATTTCTAGTTAGTACGTTCACAATCACAGACCCATTAACCCGTTCAGTGCTGAGAAAATTTGAACTTCACCCAACTGCAAGAGGTATAGATCCTCATGAGCCCCCCCATTTGCGGGGGCTCATGAGGATCTATGCCTCTTGCTGATGCCACTTTGAATCCATGTTCCTGGGACATCTGGGGATTTTTGGTCTTGAATTAACAAAAATCGCAAAAACACAATCAAGGTCAGGTGGCACTGACCGGGTTGAACAATACTGAACATCCATTAAGTTTTATTTGTATTTACATAATTACGCCTTTTACTTTCACCGTCAATGTGCTCACATTTGGAGAGGGTCCCCAAAGCACTATGTAACAGTCACAGGTGACGGATCATGCAGCCACTGTGTTTCAGAGTAGTGCCATTGTAGCTTGGCGCCTTGAAAGGTGCCAAGCTAATCAGGCACTACTCTAGAGACATCATATAATGTTACCATGTTCCATTATAGGCTCAAGGCAATAGCCCTGAGATACATCGGTTAATGTGTCTCCTACAAGTGACAGGAATTAAAAGTGATGTACCACTATAAGTAGATGCAATGCTGAAATGAATACAAAATACCGATGAGCAGAAGAAATGTGATATTTTTCTAATCATCAGAAACACTAGTGCTTTCATTTATTCCAGAAATGTCACATCTCTTTTGCTCGTCATTATAAAATAAAACTGGAATCGAAGCTGTGAAAGACTTATGCAGTAGCAATATTGTAGAAACCCACCTGAGTGTGGCGACAGACTCTTCTGACTGTAGGCTTATGATGATAATGATGTACTTATAGACGTCGCTGTTCTGATCTTTGGGCCGTGCTTCCCACACAATCACATTGTGTTTGTCATCAGGCTACACAAATACATTTAACCCTTATCAGTCAGAATACGCCAGTGTGTGAAATAAGTTTGACTAAAATAGTTC
This sequence comes from Semisulcospira habei, assembly GCA_036245525.1. Taxonomy (NCBI): domain Eukaryota; kingdom Metazoa; phylum Mollusca; class Gastropoda; family Semisulcospiridae; genus Semisulcospira; species Semisulcospira habei. Next base: position 64,531,692 of record BTPG01000008.1, on the reverse strand, counting down.
AAGGGTAATGTCAGAACTCTAGGTGCCAAGCTATTCTGGCACCCTTGAACTAAAGCCCTTGGTCTATATCCTTATCTGTAAGAACTATAATGTAGCTTGCATATGGCAGTGTACAAATTTGAAGCTTCTAGCCTCAGTATGATATGGGTTAATGCACAAAAGGTCACTGGGCTGAAGTTGGTCACAGCAAAGCTGTGCGCAGGCCAACTACAGCTGACCTCAGCCTGATGACCTTTTGCACACTGGGTTTATTTATGCCTAGCTTGGGAAATTAATCAATTATTCAAGTCAGTCTGGTAGTTTCATTCACACACAATACAAATACAAACAAAATGCACCCATTACATTCTCCCAAACACTAGAAGAACAGGTTAACCCGTTTAGCCCCAAGGTCCCATTTCTCAAATTTTGCAGGTGTTGCCCAACCACTATACCAGTTGCAGGTCATCGCTTGACCATGATAATTCAAGGGTAGTGCCAGATTAGCTTGGCGCCTGAAGGCGCCAAGCTAACCTAGCACTACCCTTGAATTATCATGGTCAAGCCATCTCCTGCTGTAGGGATCCGGGGCTAAAAGGGTTAAAGAGATATAATGGTTTGTATAATGATGCTGGGCATTTTATCCTACAAACAAAAAAATGAAGAATGCAGTCATAAGAAAATATTGTAACCTCTGTCGAAAAAGACTCGCAAGAAAATACTGAGCAATAGCCAGACAGACTCCTATTCATAAAACTTTTTTCCTACTAAAATCAATGCAGAAGTCACTTACTGCAGAAAACAGTTGTGCTGCTGACTCAACACGGCTGTCTGAAAACAGAGAAAAGAATTCATAAAGCATAAGTTTCCCTGACACAAGATGACATCAACAAGTCAACTTAAATTCCTATTTCCCATGACACAAGAAAAGGACCATGGTGGTTCAAGTGGTGCCAGAGTAGCTTGGCGCATACAAGCGCCAAGCAATTCTGCCGCCACCACCTTAAAGTATCAAGGTAATATGTATTTTTCTTTAAAATAAATTTTTTCGAAAAATACTTACCGATGGCATTACCGTATGGAATACCCCTTTACTTACCCGATTTCAGCCTAAGCATCCTTGTGTATACCTACCCAACAAGGGGCGTAAGAAAGAGAGAGAGAGTGTAACCAAGTGAACGGGTAGTCTCCCCTCCTTCTATCCGGTCATGCGCCGGGGCAGGCGGGAGGACCTCCGAGTAATGCCATCGGTAAGTATTTTCCGAAAAAATTTATTTTAAAGAAAAATACATTTGTTTCCTCAAAATCCATTACCGATGGCATTACTGTATGGAATGAATGGCGAGAAGGAGGAGGGTGTCGCCCTCAACCCGGCACAGCTGTAAACTGAGCATCGAGGGGCAACCTCCCGACGATTTCAGTGAAGGGTTACCTTAAAGCGCCAGCGGCGCACGGAGGGAGTGTTGCGCTGCCGAGAGATCTCCAACAAGGGCCAGGTTGTCCCGTTGGCCGGAGAGATCCCGGAGATAAACGCGGGCGAAGGTGGACTCTGATCTCCAACCAACCGCCACGACAATGTCCCTGACTGCGCAGTTGCGGTGGAACGCGACGCTGGCAGCAACCGTTCAAACTTCATGAGCCCGTATCCACATGGTCTTGGCCACCTGTGGGGACAGATCATAGTAAGCGGAACGAATAATGCAACGCAACCAAGACGATATCGTCTGGGCGGAAATATCAGCCCGGCCTGGGGCCAAGGGCAGGAAGAGGCGGGAGCGACCTCTTCTCCAGGGCTTCACCCTGCGCAGATAGACCTTTAGTGCTCAGACCGGGTCCTGCAGCCGTGATGTCTGTGACCAGTCAAATCCTGGGGCGCGGCCGAGGGGAGTCTGTTCTTGGCCAAGAAGGAGGGGTTGGTCGGAAGCTGAACCGAACCGTCCGTCCTGAACTGCAAGCAGGCCGGGTCAACAGACAGGGCATGCAGTTCGCTGACTCTGGTGGCTGTCGCGAGGGCCAGAAGGAAGCAGGTCTTTCTAGTCACGTCCGCAAGGCTGGCACGACGCAGAGGCTTGAAGCGACTGGAGTTTAGCCATGTCAGGACCCAAGGAAGATCCCAGCGCGGAACGAAGGAACGAGTGACTGGCTGTTGGAGGTCGAAATGGGACATCAAGTCAGAGAGGTCTTTGCACGCTCCAGGGTCCGGACGGCCTAAGTGACGATTGGTGTCCGCCACCATGGCGAGATAACCGTGAATGGTAATCAGCGTTAAGTTCTGTTCATGAAACAGCCACAAGAAGAACTCAGCTAGCTGCGGAGTAGTCAGTGCCGAGGGGTCCAGATGTCTGGTCTCACACCAGGCCCGAAGGACACTTCATTTCCCTTCGTACACGCGGAGGGTGGAATCTCTGCGGGCTGAAGCGATCGCCTCCACTGCAGCATCCGAGAAACCTCGGGTTGCGAGGGCCTGCCTGACAACCGCCAGGTGTGAAGCAGCAGTTTCTCCGGACAGGGGTGGAAGAGGTTCTTTCGAGGCTGCTTCAGCATCATCAGAGGTGTGGGAAGCCGAAGAAGAGGATCGGTGGCGAGACTCAGAAGGTCGGTCGTCCACGTCCTGTTCCAACTGAACGGAGCGACGAGCAGTAGGACCGTGTTGCATCCCCGAAGCTTGAGTAGAATCTTGGGTACAAGAACCGAAGGAGGGTACACGTAGGCTACGAGGCCCTCCCAGTAAATCGATAAGGCATCCACCACCCAGGCGAGAGGGTCCGGAATGGGGGAGACATAGAGTGGGAGCTGCTTGTTCCATCTGGTCGCGAATAAGTCGATCATGGGGGTCTCCCAATGAGTGCAGATCATGCGGAAAATGTCCGGCCGCAGAGACCACTCAGTGTGGAGAAGTTGTCCCCGTCTGGAGAGGGAGTCCGCGAGAACGTTCAGGTGTCCCGGGATGTGACGCGCTCGGAGTGACATGCCACGATCTCTGCACCAGAGCAAGATCTGGTAGAGCAGCATGCAGAGGGTCGGCAATCGAGTGCCCCCTTGCTTCTGGAAGTAGGCCACGACCGTCGTGTTGTCGGACAAGATCAGGACCTCCTGGTCCCGAAGCCGTGCTTTCCAATGGATGAGGGCCAATCACACTGCTTTCAACTCCAACCAGTTGATATGTCGGTCTCGAAGGTCCGCCATCCACAGGCCTGATATGGAGTTGAATTCCGGCATCAAATGGGCCCCCCCCCAACCTTGGCGACTCGCATCCGAGCAAATGGAGAACGTCGGGGGAGGGGAAGAGAACCAGGAACGGTCCGTCCAGCAGAGAAGGTGAGGTCGATCAGTAACGAGACCGGAACCGGGGCTGAGAGATCCCCTGAAGAGGGCCGCCAGTGGAGCAGGAGATGAAGCTGTAGCGGTCGAGCATAAAGCCTGCCCAGCGGTAGGAAGTCCGCCGCTGCGCTGATGAGGCCTAGGAACTGGAGCCAAGTCTGGGCCGGAAGCGTCTCCGCGAAGTAAACTTGCAGCGCCATGGCCGACAGTTTCAAGATGCGAGGCTCCTGAAGACGAACTCTTTTGAGGTCGGTCAAGAACTTCATCCCCAAGTGGGTGAAGTGACGCGAAGGACCAGGTCCGACTTGCCGTCGTTGAGGAGGAATCCGAGACGACGAAGTAGAGCTAGAAGTGCGTCTCTGTCCGTCGCCAGCGCGACCAAGTCCTGGTTCTTGAGGAGCAGATCGTCGAGGTAGTTGGACATCGGGCTGGAGGAATCCCGCCTGGCCATTGCGACTACCGCATCCATAATCCGAGTAAAAACCCACGGGCTGATGTTGAGACTGAAGGGGAGAGCCCGAAACTGGTAGACGATGCCAGCGAAGGCAAAGCGAAGGTAACGGCGTGAAGCGGGATGTATGGGAACATGAAAGTACACGTCGGAGAGGTCGAGACTGACCGCAAAATCCAAAGTGTGGACTGACGCCCGCAGGGCCCTTGCAGTTTCCATCCGGAAGGAGGGCGCGAGAATGAATATGTTCAGGGCGGAGAGGTCTATGATCGGGCGCCACTTGCTGCTGGGCTTCGGGACAATGAAAAGCCGGCTGTAGAAGGCTGGAGAGTCATGGCGAACCACCACTTCTGTGGCCGTCTTCCGAAGAAGGGTTGCGATTTCGTCTTGAAGCGCGTCCGCCTTGTCTTGATCGGAAGGTACGTCTGTCCACAGAGGCGAACGTCACAACGGAGGGGGACTCACAAATGAGATCTGAAGCCCCTCCGAGACCGTGGCAAGAATCCAAGGGTCCTACGGAAACAGCGAACGCCACGCGTCGCCGTGCAACGAAAGCCTCCCGCCGACTGGAGGCCCTGAAAGGGTCGGCGGGGGCGGTGTCGGAGAGAAGTCACTGGGCCCTCCCGCGCCCAGGCCTCCAGGAGGCCCAGGGCCAGGCAGGGGCCGCTGCCTGGGAGGGACGAGCTCTACCGGCGGGAGCCCGTGGACCGGAACAAGGAGGAAATCTGGCCGGAAGACAGGAAGAAGGTCTGAAGTCCCGAAAGGCGCGCTCCCTGTCCCTGCGCTGGGCTGGGGGCCGCAAGGGGTCCGATCTAGGAGCGCTGGGCCAAAGGTCCTTAGTTGACTCCTGAACATGCTGCCAAGTAGGGCCGAAGAGGAGGGGTCCCCCGAGGGGGGCAAGGCGCAGCTGAGCCACGGCGGTGGCAGGGATGCCCGGACAGCCCTTCAGCACGGCATCCTGTCTGATAAGGTCGCAATTCACCGCGGCCGCCAAGGAATTCATCGCAATGTGATGCACTGCGCGATTCGCTGTGATGGCTATGGAGTGAATGTCGCGAAGACGAGACTCATCCGGCCGCTCCCAAAATTCTTCTATGCTTCTAACCACCGCCTGAGTAGCCAAGTCCAAAAAACCTGCACACGCCAGGGAATTACGAGCCAGGGTAGCAGTGTGCTCCAGACCGGGAGGAAAAAACCGACGGGCCGGAACCTTGCCGCCGGCCTGCAACTGAGCATCCAGATCCACAGGCGGAAGGGGGTAGGCAAAGGCTTGAGAATGTCCTGCGTACCAAGCCTGCTGAAACTTAATATCGACGTCGGAGGGCCATCACGTGTTGGCGAAGAAACCACGATCACGGAGATTGCCTAGGGCAAGGTGTTCGTTAAAGGCTTCCATCAGATCTTTAATTCCCGGGGGCTGAGACAAGGACTTGAAACGCTTCGCTTGAAGAGGAACATCGACCGAAGCTGCGGCTTTCCTCTTGAGTGGGGGAGACAGAGGGCAGTTCTCCAAGGGAAGAATTTTAGCGATCAAACGCGCTGCCTCGTCTAGTGCACGTGAAGTATCAGACGTTCCCGACGGTCCCCCTGGTGCATCCAAGTCCGAAGCGTTACGAGGGCCCGGATCCAGAGATAAAATGGTGGAAGCGGAGTCCTCCGGAAATAAGCTAAGAACGTTATCGTCCCCAAACACAGGAGAGGCTGCAACTTTGTCCCGAGGGGGAGAATCAACATCCGAACGTCGGCGCGGCAAGCTAAAGGAAGGCAAAAAGATAGCCAAATGCCCGCAAGAACTGGGCACTACCGTAGCACTATCCGGGGGACCTGCACGGCCGACATGTAAAGGAGGAAGCTCCGTAGAAAAGGCCCGAGGGGACGCATCCGACCGACGCACAGCGGGCCTCTCCCTAGGGTTGCGCGAACGGCTGTGATGAAAACAAGTCCAAGGGGCGCGAGGGGACCGGCTACGGCCGGGAGCCCTGACAGTGCCGGAGGAAGGAGACCGATGTCGCGGGGACGGGCTCCTATCGAGGTGGCGCGAAAAGGTGCGACAGTCCGAAGTCGGCCCCCTGCAAGGGCGAGCAGAGGCCAACGGATGGTGTCGCCGGGAAGCTAACGAAGGCGGAAGGGAATCCCGCGTGCCCCGTCTCTCGGCCACCCCTTGCGGAGGACCATGCGAGACTGGCAGAGGTCTCTCGGCCACCCCTCACGGCTTTACCAGCCAGTGCTGGCGCCTAGCACTTAGTTCGCTTTCAGCTGCCAAGATAAGGCGCCGCGAGGTCACATTCCACTCTCGCCCGCTCATTCTATTTATATCGCTTGCTACTGTGGGGTACACGGCGTGACCGGCGCTCTGCCGCTATAACAACTACCTACACATTTGTATTCATAACACATCTCTGCCTACAGTGACTGTTGTGGAAGCAACATCGTTCAAAAGTTGAAATTCTCACCTACACACTGATACCAAACATGACAACATTACGACTTACATTTGTGTAGCAGGTTATGGTGAAAATAAAGGGAAAGGGAATTTGTTTATGTCGGTGTTTGTTGTGAAATTGACAAAGTTCCCACAGCCATAACACGAAGACGCTACTTTTCCCAACGAAACACACTTGCATGCATAAGGGTCAGCATGCCTACAGTAAGTATCACTTAGCGGATTTTGGATTCATGGTGGGGGACGAAAGCAGGAGGGTGGTTAATGAGGTTACTGACAGGTCGCGTGTTGTGCGGTACACGGCGTGACCGGCGCTCTGCCGCTATAACAACTACCTACTGGTTTGTATTCATAACACAAATCTGCCTGAAGTGACTGTTGTGGAAGCAACATCGTTCAAAAGTTGAAATTCTCACCTACACACTGATACCAAACATAACAACATTACGACTTACACTTGTGTAGTAGGTTATGGTAAAAATAAAGGGAACGGGAATTTGTTGATGTCGGTGTTTGTTGTGAAATTGACAAAGTTCCCACAGCCATAACACAAAGACGCTACTTTTCCCAACGAAACACACTTGCGTGCATAAGGGTCAGCATGCCTACAGTAAGTATCACTTACCGGATTTTGGATTCATAGTGGGGGACGGAAGCAGGAGGGTGGTTAATGAGGTCACTGACAGGTCGCGTGTTCTGGCATTTCTCGCCCGCAGCCGTCTCGGTACTCCACAGACTGCTATTGCCATCCCGAAATACGATCAGTCCATAACAGGTCACAATATTCAACAGTGTTTTTAAACATACCTTGAGGTTTAACACATTTTCTGACACACTAGACATAAGAACCGTTTTACGGGGAGTAGACGTCGGCGGAATAAAAACTTGTATACCACTATCACCTTCATTAGTGCTGTTATCAGTGTCAGTGTTATGAGTGTCACATTCCGCGGATCGAAACGATCGTTTCTTTCCATGCCGGGAACCCCGCTTCGCTGGTCGTCCTCCTTTACCTAGCTGCATGAAGTGAACACACGCGACACATTCTTCAACACTCGTATTTGGATGGAACATGGTCCAAATGTGTTGTGATGAGGCAATATCAGACGCCGCATTTCGCGTTGTCTCCTCGGACACACGTGTTTCAGTCGAGTCTATCCGTTTCATCCGACAATAGCAACTCCTACACATTGTTTTGGAGTGCATCATGTCTTTGTCTTCCTGGATATTAATTCCATAACACTTGTGGATTAAGTGTTCATAATTGATACAAAGAAATGACTTTTTATCCGTGTATCTCTTTTGTGATCTCTCGCCACATATTCTGCACAATGCATTAACTCTCATTGCATGGAACACACCTGTGTGTACACAGACTGTACGCGTTTCATCAGACTCCATCATGATCAAAAGTTAAATCAAAAGTACATTTACAAGGTTGACTGTTAGTGTTACACTATTTCCCAAGAAAGAAACGTGGCTATCTCCTCAATAGTATCCGTGTAACTAAGCCCTCTCTTTCCCCAATGCCGGGAGTGTACACCAAGTCGGATGTCTGGAACTTGTCTGTCGACACCTGTCAGTGACCTCATTAATTACCCTCCTGCTTCCGTCCCCCACCATGAACCCAAAATCCATTAAGTGATACGTACTGTAGGCATGCTAACCCTTATGCATGCAAGTGTGTTTCACTGGGAAAAGTAGCGTCTTTGTGTTATGGCTGTGGGAACTTTGTCAATTTCACAATAAATTCTCGTTTTCGTACATCAACAAATTCCCGTTCTCTTTATTTTCACCATGACCTGCTACACAAGTGCAAGTCGTAATGTTGTCATGTTTGGTATCAGTGTGTAGGTGAGAATTTCAACATTTGAACGATGTTGCTTCCACAACAGTCACTTTAGGCAGAGATGTGTTATGAATACAAATGTGTAGGTAGTTGTTATAGCGGCAGAGAGCCGGTCACGCCGTGTACCGCTCAGTAGTGCGATATAAATAGAATGAGCGGGCGAGAGTGGAACTCGCGGCAGCCTTATCTCTCTGGCAGCTGGAAGCGAACTAAGTGTCGGCTATGGTAAAGGCGTGCCCTTGCGAAGGGCCATGCAAGACAGATTGGACTCTACCGGCCATCACTGTGAGAGGGCCAACTGGTACCGAGTCTAACAAGCGCCGAAAGGAGGGCCCCACTATCTCTGAAGTCGCCCGCCAGCGCGGAGATTTAAGGGGGGCGGACGCTACAGGAATAACAATGCTACGCACTGACCTGTCCTCCATTGGCGTATTAGCTTCCGAAGCCCCAGGGCGGCGACGCTGATAAAATTCCCACATCTGCGACCACTCGCGTACCCTCCAAGTCGCACAAACCGCGCAGGAATGAGCGGAGGAGCAGCCAGAACACGGCAGACACAACTTGTGGTCGTCCGTGGGCCATTGAAATCCTTTACAACGTTTGCATGTGCGAAGTTGTACACTGCAACACAAAGCAGACGCCATTAGAAACAACACGAGGGCCGTACACGAAGGCCCGTGAACAGTACTCACGACCGGTCGAGGGCTAAGCCCACAATGAACGAAAAAAATCCAAGGGAGGTACCGACGAGAAGTAAACGGCCCGTTTAGTCGTAGGCAAAACCAGAGGCCTTACCTCGTCATCCTTATAAGCCACTAAGGTGAAGTATAGAGAAGAGAACAATCCAAATGAGAGAGGCTAAGCCGGTGACCATCCACATGGGAGCAAAGGGTACGACTGGGGGTAAGTTACGGCGCATGACCGGATAGGAGGGGAGACTATCCGGTCACTTGGTTACACTCACTCTCTCTTTTTTACGCCCCTTGTTGGGTAGGTGCTTAGGCTAAAGGGGTATATTCCATACAGTAATGCCATCGGTAATGGATTTTGAGGAAACAATTTATTTTCTAAACTGGCATGTTGCAAATTTTGTGAATACCATTTTCGGGTCATTTTGACCTTAGGGTTATATAACACACATGGAAAATAAAATAACACTAGAAAATATACAGTTTCACTTGAAAATAAATGTTATCAAAATACAGCAGAACCTCCTATGATCAGTCACCCATGTTGCCAAGAAAAAGTGGCCATAAACAGCAGGTGACCGTTCGTGGCAGGTACAATAGAAATGGACCCAGGAATGTAAATCTGTGCTAATGTAGCCACTACTAGAGTTAGTGTATGCCACTTTATCTCCCCTTCAGTTCAAGTTCACGGTCTTCGTATGTGTAAAATCGGCACAGTTAAGACAAAAGAGGTGGAAAGAATAATGCACACGTACATTGTGCTTGTAAAATGTTGAACATGTTAACATTTGCACTTCAAAGTCGGTGCTGCTTCATTTTGTCACCACATTACACCAAATGAAAATGGAAACTCCTGTTCAAATCGTAACTGCACATCTAAGTTTCAAGCTTAACAATCAGTCTCCCCGGTGCATACTTTGGTATCAGTTTCAGTCCACTTAATCAAATTTCAAATACAAACGATTTTGAATTTCCAAAAACTACAGTAGCTCGCTTGAGCTTGCCCTTAGCACCACGTGAAAGTTCTGTGTTTACGTTCAGTGTGTGAGTGAATGCGCGTGATTCACGTGAGCGTGCTTGTTGGGTTCAGTTCGCGGCGGCGCTTTGAGCCGATTTTCAATTGGGATAAAGCGCCTATTTAATGCGCTTATTATTATTATTATTATACCAATGGAAAGATACAGGAAAAAGTGTTTACTTGAAAGTTGAAGCATTGGCATGTTTACAATATTTACAACTGTGACATACCAGTGTATCTTTTATGGACACAAATCTTCATCAGTCTTTCGGAGTTTCCGACATTGCGTTTTTTGCGCATGCATAGTGATACAGCAGTATCAGTAATGGCTCTCTTCTGATTAAAATACATGTATCTCTTTTGTTTCTATGATTTAAGCACTGCCCAGTTAGAATGTAAGGACACCAATTTCAACACCTGCTTAATCCAATTCCGATTTAACTACTTGTGTATGGCCACTGACTTAGAAATAGAGCATTTGTTGCAAAATTAATTTTTCTCTAAAATGTATTTTTTGGAAAAATACTTACCGATGGCATTACTATATGGAAGATACCCTTTAGCCTACTGATTTCAGCCTAAGCATAAGTTGTGTCCCCTGCACAACTGGGGAGGAGACACTGGGGATCCATGCCTAGGAGCGCCGGTGGCCTCCCTTTCCCTCCCTATCCGGTCACGTGTTGGGCGGAAGACCGCCAGTTTTACACAGAGCCGAAAGGTGGCAAGTTGGGCAGGAGGGAGGGTCCTCCGAGTAATGCCATCGGTAAGTATTTTTCGAAAAAATACATTTTAGAGAAAAATTCATTTGTTTTCTCAAAACACATTACTGATGGTATTACTATATGCAAGAATAGCAAAGAGGAGGAGGGTGCCGCCCTCTACCACCCTGCGAATTATAAGCCCCGAAGGCCCCCAACGGAGCACTCCCGACGATTTCAGCTAAGAGTGACCGAGGGCGCCTGTGGGGCGAAGGATGGAGTACTGGGTCACTGAGATGTCCCTGCCCAGGGCCAGGAAGGCACGCTGGCCGGATAGGTTGCGGAGTTAGAAGCTGACAATGTCTTGAATGGAGCAGTTGTGGTCAAAAGCCACGCTGGTGGCTACTGCTCTCACTTCGTGCGCCCGGCTATGCAGCCTCTTATCCCCGGCAGGGGAGAGGTCTCGTAGGCCGACCGAATGACCCACCACAGCCAGGATGAAATCGTCTGTGCTGAGGTATCAGGCCTGCCCAGTGACAGCGGCAGGAAGAGGCGTGAGCGCCCCTGACGGCGCGGCTTTGTGCGACGCAGGTAAATCTTCAGCACCCAGACCGGGTCCTGTTGGCGCAACCCGCGGGACTGATCCATACCTCTGAGTGGACGGATGGTGAGCACCTGGGGAGTGGCCGAGGAAGGCCGGTTCTTGGCCAGAAAGGATGGGTCGGTGAGGAGCTGCACCGAGCCATCGGACCTAAACTGCAAACAGGCGGGACGCACCGAGAGTGCATGTAGCTCGCTCGCGCGAGGGCCAGGAGGAACACGTCTTCCGTGTCAGGTCGGAGAACCATGCCAAGGACAGGGGTTCGAAGCGGTTCAAGTTTAACCAAGTCAACCCCCCAGGCGAGATCCGAGGGATGAGCGAACGGGAGACTGGCCGTCGGAGCTCAAAGTGGGCCATAAGGTCCGAGAGGTCCTTGCAAGCGCCCGGACCTGGGAGGCCAAGGTGGCGGTTAGTGTCCGCAATCATGGCCCGGTAGCCCTTGATGGTAATTGGCGCTAAGCCCTGATCGGCGAAGAGCCCCAGGAAAAACTCCGCCAGTTGGGGCGTAGTCAGATCCGTAGGGGGGGGGGGGGGGGGGGGGGGAGGGGGGGGTAGAAAGAAAGTCTGCGGGCTGCTGCGATTGCCTCCACTGCTGCACCCGAGAAACCTCTACCGGCGAAGGCTTGCCGGACAACCTCCGTGTCAGGTCGGAGAACCGTGCCAAGGACAGGGGTTTGAAGCGGTCCAAGTTTAACCGCTCCGGGCACAGGTGGAAGAGAGCCTGTCAGGGCTGCTTGAGCATCGAGCGCGGGGTGGGGAGCTCCAGGGGCAGGTCCGTCGCTAGAGTGAGGACTGTGGTCCAGCTCCTGGCCCAACTGAAGGGGGCCACTCGAAGGAGAACCGTGGAGCAGCACTGAAGTTTCCGCATGATCTTGGGCACCAGGACGGACGGGGGTAAGCGTAAGCGACTAACCCGTCCCAAGGGATGGAGAGCGCGTCCACTGCCCAGGCAAGGGGTCTGGCACGGGCGAGACAAAGAGCGGGAGCTGCGTGTTCCACCTGGTGGCGAAAAGGTCGATTAACGGCGTCTCCCACCGCGTGCAGATCAGGCAAAAGACATCCGGGCGCAGGGACCACTCCATGTGGAGGAGCTGGCCGCGCCAAGAAAGGGAGTCTGCGAGGATGTTCAGGTGGCGCAGGATGTGGCGGGCCCGGAGAGCAATGCCATGGTCCCTGCACCAGAGCAGGAGATGGTAAGGGAGGATGCACAGCGAGGGCGAGCGAGTGCCCCCCCCCCCCCCCCCCCCCCCCCGGTACTGTATGAAGGCCACCACCGTCGTGTTGTCCGAGAGAACTAGGACCTCCTGGTGTCCCAGCGTCTCCCACCAGGCGCTGAGGGCTAACCACACCGCCTTCAATTCCAGCCAGGTGATGTGCTTGCCAGAGGTCCGAGGCACAGATGAACTCCGGAAGCAGGGGCGCTCCCCAACCCGGCTGGCTCGCGTCGGTGCAGATGGACCACCAGGGCGGGGGGGGAGTGCAAGGGCATGCCCACCGCCAACCACGACAGGTCCGTCCACCGCTGGAGGTGGGGTCGGACCAGAGAAAGAACGCAGACCGGGTACACCAGCCCGCTGGAGGACGGGCGCCAGTGCAGAGGAAGGTTGTCACAACACGGGTTTTTCTCACCTATTTTTGTAGGGGAGTAAGTTTAGAGGGGTGACAGGATTTAGATAGTCACCGGACGTACAGGTAGTTTAGGTGGGGTATTTGGCCTGTACACAAGTATTTGCTGCCATGCGAGAAGTTTGGTGGATGGCGTGGCGCATGTGATCGCCCGGTCTGCGTGATCGGGTGGTTATTGTTTCACATGAATTTCAATCACATGATTTACTGAGCGTTTTTTCGCTAACGTAACGTTATCCAAATTGTTAGACAGTCGCTTTTCCAACTGCGAACAAGTCAGTCGTTTTTCCAGCAGTCTCCTAGGGTGGTCTTTCAGGCATGGTTCGCCACTTGCTGAAGGCCGCAAGCAGCTGTGTCAGTCTTTTGTATCGGCCCTGCGATACGGTTTTCGGTCGTCCCAGAGCCGGTGTCCGAGGAAGGAGGAAAGAAAGAAGAGCAGCGACGACTTTAACCCTGGCTTGTCTTGTTCTTGTTTGTATTCATCCTAGCCAGGGCGTCTTCACGGATGGCAGTAAGTACACGCAACAATTCTTTAGTGGTCATTTGCTGCGGAGGTTTGTTTGTGTTTGCTTGTTCCGTTATTATTATTATTTTGGTTAGTGTGTATTGGGGGGCGAGTGTAGGTGTAGAAGGTAGAAGTGAATGTTATCTGTATTTTGTAGTATTTAGCGTCAGAGGGTGAATTCGGAAGTGAGTCATGTGGTAACGTGTAAATATGTATTTTGTTGGGATTGAATTTATTGTTGCGGGAGAGAGGTGAAGGGAATATAAAAGACGGCAATTAAAGTTGCGGGAAGGGTGATGTGATTATTTTGTTTCTTTTGGTAGTTATTTATATGTGTATTTTTGCACCTGTGTTTTAGTGCATCCTAATCCAATGGTCCAAATCCAACGGCCTAAAGCTTAAAGAACTGACTGGCCAAGTCTGCCACCATGTCACTCCGCCTTGTGGGGCTACGACGCCGGACCTGGGTGCTGTTGCGAGTGTCGCGGCACACCCGTGTTTAGTCAGGTCGGGTTGTCCCATTTAATTATTTCTAAGCTATTTAAGTGAAGTTTTGCTTGTTTATAATCTCGTAAAGAACATTGTGAGATTTATTTTATCTCCTCACAGTGACAATGTTGTGAGAGGAGCTTTGTGACGATGACGGAAAGTTTTTGAGATATTGTATTATTTTAAAGGAGCCTGTGTTATGGAGGGCCTTATCGCAGAAGCAGGAGTGTCCAGCTGAGCGGAACTCAACGATTGTGCTTCCGGCGAGAAGGTCCAGTGACGTGAAATATATTGAGTTTGTTCAACTTTCAGTCGTGTTATATTTGCTCCATTTGTATACGTGATATTGTTTATTCTGAAACGTGTTAGTTAAAGGAGCCTTGTGCTGTGAATGTCTAGTTTGCGAAAGCATTAATTTCATTCGAACTTGTCGTTCGTGCTCCTGCTGGGGAGATTCAGTAGCTTATGAACTATATTCATTTTTCTCGATCTTCATTTGTGTTTTAGTAAGCATATTTGGTTCATCATATATTCGATATTGTGTTATTTGAAATACTGTGTTACTTAAGGAGCCACGTTCTGTGAGGGACTCTTCGCGGAAGCAAAGGCGTTGGTCTAACTGGCGTTAGCGCTTGACGCTTGTGCTTCCGTCGGGGTCCAGTGGCTTATGATCTAAGTTTTTCAGCCTCAGTTTTCTTTTGTATTTTATTTAGGATATTTGTTTTATTATATATTAGTTTCTCAACCTTTTGTATTGGGGACATTTAGTTTATCATATATCTTCTTGTTATTTTGTATTGTGTATAACGGATATTCGGGGTGGGGAGTTTGGACGTGTGTGTGTGTGAATGTGATGTGTGAATGCGTGGTTAGGATCGAGTTTGATTATTGTTAGGGTTATATGTAATAAATGTCGTCGTCATTGCTCCTCTGGTGTTTGTGTTAGGTTTGTGTTAGTGTAGGTTGGGTGTGCCTCGAGTTGTAGAGCTCATAGTTCGCGCCCCGGAAGCGGGGGTCGTGACATTTTGGTGGCAGCGGTGGGATCGAAATTGTTAGAGGGGGGTTAGTGGTGGATCGAAATTGTTAGGGGGTGTAGTTGGTGGATCGTTAGGTTAGGTTAGGTTAGTACCCAGAGGTTAGTGTTTTGTCTCTTCGTTGTCGTGTTGAGTGAGTAACTAGGCGGGCGGTTGGTCGTGAGTGAGGGAATATTGCTCTAGGGCTCATACCCCGAGCAGTGTGAAAGGGGGGGTTGTTGCGTGTAACTCTGCTGCCAAGGCCTGGGCAACAGGGGATCCTCCGGCTCCGTCTTCCATTTGTTTTTGTCATTTATTTGATTGTATTGTCTTAAGTGTTAAGTGTTGCGTGTTGGGTGTTTTTGGTTGTCGTTCAGCTTTTGTTTTTTTCCTTGATTGGCAGGACACCGTCTCCGGGCACTATGCTGACCAGAGCCGGCGATCGTAGGTCTGCGAAGGACAAGGCACAGCTGGCTGAGGCAACGGCAGACTTGTTGACTGCTGGAACCACCCCGTTGCGTCAGGCTGGAGCGGCGACCACTCTGAGTACGCCTTCCTTCCATAATCCTCGTATGGCAGCACTTTTATCCCCAGTGGAGGCCAAAGGTTCGGTAGAACTAGGCGTTTCTGACCCTTACGTCAGATACAGGGATTTGGGGGTAGGCATGGGTTTGGCAGATACAGTGTTAGCGCAGCCAGCTTTGTGATGGAGTCCGTTAGGATAGGACCAGGAGATGAGGCTACTAGAGAGGAAATTCGAAGCTGAACAGGAACAGAGAGAGCGTAGGGAAAGGGTTGAACAGGAACAGAGAGAGCTGGATCGTAGAGAAAGGGCTGAAGAAAGGTCAGATGATAGAGAACGATTTCAGGCCCAGCTAGAAGAAGAAAGAAGGGCTAGAGAACAGATGTTAGCACAGCAAAGTCAGCGCAGCCAGTCAGATGGGTATCGCGTCAGACTTCTACCTTTGATGGGAAGGAAGACATAGAGAGCTACCTTCAGCACTTTGAGCAGATAGCCGAGACTCAAGGGTGGCAAGGGAAATCTGGTCTGCTAGACTATCACCTTTACTGTCAGGGGAAGCTAGAGAGACGTACTTGAAGTTGAGCAAGCCCAAGATTTCAGTGTCGTTAGAGATGTGCTACTGAAACGTTTTAGGAGGGACACTGAGTACTACCGGAAGCAGTTCAGGGAGGTACGTAAGGAAGGTGTCAAACGTTTCCTCAGTTTTTGAGCAGGTTGCACACACTAGTGAAGAGATGGTTTTCGTTAGCCAGGAACGAACGAACGAACGAACGAACGAACGATGTTTATTGCTCAGGCCGACGGCCCATTGCAATGGGGGAACAGTGGGATGGGGAGGAAAAAATCGAAAATATTCGACAACAAATGAAAACACCGAAATAAGGTCTCATCCAACAAGGTAAATGTCCATGTTAGGAATCGGTTATTCTATTAGCTAAAAGTCAGCAACAATGCGACAGTCGTCATCAGTCAGGCTAGGCTTCAAATCAAGCACCGAGTCAGTCAGAATGTTAACCCAGGAGGTGACGAACCATGGAACGTATATTCTCCAACTCGATCAGCGCCCTATCAAAACACTCTTGGTAGTTACCATTGGGATCTATGGCAGTCCAGCGGCAAATGTTCTCTTGCACCTTTTGTTCATAGTCACTCATCAGCTTTTTTCTTTGATGGATGAACCAGTGACACACAGAACCTTTCTCACAGTCCAAGACCACTGTTATGTCATCACTTCTACACAACAATTGCTCTTGCTGATTTTTTTTGTACAAAACGCATTTCTCAAATCCTGTGTTTCTCTGGTTATCGCGTAAACGTCTTTGTAAAGTTCTGTTCATGATTGATGCGACGTAATCTCTCTCTTCAAGAGTGTATGAATCAGTGGTTACACTCGCATCACTAGGGTCAACTTCAGCACTGTCGACACAGTCCATTGCGCACGCTCCAGTCAGCTGTGTTGTCACGCTGGTACCAATGCACTCTGTAGGTGCATCGTCACTGGTCTCTATCCTGTCCGCTGTGGTGTGTAGACATCATGGGAAACACGTGCAACCTCATCACCTGTGGCTTGGGGAGTTGTACACGGCGTGTCGAGAGTGTGTAGCTGTTTGTCTTCGCTGTTTGTAGCTTGTGTGGGCGGGGTGGGCATAAACAAAGGCAATACTGGTGATAGATTGTCACTTGCCTTGTTTGAACGTTCCTGCCTCCTGGCCTCTGCTCTCATGTAGTCCCGGCGATTGTGGGATGGCGGCTTCTTGCGGTAGGTTGCAGTAATGGCAGGGGACCCGTGTGCCATACCGGTCAACCTCAGAATGACAACTGTCGAGTCGCCTCTACCGTCAATTTTAAAGGATGACAGCGTGTTGTCGCATAGCAGGGCGTTCAAAGCAGCTTCCAAAGCTGAAGGCAGTCCTTCAACTGGCATGGCGTTGAGATTTACTGGCAAAAGGCAGTACTTTTTGCAGGAGGTCTCAAATGGCAGCCCTGTTGCTTGCACCTCGTTAGCCAGGAGAGACATGGAGAGTGTAGTTGACGTATTGGATGCTTTCATCACGGAGCAACTATATTCTATCATGAGTCCGGAGTTAGAGCTATTTGTGAGGGAACGACTTCCTGAGGACGGTGCAAAGGCGGCAGAATTAGTTCAGCTTCACATAGACGCTAAGAGGGCTGTGACTAAAAGACTTGTGTTTGGGGGGGGGGGGGGGGGGGGGGGGGGTACCAGTTAGGAAGGGAACTAGACCCAGTGACCCGACTGTTAGAGTAGATAAACTGTCTGGTGGAAGTAAGGAGGAGGAGACTAAACCGAGGGAGAGTCAGGGAGGAGGTAGTCGGATTGAGTGTTACAGGTGTGGGAAGAAGGGGCACGTAGCAAGGCAGTGTAGACAGCCTAACCCATTGAATCAAGTGACGGCAAGTCCAAACGCCAGTTTGTTTCAGGGAGAGCTCATTAAAACCGTCAGTAGCAATCAGCCGTACAACCCTTGGAGTACGGGGCAGCTTAGAGGTAGTCCTGTTAGAGTCATGAGGGATACGGGGGCTGAGATGGGAGCTGTAGCATCAAGATGGGTGCGGCCTGAAGATTTGACAGGTCGTGAAATCGAAGTAGTGTTGGCTGATCCATCTAAAGCAGGGAAGTACCCCACAGCTTTCGTTGAGGTAGACTCGCAAGCAACTGGGTAGTCTTCAAGGCAGCGTAGTCCCGTAGCTGTAGATTGGAAGCAATGTGCCATAGCTGCTGCGATACAAACCCGAGCGCAGGTGAGTGCAGAAGGCAGGGAAGAAGAACCTTTAGCCAGTCCAGAATCGCTTAAGCTGGAGATGACTCCAGACCAGTTGAAGAAGAGGCAAGAGGGGGATGAGACTTCAGCTAAAGCTAGGAACTGTGCGAAGCAAGGGACCATCCCGAAGTCAGGTAGGCAATCAGGAAGGTTAGCCAAGGGAAACCTAAAGAAAGCCGGTGCTAGGCAGAAACGGCATTTTGACAGGAAAGCCGAACGTCGCCAGTTCCAAGTAGGAGACAAGGTGTTACTTCTGCTACCCACCAAGCACAAGAAGCCAGAAATGAGTTGGCGAGGTCCTTATGAAGTGGTAGGGTGACAAAGAGAGTGTGACTACCACGTAAAGGTAGGGGGAAAAAACCAAGTTACTCCATGCTAATCTGTTGAACTCTTCCACGAGAGAGTGAACATAGCTAATGCCGTATTCGTAGAAGAGGGCGAAAAACGGGAAGAGCTGTCTGGTGTTGACAACGTACCGACAGTGACATTGATGGCCGTTGAAACCCCAAGAGACGTTAACTTAGATTTTGAGTGTCCAGATGTAGACCGGACGGTAGAGACCGAGTTGGGCAGTATGCAGACATTTTTTACCAACTTTCCACTGTGCACTGCGTTAGGCGAGTGCGAGATAGGACTGGACAATGACAGACCAGTACGTACCCGTTGATTTTCTAAGTAGAAATGTCGAGTCGTGACAGTAATAAGAAACAAAAACTGGTAGTTTTGTCTTAGGGGGGAGATGTGTCACGACATGGGTTTTTTTCGCCTATTTTTGTAGGGGAGTAAGTTTAGAGGGGTGACAGGATTTAGATAGTCACCGGATGTACAGGTAGTTTAGGTGGGGTATATGGCCTGTACACGAGTATTTGCTGCCGTGCGAGAAGTTTGGTGGACAGCGTGGCGCACGTGATCGTCCGGTCTGCGTGATCGGGTGGTTATTGTTTCACATGAATTTCAATCACATGATTTACTGAGCGTTTTTTCGCTAACGTAACATTATCCAAATTGTTAGACAGTCGCTTTTCCAACTGCGAACGAGTCGGTCGTTTTTCCAGCAGTCTCCTAGGGTGGTCTTTCAGGCGTGGTTTGCCATTTGCTGAAGGCCGCAAGCAGCTGTGTCAGTCTTTTGTATCGGCCCTGCGATACAGTTTTCGGTCGTCCCAGAGCCGGTGTCCGAGGAAGGAGAAAAGAAAGAAGAGCAGCGACGACTTTAACCCTGGCTTGTCTTGTTCTTTTTTGTATTCATCCTAGCCGGGGCGTCTTCACGGATGGCAGTAAGTACATGCAACAATTCTTTAGTGGTCATTTGCTGGGGAGGTTTGTTTGTGTTTGCTTGTTCTGTTATTATTATTATTTTGGTTAGTGTGTATTGGGGGGCGAGTGTAGGTGTAGAAGTGAATGTTATCTGTATTTTGTAGTATTTAGCGTTGGAGGGTGAATTCGGAATACTTGTCCTCTTTGCTGCATGTGTATACACCCTCTCGTGAGCTCCGCTCCTCTTCTGATAAACGGAAGCTGTGTGTACCTTCTGTCAAAACTAAAACATTTGGTCAGCGCACTTTTGTTTATCAAGCCCCAGTGTTATGGAATACACTTCCTCTTGAGGTCAGAAACAGTGAGTCTGTCTCTGACTTTAGGAGGTCGTTGAAAACTCACCTCTTCAAGCTTTACTTTGAATGACTGCCAGTGTTTGATGCCTTAGTTGTAGTTCTGCAATCCTCCTTGTTTAGACTGAATGTTAATTAGAATATAAATTATTATGTATGTATTGTTGTTTAGTTTATTGTAAAAGTGGTGTGTTCGGGCATTGTGCTTTGTTTGTTATGTGCATATGTCATTGTATTTTATTTTTGTGTACAGATTGTAAAGCGCTTAGAGCTTTTGAGTAAGATTAAGCGCTATATAAGTACCCATTATTATTATTATTATTATTATTAAGTCATGTGGTGACGTGTAAATATGTATTTTGTTGGGGTTGAATTTATTGTTGCGGGAGAGAGGTCAAGGGAATATAAAAGACGGCAATTAAAGTTGCGGGAAGGGTGATGTGATTATTTTGTTTCTTTTGGTAGTTATTTATATATGTGTATTTTTGCACCTGTGTTTTAGTGCATCCTAATCCAATGGTCCAAATCCAACGGCCGAAAGCTTAAAGAACTAACCGGCTAAGTCTGCCACCGTGCTGCGGTACTGAGAGTGGAGGCTGACTGTGTCACTCCGCCTTGTGGGGCTACGACGATTGTGCTTCCGGCGAGAAGGTCCAGTGACGTGAAATATATTGAGTTTGTTCAACTTTCAGTCATGTTACAGTGGAGTCCAGTTAACACGAACTCGCTTTACACGAAATTCCGGTTAACACGAACCGTTTTTGCATTCCCGGCCGACGGCCTTCTTATTCTGTATTAAAATTTCACTGATAACACGAAATGCTTAACACGAAAATTTCGCTTTACACGAAGCTGATTTCGGTTCCCAACCAGGGCAATTTCACTATTATTCACCTGTTTAACACGAACACAGATTCCATTCACAGAAAACCAATTCACGTGTCGCTCTCGCGCTGTGGAAGTACACGACAGATCAGAGCGAACTCTAGTCTGTGATTGGCTGAATAGCCTTCGGCTGTTGTAATCTGTCTTCTCATTGGCTAGCATTTCTGTACTGTATTCATGTTGTATCATTCGTGTACCAACACAACCCTTTTACCGATGCGGGATTGTACTTCAGCCTGTGTTGCTTTTACCTGAGGATTGTAACTTAGTATGGATTTTGCCTGATGGATTTACATTAAATACTCGAGCTGTACACGTTTCCTTGTGTTTTCCTAGCGAGCTGAAGGTATGCATAGAAAGTACGATAATGTGCACTTTTAACCTGGTACTCATTCACGCACACGTCTTACACACTTTCTCCTTGAGGGCCGTGATCAATTTTGAGGCCATATTGGTTAACACGAAATACGGTTAACACGAAGTGATTTTCCGTGTCCCCAGAAATTCGTGTTAAGCGGACTCCACTGTATATTAAGGATATTTTCTCCATTTGTATACGTAATATCTTTATTCTGAAACGTGTTAGTTAACGGAGCCTTGTGCTATGAATGTCTAGTTTGTGAAAGCATTAATTTCCGTGCTCCCGCTGGGGAGATTCAGTAGCTTACGAACTATATTCATTTTTCTCGATCTTCATTTGTGTTTTAGTAAGCATATTTTGTTCATCGTATATTCAATATTGTGTTATTTGAAATACTGTGTTACTTAAGGAGCCACGTGCTGTGAGGGATTCTTTGTGGAAGCAAAGGCGTTGGTCTAACTGGCGTTAGTGCTTGAGCTTCCGTCAGGGTCCAGTGGCGATCTGGTTATGAAGGAGCAGATCGTCAAGGTAATTGGAGGCCGGGCTCAAGGACCGCTGCCGGAACTTGGCCACCACCACGTCGAGGAGCCTCGTGAAGACCCAGGGGCTGATGTTGAGGTCGCAGGGTAGGGCTCGGAACTGGTACATGACCCCGTGAAAGGCGAAGCGCAGACATCGGCGGGAGGCCGGGTGAATGGGGACATGTAGATACGTGTCCGCCAAATCGAGGCTGATCGCGAAGTCCATTGGCCGGACTGCTGAGCGAAGGACCCTGGTTGTCTCCATCCGAAAGTGTGGCGCAGAATTGTACTTGTTTAGCGCCGACAGGTCGAAGACTGGGCGCCACTTGCCGCTGGGCTTGGGGACAACGAACGGAACGGCTGTAGAAGGCCGGGGAGTCGTGACGGGAGATACCTCTGCGGCCGCCTGCGGAGCAAGGCACCCACCTCTCCGAGAAGGGCGTCTGCCTAGAGCGGGTTGCTCAGGAACTGGGTCCAGAGGGGGGACCGTCGCAGAGGCGGCGGGGACTGGGAGGAGATCTGAAGGCCTTCGGAATGGTCAAGAGGATCCAGGGGTCATCTGGAAACAGCGAGCACCAAGCTTCGCTGTAAAGGCCCGGCCGCCCGCCGACTGGCGTGACCCACAGCCTTGCGGGAAGCGATAAATCGGGAGGCAGGGGGTGGGCGGCAGCGGGCCGGGGCCACAGGTCCTTGGACGACTCCTAGACAGTCTGCCACGTGTCCCCAAAGAGCTGCGAGCCCCCAAGCAGGGCCTGGCGGAGCTGAGACTTCACTGACTTGGGAAGATCCGCACAGTAGCGAAGAAGGGGTGTCCCCGTGCCAGAGGTCACAGTTGGTTGCCGCCGGTAGTTGACGAGTGATAGGCAGCCCGGAAAGCTGCCACCAAGACAGAATGGATGCCATGGAGGGGGAGAGGGGGAGGGGGGCGAGGCCGCCAGGTCCCAGGTGTCCTCCAAACATCGCAGCACTGCCTGCGTCGCCAGTTCCAAAAACCCGGAGCAGGCCAGGGGATTGCGAACGAGAGTCGCGATCTTGTCCAGTGTGCGAGGCCAACCGTTCTGGAGCAACCTGCGCCCCCACGCCTGAGTCAGCACTGACAGATTCAGGGCAAGGAGAGGCATTGAGAAGGCCCGACGTACCACTCCTGGCGAAAGCTCAAGTTGATACCGGTGGGCCACCAAGAGTCCGCGAAGAAGCTGTTGTCACCGAAGCTGCCCTGGCGAAGCTGAGTGGAAAACGCATCCGCGAGGTCCCGGAAGCCGGCTGGCTGCGGGAGCGACTTGCGACACTTCTGAGCGTCCACCTTGGCGGACGCCGGTCTCTTGAGGGGGGGGGGACGGAGGGCAGAAGTCCGGCGGGAGGAAGGAGGAGATAAGGCCTCCTCGAGGGAGCGGACGGTCGCCAAGCGTAAGCCCATCTGCCGGGGAAGACGAAGAAGAGGAAGAATCAGCTGACTGCTCTCCCGGATGCAGGCAGAGGGCATCGGGGTTGACGGCCGGGGACCGCCTGTCCTGCGGCGCCCGGAAAAAGGCGACCGCCTCCGGGAACGAGGGCCAGCCGAAAGGGCCGGCGACGGGCCGCAGCGCGAGCGGGGGAGGGGGGGGGGGCGCACACAAAGCCCGAGATGAAAGGCGCCGCGGGGAGGTGGAGGGGCACCAGCCGCACTGGGAGCGGAGGACCGAGCGCAAAAGACAAAGGCCAGAGGCGTGGGCAGGCTCCAGAAGGCCACCGCTCCCCAAGGGGTGGGGAGACGCGGGTCTAGCCGGGGAGTCCGCAACGCACGGTCGGTGGGAGGACCACGGAAGCTGCGGGCTGCGCTCGGAACGAAGAGGCAGCGACCTTAAATCTCGCCAGTCCCGTCTAGATGTGAACAGGGGGGGGGGGGGGAGGGGGGGACAAATGTAAGGCTCGCCGGCCCCGTTTGGACGAATCGGAGCGGGGGGGGGGGGGGGGGGGGGGGGGGAGGGGGCAGCACTGGGGCTCGCCAGCTAGACTCGGAAGGATCGGAGCACGGGGGGAGCGCAACTGAGTCTCGCCAGCCCCGCTCGGATGAATAGGAGCTGGGGCTGGGGGAGGCCACTGGGGCTGGGAAGGACGCTCCCGCCGGTAGAAATCCCAAAGCTGTGACCAACGCTTTTCTCTCCATGAGGCACACACGTCACACGTCCGACCGGAAGCACAGCTCGAGCACGGGAGGCAGACATCGTGGGCGTCCGTGAGCCACTGAAATTCTCTGCAGCGAAGGCAGGTCTTCATTCGCGCACTCGCCATAACACCCAGTCACTTTCCCTTACTTACTTACTTACGCCTGTCACCCCTACCCGGGTATAGGCCGTCGACGAGAGACCTCCAGCAACTCCTGTCCTGTGCTTCTCCTTCGATTCTACTCCAGGTGGTTCCCAGTCTCTTGATGTCTGCTTGGAGGTCTCGACGCCAGGAGTTTCTCGGCCTACCTCTTTTCCTCTTTCCCTGGGGGTTCCATGACAATGCCTGCCTGGTGATACTGGAAGCTGGCTTTCTCAGACTGTGACCGATCCATCCCCATCTTCTTCGCCCAATTTCATTCTCTGCTGTTATCTGCTCTGTTCTCTCCCAGAGTCTGACGTTGCTGATCTTCTCTGGCCAGTGGATTTTCAAAATTCTTCTAAGGCAACTGTTCATGAAGGTCTGTACTCTGTTGACTGTGGTTTTTGTCAATCTCCATGTCTCTGCTCCATATAGGAGAACTGCTTTTACATTGGAGTTGAAAATCCGGACTTTGGTGTGTTGTGACAGCTCTCTGGAACTCCACACTTTTTTCAACTGGAGAAAGGCTGCTCTGGCTTTACCGATTCGTGCTCTGACATCTGCATCAGTGCCGCCTTTTTTGTCTATGATGCTCCCGAGATAGGTGAAGGACTCCACCTCCTCCAACGGGGTGCCAGCAAGCAAGACTGGTTCTTCCCTGGTTGCGTTCAGCCTCATTGTCTTTGTTTTCTGTTTGTGAATGGTGAGGCCCACTTGGGACGAGATGTCAGCAAGCCTCGTGGTCTTGTCCTGCATTTGTTGATGAGTGTGGGACAGTAATGCCAAGTCGTCTGCAAAATCGAGGTCGTCAAGCTGTGTCCACAGTGTCCACTGTATTCCACTTCGTCTGTGCTCTGTGGTCATCTTCATGACCCAGTCTATGGCCAGTAGGAAGAGGAACGGAGACAGCAGACACCCCTGCCTGACACCAGTTCTGACCTGGAGCTCTCTGGTGAACTGCCCTTCGTGGATCACGCGACATGTCATGCCATCATAGCTGCTCTTGATCAGGCGGACGAGCTTTGTGGGTACACCGTAGTGTCGTAGGAGTTTCCACAGAGTCTCTTGGTCCACGCTGTCAAATGCTTTCTCATAATCCACAAAGTTGACGTACAGCGGGGAGCTCCACTCCAGAGACTGTTCCACGATGATGCGGAGAGTGGCGATCTGGTCTGTACATGATCGGTTCTTCCTGAATCCTGCTTGCTGGTCTCTCAGCTGGGGGTCAACGGAGCTCTTCATTCTCTCTAGGATGATCCTGTTGAAGACCTTTCCTGGTACCGACAGCAAGGTGATTCCTCTGTAGTTGGAACACTTGCTGAGGTCGCCTTTCTTGGGAAGCTTGATTAGGTACCCCTCCTTCCAGTCAGCTGGCATCACCTCCTCTTCCCAGATCTTTCCAAACAGTGGGTACAGCATCTCAACTGTTGTCTCTAGGTCTGCTTTCAGAGACTCCGCTGGGATGCCATCTGGCCCTGCTGCTTTGCCATTCTTCAAAAATGCCACTGCTTTTCTGATCTCTTCCCGGCTGGGTCTGTCACAGCTGATGGGTAGGTCGGTCTCTGCCGGCTGGATGTCGGGGGGGTCGGGTGGGCTAGGTCTGTTCAGTAACTCTTCAAAATACTCGGCCCATCTGTCGAGTTGGTCTGCTCTGTCTGCAATAGGCTTGCCTTCTTTGTCTTTTACTGGTAGTCACTTTCCCTGAGGAAGGCACAAATTCCCAACAAGCACGCTAGCCAGTGCCAATGTAAGAGTCCAGGCACAAAGAACCACAAAGTCCGAGACGAAGCAGGACCATACACAGCTGCAAATGCTTTCTGTCTAGCTAGGTCGAAACACAACCGCACACGGTCGAGCTAAGGGTAAAACTAGCGGGCTTCCACCCAACACATGACTGGATAGGGAGGGAATGGGAGGCCACCCGGGCTCCTAGGCATGGATTCCCGGTGTCTCCTCCCCAGTTGTGCAGGGGACACAACTTATGCTTTAGGCTAAAATCGGTAGGCTAAAGGGCATCTTCCATATAGAATTGCCATCGGTAATGTGTTTTGAGAAAACAAATTCGTAAGTCGATAGTCACAGCATGGGATGTATTCTACATAAGAGTACAAACAACAGAGGTAAATGAGGTCAACAGAAGACACTGAATCTCATAAGCCCCCAGGTGCGTGAAAGTCTATGCCTCTTGCAGGTGTGTTTAACTGTTTTGCGACATGGGTGTTCTATTCCCCCAGTTAATTGTCAATCCCATTGACGCCGCCCCTTTCATGAGGCATCTCAACCCAGCATGAAGCAGATGGCATGCACCCGTCATTGTGCAACGAAGCGGCGCTCGGCTTTGTCAAGGTGTGTAGCGGCTGGCGAGGTGTTAAGTGAGCAGTCATTGACCCGTCGCACGTGTTGGCTTTACCGCGCCGGTCTGGCTGTGGCCGTAAATTTCAGGTATTTAGGTATTTTTGCGTTTTTGGCTCCGATATGCTGACCATTGGCCGTGTTCAGCAGGTGACGTACAATCCAGGTACTTTACATAGTAAACATCGTCTGTACATCGCAAAAGTGACCATAAACGGCAGATGACGGTAAAATCCACTGACTGTTCAAAAAGAGGTTCTACTGTACACCAGTACCTGTCAAGATGTGAGCCCAGTCAAGAGTCGTCCCTTCCATACAGCTGATCATCGCTGGGGACAACCCCACCAGGACCACTGGCAGTGGGCGATTTGCTGCGACACAGAAAATTCAGACACAAACTGAAAGCCAGTGTGTAGCTCAGGCCTTGAAATCAGAGAGTCCTGGAACTGTTGACCCCTTAACAGCTAAAGATTAGAAATTGTGCAAGATCTATTCACAGTACTGATGGCTGCATGCACATGGGAGTTAAATCTAACAAACCACTGCTGATTCACTGATAGATCATGCCATGTCTTCTAGAGGTTCACAAATTAACTCATTTAGTCCAAATGCATTACAGCAGAAGATGGATCGACCATGACAATTCAAGGGAAGTGCCAGATTAGCTTGATGCCTAATGGTGCCAAGCTAATCTGGCACTACTCTAGAATTATCTCCTGCAACTAGTAGATAGTCGTTAGGTGACCTCCAAAATAGCAACAAGCAGACAGCATATTTTTTTCACGAGCTTCTGCATGCTCATGAGGATCTATGCCTCTTGCATCAGGGTGTTGTCTCCTGTGTTCTGTCAGTGAAGGGGTAAAAGTACAAAATGCTTGGAGGCAAGTGCTGAGAATAAGAGTAAGGCCTGATGCAGATGACAGGCTGTTGGTTAGTGTTTCATTGTATCATCCATACTCTTGCTGGCTTATTCTTGGATCTTACCCCTTTGGCCGTCTATAGCGCTTTTTGTTACAATGATTCCTGCAGGAGTTATTGTGACGGAAATTGCTACTGACATCCAAAGCATTGACTGTATTATTGTCAAGTGAAATTTGGATTCGACTGACTCTGGGGCTGGCCACTCTCGGTACATAGTGAAATGTGTGGGTTTTAACAGAAAAACAACTGTTAACCCTTTGCGTGTCGGTAGTGGTCTTAGTCGCGATGATTCCTTTAGGAATCATCACGACTAAAACCACTACCGACAGGCAAAGGGTAAGTTAAGCATAAAGTGCAGTATAATGAGGAGACATGTGAACATACCTTTCACAGGCAACACTTTTGTGTAGGGGGCAACCAGGGAAGTCTGATGGTGCAAGCCCTTGCCCCCTGCAAACAATAATGGACAAATGAAAAAACATCCAGTATCTGCCAGAAGTTGACCCATGTGGGTGATGTGGAGACAAATCTTACAATATCTAACCATTTTACTGCCAGTGGACACAGATTTTTCCCGTAAAAGCCCCCCCCCCCCCCCCCCCCACCCACCCCCCAAAAAAAGTCCTTTATTTTCTTAACATGCAAATTTTTCACACATTTAATTACCTACCTCTGTACCCTTGACCTTTACAAATTTTAAACAAAATTTAGTGAATACTAAAGTATATTTGTGTAAGTTTGATTGAAAAATTTGCAAAAATGCTGGAAAACTTCATAATCTTTTTACAAAAAAGGCATTTTACCCACATTTGTTGACCTGTTATGACTCTTGACCTTTCACAGGAGTCACGTAAATGCATGGGAAGTCTTGTCAACAGTTACCTCTGTACCAAGTTTGGCTTTAAAGTTAAAAATAGCATTTGAAAAAAACATCACTTGTGTCACATTTCTGACAGTTATTTATCCTGTGACCTTGACCTTTGAGAGAGGTCAAATAATTAATATGTCTAGATAGGTCTTGCCATAAAGTATTCCTGTGCAAAGGATGAAATCTATGGCTTGAAATGACAGACGATGAATGAGAGACATTGGATGGACGGACAGATAAAAGACAACCCATTGCACTGTGGCTTTTTACATATAAGCCAAATATCACATACGATAAAATACACAGACGACTTACGCACTGCCCCCTGTCTTTGAAGGGTACGCCTGTCTTCGCAGCTTGGAGACCGACGCATGTATCCAGATGCACTGTCCAGGTGTGCTCTACATAAAAAACACAGTAATTTAACACAATGTCTGTTTACAAGCAGATTAAAACCATTTACTATAACCGAGGTAAGTGTACACATGGACATGTAACCCTTTGGCTGTCAGTTTTGCTTTTTGTTGTGATGATTTCTATAGGAATCATCGCAACAAAAAGCACTAATGACAGCCAAAGGGTTAGTTTAATTCAGTCTTATTCTCAAAATTAACACTTGAGAATGGGAAGAATATCGTTTGTCCATGTTATTCTGAAGCATGTAACAAACAGTAGATGGCCATCCATACCTGTCCATGCTGGGGATGAATCCACGCAGTTCTTGACGCAACTGTCCTGTGGTTCTGTCCACTTGCACTGCAAACCAACGTTCATCGCCTGTCTCTTGCACAAAAAAAATGTCACCCTCAGAAACTGCCAGCATCTGGTTTGCTGGGTCCCCTGCCTCACGAACATTAGACCTGTGAGAACAAATCAAAATATTTCAGTCAATGTTGCCACGGAAAGTTGGATTTAAATACTGCTGTTTACAATACTGCTGGCCACATGCACAAGGTCATTAACAAAGTTTAACCATATCCAGGCATATGACAACATTCTTTTACAGGTCCAAACCAAATATTATTAAGGAACTCATACTTACCGAATGAAAAAGTTTGCAACATGATCTTCAGATGCTGACGCAGCCACTTTTGGCTCAGTGTGATCCTGTCTGAAAAGAAAAAGCAAAACATAATCATGTTAATTCATTCTGCACAAATTTGTATAGACACCGTCTAAAAGCAAAACATACAATGAGGCCTCTCTTATTAACAAATGACACTGTACCATACATTATTACTGTTATTATAATTTTATTATGATTATCAATGTTATCACAGCTGACTGCGTATAACAAGGTCAGATGTTAAACCAAAATTGGACATAACATCATTGGCGGTCCCAACCACACTTTTGGTATGAAACTTCTGACAAAACACCATATTGTGGGCCTCCTGCCATTTTGATATTAATATTATCATCCTCACATTACTATTAATTTATTATTATTATTTCCAAAATGTTTAATGTACAAAGCCCAAAGTTCAAAACTGTCTTGTGAAAACTGCATGTAGGTTGAGGAGACAGATCAACAATGATGGTTCAAGAGTGGTACGAGAACGGCTTGGTGCCTGTAGGCACCACCCTTGAACTACAATTTGTATCATGGTCGATCCACATATTGCTGTCAGGGCTGAATGGCCTTACTGTGCCAGCTCCACTTGTTCGAATATTGAGGACGACAGGGAGGAACAGCTGGACAAGGTACTGCATCTTTCATCTGCAATTTGGACATGACAGAATAAAATTCCTGTACAAGCACAACATAAACAAAATTACCGTAAAACACAAAAGCTCAAGCCTCATTCTCTGGAACTTCCAACATTTGGAACGGCACATCAGACCAGACATTGATCACAGAACAACAACTATAAAACAAATATATTCATCTTCTAACAATAACAACACAGTTTTGCACCATTCTTTGTAAAACAAACAGCAGCAAGTGAAGTCTTTGGCACCCTATAAAATGGTGGACAAATCTCTTACTGCATAAATGGCAGAATGGGCAGGTACATATTACCCAGAATACACAAGTTAATTCTCTACCATGATTACCGGTTGCCAAACTGGCACTCTATTTTGGAATTCAGTGTATGTGTGCTTGTACCCTCCCATTTTAACTTATCACTAGCATATTAACCCTTTTAGCCCTGGGACCCTGCAGCAGGAGATAGATTGATCATGATAATTCAAGGTTAGCAGGGTTGATAGTCATTACGTTTTTTCTTTAATGAAATAACTTTTCTTTAATTCTGGTAAAAGGTTAAAGAAATAAATTTTCTTTACTTTTTTTTGAAAATTAAAGAAATAAATTTTCTTTAATTTTTCTTTTTAATGAAATAAATTTGCGTTAAATACATGATCATTTATTGCTCAGCTCAGACAACAAAAGTGGCATGCACTTGAAAAGTGACACGCCACCAGATTTCCTTCTCTACCCACTATGTAAAACACTATCTGGCCAGATACATGCAGTAGTTATGAGAAGGGGGAAGAAAGAAAGAAAAAAAAACTCGGAAAACTGCACAGCGCAAGAAAAAGTCATGCGGCTAAAAATGGAACAATTCAGGCTTGTTTGATCTTATTTCGCGCTGCTGACAAATCCACTCATCTGCAAGAGCCATAGATCCTCAAGAACTCAGCAGTCTTGGGTGGGGGGGGGGGGGGGGGGCGGGTGGTGGGTTAATGACGATCTATGCCTACTACTATTAAAAATGTATGCATGCACCCGTTCAGGTTTTCCCCTGTGCTGTCCAATCGTTGCTGTACCATCTGCCTTCTCACTCCTAAAACGAAACCCACCCAACTGTAAGAGGCATAGATCCTCATGAGCCCCCGCAACTGCGGGGGCTCATGAGGATCTATGCCTCTTGCTGGGATAATCTGCGCTCTTGTTTCGCTCAAGCAAAGTGGATCCCTTAAGTTTTTCACCTATCCAATCGTTGCTGTACCATCTGCTTTTTTACTCCTGAAACGAAAACCACTGAACTGAAAGAGGCATAGATCCTCATGAGCCCCCGCAACTGCGGGGGCTTGTGAGCATCTATGCCTCTTGTTGGGATAATCTATGCTCGTGATTTTCTCAAGCAAACAGGATCCGTTAAGTTTTTCACCTGTCCAATCTTTGCTGTACGAGTGCCATCTGCCTTCTCACTCCTGAAATGAAAACCACCCAACTGAAAGAGGCATAGATCCTCATGAGCCCCCGCAACTGCAGGGGGCTCGTTAGGATCTATGCCTCTTCCTGGGATAATCTTCGCTCGTGATCTTCTCAAGCAAAGGGGATCCATTAAGTTTTTCACCCAGAGGCATAGATCCTCCAAACTGCCTCAAACCGGCTGCAACTGGGTCAAACCGGCTTTGCGCATAGGCACCTGTTGTTCGTGGCGGTAAAACGAACTGAAGTAACAAAATTTTTAACGAAAGAAATCGATAATCATTACTTTTATTTTTTAATTCGTTGAATTTTCTTTAACTTTTTAAAAACATTAACGCGTTAAATTTTCTTTAACCAAAAATTTAATTTGTTAAATCGTTAAATCTTCCAACCCTGAAGGTTAGTGCCAGATGAGCTTGGCGCCATCAGGCGCCAAGCTCATCTGGCACTACCCTTGAATTATCATGATCAATCCATCTCCTACTACTGGTACATAAGTCATTAGGCAACACCTCCAAAATCTGAAAAATGGGACCTTGGGGCTGAAAGTGTTAAGTGTGTCTATCTCGGCATTCTGCTGACATCAGAACATACATGTATAAATTAACAACTACAAACGATGAGGGTCAACTACAAGCATGCATGAAATGTCTCTGCGTAACTTGAACCTTGCGTCAGTTTATAAAATACTGTGAATACAAATAGGACTCTTTTAGTGCAACATTCTAACATGCACTAGACTAGTAAAACGTTAGACTAAACATCTTCCACCTAGCAACTGGTCAATTGTACACACAATTTCATGTTAATATATTTGCTAACATGTATACATTATGTTGACCTACCCTGACAATTATACTACAGCGCATGGACCAGCCATGATAGCTCACAAGTGGTGCCAGAATACTTGGCGCATTAGAAGGAAACAAGATATTTTGGCACCATACTTGAACTATTATGGCCAATGGTCTCCTTTACTGTAATTGAGTCTTCAGAGGACAAATCCTAATGGATCAAATGGCTAACGTGTTCAGGCTTTCTGACAATGGAAAATTCTCCGGGTATGACAAATTTTGACAGCGATGGAAAAAAATGGACAGCCACCCATCACCGGGATGGACAAATCTTGAGAAGAAGAAGAGGACAGTTGTGAATGTTTTACACTGGTGAGATTTTTGGAAGGTAACACACACTCCCACCCCCCCTCCCCCTACCAACCCTTTACATGTACTCTTGGTGTACATGTACTCGTGCAGCTTTGCTATCAGTATTGATGTTCTTATCCCTGTGATGTACCATCACATGATATAGATTGACCATAATTCATGGTGGTGTCATGGTCAATATGTCTTCAGAACTGTCACATAGACCTCTGAGGGTATCTCCAAGATTTGATAACTTCGTCCTCAGGGTTTAATGAGCTGAAGTATGCGACAGACAATACAGTGCTTGTGACGCATATTTTTGTCATGCTGTCCGTCCCAATAATGGATAATTTAAAATCCTAGTGGAAAGCCTGGTGTTACATATATTGATAATTTTAATAGCTAAGCAGCAGCCATGTTTTTATGGGAGTGACCAGCTTTTGGTATATTCATAGCAATCTCACACCGGGTCACCTATCTGTCAGGAAAAAGACCATCAAGTTCACCTACGCAAGAAATGGGTGATAACCTCATACGGATGACAGTAAACAAATGTCCTCTGGCCGACATAAGGCGCAGCTGACCTGCGCACAAATCAACTACAGCCCACGTTAACTTGTAGACCTTTGGTTTAATGAGACGATGTTTGTTCACACAGTATGACACGCCAATAAGTGACAATAAATCGCAATAAATAATTTGTTGGCACTTACAATACAGGTCAATCTCAGTATTCAACACATCAGTACCGTACATAATGAAACTGGACAGAATGCAGTCAGGTCTATCACTCCCAAGTCGTTACCCTCTGGCCAACAACATGATAATTCAAAGGTAGTGCCAGATTAGCATGGCGCCATCAGGCGCCAAGCTAATCTTGCACTACCCTTAAATTATCAGGGGCAACCCATCTCCTGCAACTTGTAGAGTCATGAGGTGACGCCTCAAAAATTTGGAAAATGCGCCCTTGGGATTAAATGGCTTAATCTGTCTGAAAATATCATTAATGTGTTGTATAATTCTTTGTCGCCTGTTTATTCTAGCTGTTTATCTGTCAGAAAATATCATTTATGCATGTCAGTGAAGAAATGATATGGTAACTGAAATGATGCAACCAAATGCTACACAAGCAGTACTGTTAAGCCCACCATTTAGGTAGAATGTTAGTGCATGCAACACAAGCAGTAACCATATGCATTGTAATTTCACAAGAAGAAAGGCAAAGCCCTTATGGCTCACATGTATGACCAATCCATATAATAAGTGTGACCTCTGTCTGTTCATGTGTCTAAATGTGTGTGTGTGTGTGCTATGTTGTGTGTGTGTGTGTGTATGTGTTGGCTGTTAGCCTTTTCATTGTATCAGCGCTTAGAGCTACTTTTAGAATAAGCGCTTAACAAATCCCCTGTATTATTATTATTATTATTACAGTGGAGTCTGCTTAACACGAATTTCTGGGGACAGGGTAAATTATTTCGTGTAAAACGTATTTCGTGTTAACCAATTTAGAATAAACTTGTTCACAGTCTGAAACAAGATAGTGTGTGGGCGGAAATCTGCATGTGAGTGTGCCCTGCCCCGGAGGTTAAACGTGCACAGTGCCATACTACTAGTAGTAGTAGTAGTATGTGTGAGGACAAAATAGACAGCGAGGCCTTTGCAAATATCCTTTCTTTCTTTAATTACTTTATGGGTCTGTTATGCATGCAAATTTTCCTATAAATCATTCATCATAGCAATAGAAAATCTCTTTAAATTTTGGTAATTTGTCCAGCTCGTTTTTAAAAGAATTTATATTAGGTGCTTTTTTTTTAATGAAACCGGTAACACATTCTAAACAATGGCAACTCTGTTAGAAAAACAAAACTTCTGCAGGTTAGTATTGCAATGCCGTACAAAGATTTCCCTTCAGAGTTTCGGGTTCTGTCACAAAACGGTGCTGCAAAAAAGTCGTTCCAATTTAGGTCATCGATGCCACTATAAATTTTAATAACATAAGTCTCCACGTATTCTACGTCCACGTAAGGAGTGTAGTCCAAAGTATTTGAATCTGTCTAAGTAAGTCATATTTCTACATTCTTCACAAAGAAAGAATCTCATCTAGACTAACTCGCTATGCTTTCCACCGACTGATCATTTTCAGAAACAGGGCCTGCTCTGTGTACAAAACGAGCAGCCCTTCTGCCCCTCCTCTCTCCCTTACCCACCACTACTACCTTCACCCTCTTGCTAGGCATTGTGTGTGTACGGAACCTGGGGGGGGGACGTGTGTCCGTCAACGTCCTCCGTCACTTGTGTACCGACACACGTGAGCGTGCGTGTTGAGCATTAGTACTTGACAGCCTCGGCCATCGGCGATGTAAATCAGACTGAGGTGTGAAAGCTAACACAGATGCGGTCATTCAGGCATATTAGCTATTGGAGCTCGCGGGTACTTCTGTAAACAAAGCTTCCGCGTGGGGATGTATTACACGGAGCTGGATGAAATCGTCTCAGTCCTTGGGATGGTTGTTTGTGTTAAACAGGTGAAACTACTATAAAATGTTGTGTTGGGGAAACAAAATCATCTTCGTGTTAGGCAGGAATTTTGTTTTAAGCATTTCGTGTTAACTATGAAATTTTAATAGAGAAAAAGAGCTAGGCTATCAGCCGGGAATTCAAAAACGTTTCGTGTTAACCAGAAATTCGTGTAAGCGTGTTCGTGTTAACTGAACTCCACTGTATCTAAATATAAGCAAGGGTTGGCTTCTGAAACAGTGAAATCTGAGTTTTCTCAAAATGTATGCATTTTTCACACATTTGTCACCCTCCATGACCCTTGACCTTTGAGATGGGGCAACTAAATTAGCATGCATAGAAAGGTGTTAACATCAGCTACCTTATTGCCAAGTTTGATTAAAAAGCTTGCAAACAGCATTGATAAAAACTACAATTCTATCAAAAACTTACATTTTTCACACACCTCCTGTGACCCTTGACCTTTCTGAGGGGTCATCCAAATTAGTATGTATAGGAAGGCCTTATTATCAGGTATCTCTACACCAAGTTTGGGCATGAAGCTGAAAATAGTATTTGACCCAAAAACAGTTTTTGCCCTATTCCTATGTGCTGGGTGGGCGGGCCCCAAATTCTGGCAAAGAAGTAACTAGATAAAAATGATGTCATGTCTCCAACAAAACCTTGCTAGATTGATTGATTGATTGTTTGTACATTGCTTAACATCCCGACAGCAAGAAGGCTTTCTCAGGACGTGCCTGCACTGCTTGTGAAAAAAAACTAAACAGAATATTGAATGTATGTCACCAGCCGGTCCAAAACGCTAAATAAACCTACAACATGGGGCCAAAATAAAGTCAAGACCATTTAGCAACACACATCCAATATCAAGAGCTACAGGCAGCGCAGACAGTAGGGAGAGTTTTAAAAAGGCAAATACAGGTGAATGGACCAAGGGTAGACAGAAACACATGCCCCAGAATCGGAAAGGAAACCCACCCTGTGGGGCTGACCAAGTTGACCCTGAGAACTAAAAAGTAGTTAACCCCACCCAAGTCCCCCAGGGCAGACCCGGATGGGGGACCTTGCTAGAGAACGTACATTTGAAGCCAAATGCTCTGTGTGTGTGTGTGTGTGTGTGTGTGTGTGTGTGTGTGTGTGTGTGTGTGTGTGTGTGTGTGTGTGTGTGTGTGTGACAGCGACTAGAGCCCACATTTGTGGCCTGACACACTTGAAACTCTAGCATATTTTCCCTAAGTGAATTCTTCCGAAGCAGTTTTTTTTTTTAATTTAATTAGGTTACACATTGACAAGAACATGTCTGTTTCACAAAAACCAGTTGATCTACATTTGAGTCCGTTTTTTAACAAAATTCTTACTAGATACATTGCACAAAGCTAGATTAAAGAGAGATATTGAATGAGTTCATAATCCCGCATTGTACCTCTTCTACTTTTTGAATAATAATTAATTCATTTTTAAAGGTTTTGGAGCCACACTATACTCCCATCAAACAGTCAGCCCTGGAGGAGGCTGTGTAGAAGACACCAGTTGGCCCTGGAAGAGGCTGTGCCTTTCGGATGAGTGACGTGAAACATCAAATTCGTCACTGTGTACATGGTGTCATGAGACTAGTGATGCCATGACGTGAAGCTAACAGTGACATCATTTTGCTGCTCACGCTATTCTTCTTCCGAATTCCTGTCACTACACGAGCCCACAGAGCGTACTAATGGCAGGAAGCACCGTCTGCCCATCTTTATTTGTGTGCGCCGGCGTGTGTGTTGATCAAAGGTTGGGTTAGAGAAGAGGGAAATGGATCAGACAGATAAGCTTAAAAATATGAACAACTGAATGTTCCTAAAAGAAAAACGCATGTGAGCTCCGAACAATATGGTAGGTTTTGGGATGAAATCCTCATCTGTGACCCTTAAACTTTCCAAGGGGTCATCCAAATTAGTATGCACAGAAAGGTCTTACCAAGTTTGGGCTTGAAGTTGAAAATAGTATTTGAGGAAAAACAATTAATGTAACAATAAAAGGCTATTTTTTACCCCTTTCTGGACCTCCTCCTGTGACCTTGACCTTTGCGAGAGGTCACTGAAATTGGTATGCTTAAAAAGGTTTTACCACAAAGTACCCTTGGGCCAAGTTTGAAGTCAGAGGATTGAGTAGTTTCCGAGAAAATTCCAACGTTAAAGTTTGCCACGGACGACAGACAGATGACGGATGGCCCGTTACACACTCACATTTGCTATTACACGTGAGCCAAAAAGTAGATGGAACAATGATTTTTTTTAATAAAATGAGTGATATCTGTAACGCACGCAGACTTGCCCCCAGTCGTACGTACAGACTCTCGCACAACAGACGCATACACTGCCACCGACTCAGACGGGCGCATTCATGCGGTAAAAACTCAACACACGGGCTCCCTTTCTAACGTAACTTTTATACAAAATAAACAATATAAGAAGAATGCTCACAAACTATCACAAGTATATACACCACTTCTTCCCCACTATCAGCTTCCAAACATCACACCCACATACACACAATATCGATGCCAGGCTAGGTATTAGTCTCTCACTCTCCAACCTGTTCGGTGTTCTCGTCTAGTTACGTTCAGTCCTTTCACGTCTAGGCGTGCAAGTTCCTTCTCGTACACTCCTCGAGTCGTCCTGTCTCTCGTAACGTGGATGTCCTCGTTACTCGTACTGTATCTTCGCTGTGACCCAAGTGTCTCGGCACTGGTCGCTCACTCCCCGAGTGAAGAGATGGAGAGATGACCTCGCATTAGGTCCCTGGTGACTGACGTCTCGGCGTCCGTCGCTCCAACCTCTGACAAGCACTCTGAACACAATAAAGTCCTAAAATGAAACACTTGCTAAACACACAACATATTGGATCACATGAGAAACATTACGTAACCTGGCTGATACAAATAACTCACACGTTCATTCACACACACACACGTGCTTCATAACCCGACTACTTTCGTAACACCCCCATATCTCTGTCACTACCTTGAAACAATCCAACTACAGAGGAATCACCTTGCTGTCAGTACCAGGAAAGATATTCAACAGGATCATCCTGGAGAGAATGAAGAGCTCCGTTGACCCCCAGCTGAGAGACCAGCAAGCAGGATTCAGGAAGAACCGATCATGTACAGACCAGATCGCCACTCTCCGCATCATCATGGAACAGTCTCTGGAGTGGAGCTCCCCGCTGTACGTCAACTTTGTGGATTATGAGAAAGCATTTGACAGTGTGGACCGAGAGACTCTGTGGAAACTCCTACGACACTACGGTGTACCCACAAAGCTCATCTGCCTGATCAAGAGCAGCTACGATCGCATGACATGTCGCGTGATCCACGAAGGGCAGTTCACCAGGGAGCTCCAGGTCAGAACTGGTGTCAGGCAGGGGTGACTGCTGTCTCCGTTCCTCTTCCTACTGGCCATAGACTGGGTCATGAAGATGACCACAGAGCACAGACGAAGTGGAATACAGTGGACACTGTGGACACAGCTTGAAGACCTCGATTTTGCAGACGACTTGGCATTACTGTCCCACACTCATCAACAAATGTAGGACAAGACCACGAGGCTTGCTGACATCTCGTCCCAAGTGGGCCTCACCATTCACAAACAGAAAACAAAGACAATGAGGCTGAACGCAACCAGGGAAGAACCAGTCTTGCTTGCTGGCACCCCGTTGGAGGAGGTGGAGTCCTTCACCTATCTCGGGAGCATCATAGACAAAAAAGGCGGCACTGATGCAGATGTCAGAGCACGAATCGGTAAAGCCAGAGCAGCCTTTCTCCAGTTGAAAAAAGTGTGGAGTTCCAGAGAGCTGTCACAACACACCAAAGTCCGGATTTTCAACTCCAATGTAAAAGCAGTTCTCCTATATGGAGCAGAGACTTGGAGATTGACAAAAACCACAGTCAACAGAGTACAGACCTTCATGAACAGTTGCCTCAGAAGAATTTTGAAAATCCACTGGCCAGAGAAGATCAGCAACGTCAGACTCTGGGAGAGAACAGAGCAGATAACAGCAGAGAATGAAATTGGGCGAAGAAGATGGGGATGGATCGGTCACAGTCTGAGAAAGCCAGCTTCCAGTATCACTAGGCAGGCATTGTCATGGAACCCCCAGGGAAAGAGGAAAAGAGGTAGGCCGAGAAACTCCTGGCGTCGAGACCTCCAAGCAGACATCAAGAGACTGGGAACCACCTGGAGTAGAATCGAAAGAGAAGCACAGGACAGGAGTTGCTGGAGGTCTCTCGTCGACGGCCTATACCCGGGTAGGGGTGACAGGCGTATGTAAGTAAGTAACCTTGAAACAGACTATAACCTAACACTCTCGCTATACGTTATTCTATACACTGGAAAAGACTATGTTTAACCAACCACGTACTACCTTCATAGAGACTTGGCATACACCCCTCACATTCCTTTAGTTATCCAT
Organism: Semisulcospira habei; assembly: GCA_036245525.1. Classification (NCBI taxonomy): domain Eukaryota; kingdom Metazoa; phylum Mollusca; class Gastropoda; family Semisulcospiridae; genus Semisulcospira; species Semisulcospira habei. The sequence goes on along the minus strand of BTPG01000008.1, from coordinate 64,492,629 downwards.
CTCGGTAAATAACTGTATATGAAAAACACTGGTTACCTCACTGAATTCCAAACCAACATAACTGAACCAAACCAGACAACGCTATACAACCAAATTACTCTTACCAACGCATACTGCCTTTAACTAAGCAACTATCAATAATACATATCAAAAACATACCTGAATTCTAGGTTTCAGAGTCTTGGAATACGGGCTAAGGTATCTCACACACATCTGTACCCTCTGACAATAAAGCCCGCACTAATGTTTCTACAGCTCTGCCAGACTGAGCTTTCGCCTACAACTCACTAAAACTCCCCGTATTAACCATGTCTTAAAGATTTCACGTGGGTCTCGTGCCACACAGACTATCGGCACAAAACAAACCGTTGACAACTACTGTACCGTATTTACCCTACTGTGTGAACACTAGGCATGAGCATAGAGTTTCATCACAATTCCCCCTTCCTCGGGGAAAAAAAGAAACGACCGAGTTTCTTTTTAAGACTACTCGATGCAATATTATCACAAAACAAGAAGGGACTAACTCTGACTGTATAGAATACGCCACCAGGGCCACCATGGAAAACGCGGATCGGCGGCCTCATCCTCTCCCACGGTTTCCGGGTTCCCGTCGGCACCCCCTAGCGCAGCCTGCGGGCAGAACTCAAACTCGTCCCCCACAAGTGAATAGAACGGCACGGTTGCCCCAGCCGCGAAAGACGCTAGCGCAGGCCTCGACCCATCATGGTATTTCTTCAGCATGTTAGCGTGGTAGATCTTCTCCTTTCCCCGCACAGAAACGAGATAGTCATTACCATACTCGCGAACAACTTTGTACGGTCCCTGCCATTGAGGCATGGTTGCGGGGGAGAAGAGCAAGACTTGCTCCCCTGGAGAAAACCGACTCATCTTGGAGCCCTTGTCCCGGTAGTGCTTCTGCACTTTCCGGGCCGCATCCACATTGTTGTGGGCTATCTCACAAGATTCCCTGATAACGTTTTTCAGGTCTAGCAGATGCTGATAGATGGTTTTGTTCTACCCCGCGTCCTTATCCCCAGACCACGCGTCCGCAAGTAAGTCGATCGGCCCCCGTGCACGTCGACCAAAGAGCAACTCAAATGGGGAAAACCCTGTGCTCTCGTTCGGAAGCTCCCGATATGCAAACAAGAGCGCTGGGAGGTAACGGTGCCAGGACCGTGGCCGTGTCTGCACCACTTTCTTTAGCGATTGCTTCAGTGTGCCGTGGAATCGCTCCACCAGCCCATTAGATTGGGCGTGGTATGGTGAGGTCAAAACTCGTCTGATCCCCAACATACGGTGGAACTCGCCCATCATATCGGACGTGAACTGGGCTCCTCTGTCACTCAAAACCGACTTTGGGAAGCCCATCCGAGCGAAGATTGAGAACATGGCTTCCGCCACCGACACTGTATCAATCTTCTGCAGCAGGACAGCCTCCGGGTACCGTGTCACCACATCGATCAGAGTAAAGATGTAGCGATAGTTACCCTCTGATGGGGGCGACAACGGCCCCACAATGTCCACCGCCACTCGATCGAAAGGGACCTCAATGCACGGCATCAACTGAAGTGGCACATTCGGAACCCGGCCCTTTGGGGTTGTTCTCTGACATATGTCGCAGGAGCGACAATATCGCGCGATGTCAGTCGACACTCCGGGCCACGAAAATCGGAGACGAACACGCCCGAGCGTTCGTCTAACGCCAAAGTGACCCGCTAACAGTCCGTCATGGGCCGCTAACAACACCGTGTCACGCAGCATAGAAGGTACCGCGACCTGCACGGCTGTCGGAACCGCACTCAGCGCGCCCTCCCTCCAAAAATGACGCTGTAGCAAGCCGTCCTTAACCAAAAATCGGTAAGTGTTTACCCCACTTTCCCTGATCGTACCCCCGGCGGCCTTCTCAAACCAATCCCGCAATGACTTATCTGCCCTCTGTAACTTACCAAGCTCCGCAGGCGAGATAGCGTCCAGAGGCGAACTAGCCACACATGGCAAAGACGCCTTTTCCTCGCCCTCGCGCCTGACTTGCGCTCTCGTCGCGACGAATGCGACTGCCTGGTGAGCTACATGAGCCTGCTGAAATGCTCCTAACACACCTACGACTGGCTCTTTATCCTTCATGTTACCGATGATCAAATCAATGACCGGCTCATCGATGACGCAACAATCTAACTCTCCTGAAAAGAACTGAGAGGTAACGTCTATTCTTGCTACAGGAAACGATTCTACCCATCCACCGAACGAAATCACATTCCGCATCTTCCCCCGTGAACTGATCATCCCGCACGAGGTCATGTCTGACGCCTGCGGTGGTGGCTCCTGAGTCGCGCAGAACAGAAACGAGGAAACCGTTTACCACCCCCTTCACTACTGGTAAGTAACCTCCGCCGTCAGCCGAGCACACAACGCCCAGCTGAGGCTCCTTCCCTACTGGCACCGCAACACTGGCCGTGTGAGTGAGCTGCCCAGCCCCATCTACCCGACCAGTGATGCTAGGACACTGGTGAGCAAGATGGTTGTGTTCTTGACAACCAACATACTGCGCACCTGAACTACTGTAAGGACAGTTCCGACTGAAATGCCCGTACCCACGACATGCAAAACACTGAGTGTCCGAATTCGTAATACAACCACTACCATACCCACGCCCAGATGTTTCTCCTCGTGCGTACGGATCGCGACCACCACTGCTGTTACCTCTATCCCCGCGTCGGAAACGTAAAGTACCTCTATCGTTAACCAGTTGGGCTCCACACAAGGTATTGACGCCCCGATATCCCTCAGTCGTGTTAGCGGCGACCAACCCGACTGGCGGTAACTCGGTCCTACACGCTAGGTTTTTCGTCGGATGCACCAGCCGAAAAGCCTCCGCATTCTGAACTAACTCATCTGTAGTCTTGAGGTTACACTCCCTCAAGAATACCGCTAGATCCTTGGAAACGCTACCAAAGAACTGTTCCACCAACACGAGATCAAACAAATCCTCGTACATGTGGTCGATCTTGGACAGTTCGACCCAACATACGAGCAAATGGGACAATCGCTTGCCAAACGACACAAATGATTCCCCTGTCTCTGGCCAACAAGCTCTCAAGTGTTCTCTGAAACCCTCCGCACTACACTGGAACTTCTGTAAGAGACACTCCTTCAAAGTCTCGTAAACTATGTTCCCCGAAACGTTCAAACTATGGAAAAGACTTAAGGCCTGACCTTCAAGCACCGATGAAAGTAAAACGGGCCAGTTGGCAGATGGCCAACTCAACACCTGCCCGTGAGCCTCAAAACGACACAGAAAAGCATCAATAGAGTCCACAGACTCCTTAAACATTGGCAATCTAGGAAAATTACGTATGCCCCGGCCTACCGAATCACTATCTGGAGCTGTTCTAGACCTCACATCTCGAGCTAACTGTAGTTGCACCTCCCTATCCCTTTCTTCTTTCTCTCTCTGATACTCTAGCTCTTTCTCTCTTAACGGATGTTCCCTCTCGTCATTCTCTCTCTGAAACGCCCTCTGAGCTTCTAACTCCTCTTTTTTAAGCACTCTCTCTTCCCTCTCTCTCTGAGCTTTTAACTCCTCTTTCTTAAGTACTCTCTCTCTCTCTCTTCTCTCTCTCTGTGAGCTTCTAACTCCTTCTCCTTTAACTCTTTCTTTCTCTTCTCGCTCTCTCTGAGCTTCTCTCTCTCTCTCCCTATCCTCCCTATCTTTACATTTCTCAACGTACTCAAAAAAGTTTCTCATCTTTAAGACCTAGCCTCTCACCTTGCTTAATATAAGCCTCTACCAGGTCCGACTCCATATTTATCACAACAACTTCCAAAAATTTGAAAAACGTAAAATTACAAATCAACGACAAGATCAAAAAACAAAAACTCACAACAATATCAACAACCTACGCAGAAAACAGAGACTTACTTAGACGTCCAGATGGAACGAAAATAAGAACGATAGAAAGAGGAGCAAGGAAAAAGAATACTACCTATACAAAAGGAAGAAACAAGAACTAGCTCCTCGTAAGATCCAGAAAACTACAGAAACAACAGATCTTACCCCCTAGAATCGGAGAGGGGAATCTAACACAAACAACCAAACACGCATATAGCAATCAACCCTTACTCTAAAATCGCTACTCACTAGCGCCCGCACTACTCTAAAATACCGCTAAAACAGTGTCACCACTGTAACGCAAGCAGACTTGCCCCCAGTCGTACGTACAGACTCTCGTACAACAGACGCATACACTGCCACTGACTCAGACGGGCGCATTCATGCGGTAAAAACACACAGGCTCCCTTTCTAACATAACTTTTATACAAAATAAACAATATAAGAAGAATGCTCACAAACTATCACAAGTATATACACCACTTCTTCCCCACTATCAGCTTCCAAACATCACACCCACATACACACAATATCGATGCCAGGCTAGGTATTAGTATCTCACTCTCCAACCTGTTTGGTGTTCTCGTCTGGTTATGTTCAGTCCTTTCACGTCTATGCGTGCAAGTCCCTTCTCGTACGATTCCTCGAGGCATCCTGTCTCTCGTATCGTGGATGTCCTCGTTACTCGTACTGTATCTTCGCTTTGACCCAAGTGTCTCGGCACCGGTCGCTCACTCCCCGAGTAAAGAGATGGAGAGATGACCTCGCATTAGGGCCCTGGTGACTGACGTCTTGGCGTCCGTCGCTCCAACCTCTGACAAGCACTCTGAACACAATAAAGTCCTAAAACGTAACACTTGCTAAACACACAACATATTGGATCACATGAGAAACATTACGTAACCTGGCTGATACAAATAACTCACACGTTCATTCACACACACACGTGCTTTATAACCCGACTACTTTCGTAACACCCCCATATCTCTGTCACTACCTTGAAACAGCTATACGTTATTCTATACACTGGAAAAGACTATGCTTAACCAACCATGTACTACCTTCACAGCGACTTGGCATACACCCCTCACATTCCTTTAGTTATCCATTTCGGTAAATAACTGTATGCGAAACACACCGGTTACCTCATTGAATTCCAAACCAACATAACTGAACCAAACCAGACAACGCTATACAACCAAATTACTCTTACCAACACATACTGCCTTTAACTAAGCAACTATCAATAATACATATCAAAAACATACCTGAATTCTAGGTTTCAGAGTCTTGGAATACAGGCTAAGGTATCTCACACACGTCTGTACCCTCTGACAATAAAGCCCGCACTAATGTTTCTACAGCTCTGCCAGACTGAGCTTTCGCCTACAACTCACTAAAACTCCCCGTATTAAACATGTCTTAAAGATTTCACGTGGATCTCGTGCCACACGGACTATCGGCACAAAACAAACCGTTGACAACTACTGTACTGTATTTACCCTACTATGTGAACACTATGCCCAAGCATAGAGTTTCATCACAATATCAAATGTCTTTCTCACTACTATAAATCTGCTTAAGCCCCTTGTGCATGCAGCCAACAGTACAGTTTATGATGTCGGTAGCTTCATGCTCAAAGGAGTTATTTTTTTCTGCCATTAGTGGTACACACATCTACATGACCAGGCTATTGCTTAACTAACATGCAGTTATTTCAAGAAGAAATTGTGCTAGATCATTAAAAGTGATCTAACCATTAAATATTCCGCCTGAGCGTTTTGGTGAAGCCAGTGGACTTCTGTCATGGATGACACAATACGAATGAAAATCTGAAATGATAACTGATCTTGAAGTCAAGCAGCACATAGAGAGAATGACTGTGATCTACATTGGATCTTCAAACCCATAATCAAGCATGCACATAAAATTAGTAAGATGAGAAATATGAAAGCATTAGAAAACATTTGCTCATGTGCTAAAATAAACAGCCATACACAAGCCTTCAAGCTTCTTTCGTCCATTTTCATTCAATCGATTTCTTTCAAATCTAGCTGAATCATGAACAGCATGTTTACACATAAATATAACTGTGTGCTGGTCTGTGATTTTGGACCTCACGGCTGAGGCTGAAAGGTCCATATATCACAGACCCATGCAGATATGTTGAATGACCATCTGACATACAAGTGCGTTAAACATACTAGCGTCTGGTTACGCATGAAGAAGATTCTCTAGCACAGAAACAATTCATGCAACAACAACAAATCTGTGCTGGTCTGTGGTTTCGGACCTTGCGGCTACAGAGCCAGAAGGTCCGAAACCACAGACCAGCACATGAGCAGGGGCAGAGAATAGAGTATGCACCACACCACCACCACCCTCACCATCCTCATCATCAGAAGGCACATCATCATTAAGGTCCTGAATCAGGTTCCTTCTCATGACTGAACCCACGTTGACCTTGGTGGAGACCGTGCGAGCAGGCTGTTGGGCCCCTCTGGTTGGAATATCTCCATCAGACCCTACTGGGCTGGAGAAACCAGTGCTGACCAGCTCTGCTGAAAATTCCAAATTTGTTTTTAACACCTGTATGCAAGCAGCCACAGGTACTGTAAACAGTGTTAGTGGATGCATGTGAAAATGGGGTTAACCCTTTGGCTGTCAGTTGTACTTTTTGTTGAGGTAATTCCTGCAGCTATCACCTTGACAAAAAGTGCTCCTGACAGCCAAAGGGTTAAGACAAGATAATGAATTTATTATTTTTATGGTAAAAACTATGTAACAACTAGGACTGTGAATGATCGTTTCAAACATCTGTAGTAATGTGACACACTGCACGTAGCACAACTGCACGTAGATGTTAAAACGAACCAAGCCATACTGCACTGAAAACAAGCAATTATATACAAGTAGATATTAATACATTTAAACAAGAAAGGCAAAGCCATTATGGCTCACGTGTATGACCGATTTACATAATTATGTGTGACCTTTGTGACAAGGGCTGGCTTCTGCAGCAGCAAAATCCATGTTTTCTGAAAATGTAAGCATTTTTCACACATCTGTGAACCTCCTGAGACCCGTGATCTCTGTGATAAGTTGACTAAATTAGTATGCATAGGAAGGTCTTATCATCAGCTATCTTTGTGCCAAATTTGGTTGAAAAATTTGCACAAATGTTGATAATACCTAAAATTTTGTCAAAAATTGGCATTTTACACATTTGCCAGCCTCTTGTGACCCTTGACCTTTCCGAGGGGTCATCCAAATTAGTATGCATAAATAGGTCTTACCATCAGGTATCTTTGTACCAAATTTGGGTTTGAAGTTGTGAATAGTATTTGAGGAAAAACATCTTTTGTCAAAATATGGCTATTTCAGACCAATTTCCTGAGCCCTTATGACCCTTGACCTCTCCAAGGGGGTCATCCAAACTAGTATGCATAGATAAGTCTTACCATCAGGTATCTCTGTAGCAAGTTTAACAGTATTTGAGAAAAAAACATCTTTTGTCAAAATATGGCTATTTTTCACCTATTTCCTGAGCTCTTGTGACCCTTGACCTTTCCGAGGGATCAACCAAATTAGTAAGCAAAGAAAGGTCTTACCATCAGGTATTTTTGTACCAAGTTTGGGTTTGAAAATGCGGATAGTATAGTATTTGAGAAAAAATAAATTATGTCAAAATATAGCTATTTTTGACATATTTCCTGATCCCCTGTAACCTTGACCTTTGTGAGAGGTCACTCAAATTGGTATGTTCTGAAAAGTCCTGCCACAAAGTATCCTTGGGCCAAGTTTGAAGACTGTGGCTTGAATAGTCTCCGAGAAAATGCCAAAGTTAAAGTTTACCACGGACGCCGGATAACGCCGGACGGACGACCACTGGCCCAAAACATACTCACTTTTGCTTCGCACATGAGCCAAAAATGTATAAAAAAAAACATGCTAAAATTAAAGCATTCTAGAAATACATGTAAACGAATGTATGTGTGATTAAAAATAACTTGACACAAATAGTTGCCTTTAAAAATCCGTCGAATTCTTTAACTCATGCAGCTTCATGACGGTGATGTACATGCCATTAGCTATTGTTAAATACATACATAATATAATATGTGAACCAGAAATCAAATTAAATCTTTTCATGCACATTTACTGATTAAAGCTATTCACATTTCAAGGTACAGTCATGCCAAAAACATTACATTATACTGTCAGTTGATAACACCATATAGTATAACTGATCATGCGGCAGTACATCAAGTGAAGTTGAACAGTATATAGGTATTTTGGAGTTTGTAGTAGTATAGGTACAGTCAAAATGGGTCCTAAACAGCTGCAGCCACTAGCAAACAAAAGGAAGTCTCAGCCTAGGCATCAACATGACTGAATTAGATGTGTTGACTCGCTTGTGCATGCAATCATCGGTATTGTATACAGTACTGGATACTGCATGCACAAGGAGGTTTATAAAGACTGCTCAATTTTGCATGCAAAGCTGAAACATGAAGCAAATAATAACACAGCAAAACCTGTCTGCTATGGCCAGTCACACACTACATCTCTTCCTGTGATCATCACAAATAAGACTGCAAACCTAAAAAATCCTGTACATGAAACAGACACAGTTTATTTGAATGCAACACTCTTTTAGTGCTTTAAAGTGGATCTTGCCAAAGGAAGTGGGGCAATGCTTAAATCAAAATATTTTTTTAAACTCATTGTGGAATAACCTGCAGAAACTTTGAAGTATAGCATGCATTAAAGTGTTAATGGATTGCTCAAAACAGGCGCGAGTTGTTTTTCTGTGCTTTGAGTTTTGTGTTTGCTATTGTTTTGCTTTATACATGTAGTAGTTTTCGTTTGCTTTTCTTTTTTGAGAGTTTTACATTTTTAAATGATAGCTGTGTTCACTGCTGACACAAGTAACAGACAGACTTGGCTCTGGTCTATGGATCATACTCAACCACAGACGATAAAAGCTTAAACAGATCTACACACGAAGGCAGGGTTTGACAAATCTAGCTTAAGTGCAAAAGAAGGGCAAGTATGAGAATTGTTGAACCGGTAAAAAGTCTATAACCTAAAAATCTCTATCCATTTCTTCCTCCTTCAGAGAGAATTGGTTGCAGGTGGGCCTGGTAGTGAAAAACAAGGACTGTCTTATATGCATTTATTTATTACAGATCAGCATCAGTATTATGCGCTCCAGTATACCACAGAATTCAGATATAACGCGAGCAGGTCTCCGATTTCTGCAGAGGTGTCTAGTGAGCAAAAGATCCTCGGGCTAACTGAGGGCACAAGGACATTTTGCTTATGAGCGATTTTATCTTCCCAGCACTTCAATAGCATGATCTTGCATAATGTGGTCTGACTTTATGGCTCACGCGTATCGTGGTATGAGGCTGACCTGTGCTTCCATTTAACTGAGCAATATTTCATTCATATCACTATAGTGCCAAACAAAAATTGTCAAAACCCTGCAAAGGCAATTACTGAATCCTGGACATCATGCCAGCATTAAGTGATTCCCCTTGGTATGTAGACTGGAGTAAGTGTCGCATCACAGCGCAGCCAGTGCATACCATGTCTAGCAGTGCCGGCGACGTATGGGGTGAAGAACTTAAAGGGGTCATCATTACCGGGGCTGGGTGAGTTGCGAGGGGACAGGCTTCTCATGATCAAATTGGGATCCTCACGGGCTTTCAGGTTGGGTTTGCGGTCTCGTCCAGTCATCCATGGCTCCTCCTGCAGGACAGATTACACAAGCATTAACCCTTTTGCTTCTAGAGTTAGATAATTCATGTTTTAAACTTACAGGGCAGACTTACTATGACCCGACCTCTGGGAGCAAAAAGAGTCAGACCAACTTATTCATATCTGCTTTATTGCTATAGTTACACTGGGTTATGAAGAACTTCATACCCACAATATATAACTGAACTTACAACATACCAAGGTATGATATTATATTATATTGAGCAGCATTTTGCTTGACATAGTGCTGATAACAGGCAGATGTGATTATGAGACTCGAATCAAAAATGAATTTTTCTCTAAAATGTATTTTTTCGAAAAATACTTACCGATGACATTACTGTATGGAAGTGTCTACTAGCTTACATAATTTCAGCCTAAGAACCTGTTGTGTTCCTACACAACCAGGGAAGCCACACAGGGGACTGTAACCAGGGCCGTGAGTAGCTTCCCGCCCCTGCCCATCCGGTCACGTGCCACGTGGTGTCACACCAGTCGGAAATGCTTAGCTTACCAGTGGCAAGCGGGGCAGGTGGGAGGGTCATTCGAGTAATGACAGTAATGTCATCGGTAAGTATTTTTTGAAAAATGTATTTTTCTTTAAAATAAATTTTTTCGAAAAATACTTACCGATGGCATTACTGTATGGAATATACCCCTTTACTTACCCGATTTCAGCCTAAGCACCCTTGTGTATACCTACACAACAAGGGGCGTAAGAAGAGAGAGAGTGTAACCAAGTGACCGGGTAGTCTCCCCTCCTTCTATCCGGTCATGCGCTGTAGCTTACCCCCAGTCGTACACTTTGCGAAGGGGCGGCAAGCAGGGCAGGTGGGAGGGACCTCCGAGTTAATGCCATAGGTAAGTATTTTTCGAAAAAATTTATTTTAAAGAAAAATACATTTGTTTCCTCAAAATCCATTACCGATGGCATTACTGTATGGAATGAGTGGCGAGAAGGAGGAGGGTGCCACCCCCAACCCGGCACGGCTGTAAGCTGAGCATCGAGGGGCAACCTCCCGACGATTTCAGCGAAGGGTTAACTTAAGGCGCCAGCAGCGCATGGAGGGAGTGTTGCGCAGCCGAGATATCTCCAACGAGGGCCAGGTTGTCCCGTTGACCGGAGAGATCCCGGAGATAAAAGCAGGCGAAGGTGGACTCTGATCTCCAACCGACCGCCGCGACAATGTCCCTGACTGCGCAGTTGCGGTGGAACGCGATGCTGGCAGCAACCGCCTGAACTTCATGAGCCCGTATCCGCATGGTCTTGGCCACCTGTGGGGACAGATCAGAGTAAGCGGAACGAATAATGCAATGCAACCAAGACGATATTGTCTGGGTGGAAATATCAGCCCGGCCAGGGGCCAAGGGCAGGAAGAGGCGGGAGTGACCTCTTCTCCAGGGCTTCACCCTGCACAGATATACCTTTAGCGCGCGGACCGGGTCCTGCAGCCGTGATGTCTGGGACTGGTCAAATCCTGTAAGAGGCCGAAGACTCCATGCTTGGGGCGCGGCCGAGGGGAGTCTGTTCTTGGCCAAGAAAGAGGGGTTGGTCAGAAACTGAACCGAACCGTTCGTCCTGAACTGCAAGCAGGCCGGGTCGACAGACAGGGCATGCAGTTCGCTGACTCTGGCAGCTGTGGTGAGGGCCAGAAGGAAGCAGGTCTTTCTAGTCACGTCCACAAGGCTGGCACGACGCAGAGGCTCAAAACGACTGGAGTTCAACCATGTCAGGACCCAAGGGAGATCCCAGTGCGGAACGAGGGAACGAGTGACTGGCCGTTGGAGGTCGAAATGGGACATCCAAGTCAGAAAGATCTTTGCATGCTCCAGGGTCCAGGCGGCCTAAGTGACGATAGGTGTCCGCCACCATGGCGAGATAACTGCGGATGGTAATCAGCGCCAAGTTCTGTTCATGAAACAGCCACAAGAAGAACTCGGCTAGCTGCGGAGTAGTCAGTGCTGAGGGGTCCAAGTGTCTGGTCTTGCACCATTTCTCCTCGTACACGCGGAGGGTGGAATCTCTGCGGGCTGAAGCGATCGCCTCCACTGCAGCATCCGAGAAACCTCGGGTTGCGAGGGCCTGCCTGACAACCGCCAGGCGTGAAGCAGCAGTTTCTCCGGACAAGGGTGGAAGACGTTCTGTCGAGGCTGCTTCAGCATCATCAGAGGTGTGGGAAGCCAAAGAAGAGGATCGGTGGCGAGACTCAGAAGGTCGGTCGTCCACGTCCTGTTCCAACTGAACAGAGCGACGAGCAGGAGAACCGTGAAGCTTGAGTAGAATCTTGGGTACAAGAACTAAGGGAGGTTATGTGTAGGCTACGAGGCCCTCCCAGCAAATCGATAGGGCATCCACCGCCCAAGCGAGAGGGTCCGGAATGGGGGAAACAAAGAGCGGGAGCTGCTTGTTTCATCTGGTCGCGAATAAGTCTCCCAATGAGTGCAGATCATGCGGAAAATGTCCGGCCGCAGAGACCACTCGGTGTGGATTGATTGATTGTACATTGCTTAACGTCCCGACAGCAACAAGGCTTTCTCAGGACGTGCCTGCACTGCTTGTGAAAAAAAACTAAACAGAAAATTGAATGTATGTCGCCAGCCGGTCAAATACATTAAATAAACCTACAACATGGGGCATAAATAAAGCTAAGACCATTTAGCAACACACATCCAACATCAAGAGCTACAGGCAGTGCAGACAGTAGGGAGAGTTTTAAAAAGGCAAATACAGGTGAATGGACAAAGGGTAGACAGAAACACATGCCCCAGAATAGAGAGAAAAACCCACCCTGTGGGGCTGACCAGGGTGACCCTGGGAACTAAAAAATACCTAACCCCACCCAAGTCCCCCAGGGCAGACCCGGGTGGGGCCCACTCGGTGTGGAGAAGTTGACCGCGTCTGGAGAGGGAGTCCGCGAGAACGTTCAGGTGTCCCGGGATGTGATGCGCTCGAAGAGACATGCTGTGATCTCTGCACTAGAGCAAGATCTGGTAGAGCAGCATGTAGAGAGTCGGCGAACGAGTGCCCCCTTGCTTCTGGATGTAGGCCACAACCGTCGCATTGTCGGACAAGATCAGGATGTCCTGTTCCCGAAGCCGTGCTTCCCAATGGATGAGGGCCAACCACACCACTTTCAACTCCAACCAGTTGATATGTTGGTCTCGAAGGTCCGTCGTCCACAGGCCTGATACAGAGCTGAAATCCGGTATCAAATGGGCCCCCCAACCTTGGCGACTCGCATCCGTGCAAATGGAGAACGTCGGGGAAGGGGAAGAGAGAGAGACTCCTGTCACCAACCAGGAACGGTCCGCCCAGCTGAGAAGATGAGGGCGGAGCAGTAACGAGACCGGGACCGGGGCTGCGAGGTCCCCTGAAGAAGGCCACCAGTGGAGCAGGAGATGAAGCTGTAGCGGTCGAGCGTAAAGCCTGCCCAGCGGTAGCAAGTCCGCCGCTGCGCTGACGAGGCCTAGGAACTGCAACCAAGTTCGGGCCGGAAGTGTCTCTGCGAAGTAAACTTGTATCACCACGGCCGACAGTTTCGAGATGCGAGGTTCCGGCAGACGCACTCTGTTGAGGTCGGTTAAGAACTCCATCCCCAAGTGGGTGAAGTGACGCGAAGGGACCAGGTCCGATTTGCCGTCGTTGCGGAGGAAACCGAGACGACGCAGCAGAGCTAGAAGCGCAACTCTGTCCTTCGCCAGCGCGACCGAATCCTGATTCTTGAGAAGCAGATCGTCGAGGTAGTTGGACGTCGAGCTGGAGGACACCCGCCTGGCCTTTGCGATTACCGCATCCATAATCCGGGTAAAAACCCACGGGCTGAGGTTGAGACCGAAGGGGAGCGCCCGAAACTGATAGACAATGCCGGCAAAGGCAAGCGAAGGTAACGACGAGAAGCGGGATGAATGGGAACATGAAAGTAAGCGTCGGAGAGGTCGAGACTGACCGCAAAATCCAAAGGCTGGACTGACGCCTGCAGGGCCCTTGCAGTTTCCATCCGGAAGGAGGGCACAAGAATGAATTTGTTCAGAGCAGAGAGGTCTATGATCGGGCGCCACTTGCCGCCGGGCTTCGGGACAACAAAAAGCCGGCTGTAGAAGGCTGGAGAGTCGTGGCGAACCACCAATTCCGTGGCCGTCTTCCGAAGAAGAGTTGTGATCTCGTCCTGAAGCGCGTCCGCCTTGTCTCGATCGGAAGGGACGTCTGTCCACAGAGGCGAACGTCACAACGGAGGGGGACTCACAAACGAGATCTGAAGCCCCTCCGAGACCGTGGCAAGAATCCAAGGGTCCTCCGGCAACAGCGAACGCCATGCGTCGCCGTGCAATGAAAGCCTCCCGCCAACTGGAGGCCCTGAAGGAGTCGGCGGAGGCGGAGTCGGGGAGAAGTCACTGGGCCCTCCCACACCCAGGCCTTCAGGAGGCCCGGGGCCAGGCGGGGGCCGCTGCCTGGGAGGGACGAGCTCTACCGGCGGAAGTCTGTGGACCGGAATGGGACGGAAACCTGACCGGAAGACGGGAAGAAGGTCTGAAATCCCTGTCTCTGCGCTGGTTCACTGGGGGCCTCGAGGGGTCCAATCTAGGAGCACTGGGCCAAAGATCCTTAGTTGACTCCCGAACCTGCTGCCAAGTAGGGCCGAAGAGGAGGGGTCCCCAAAGGGGGGCACGGTGCAGCTGAGCCACGGCGGTGGCAGGAATGCCCGAACAGCCCTTCAGCACAGCATCCCGTCTGATAAGGTCGCAATTCACCGCGGCGGCCAAGGAATTCGTCGCAACGTGGTGAGCCACGCGATTCGCTGTGATGGCTATGGAGTGAATGTCACGAAGACGAGACTCATCCAGCCGCTCCCAAAATTCCTCTATGCTTCTAACCACCGCCTGAGTAGCCAAGTCCAAAAAACCTGCACACGCCAGGGAATTACGAGCGAGGGTAGCAGTGTGCTCCAGACCGGGAGGAAGAAACTGACAATCCGAAACCTTGCCGCCGGCCTGCAACTGAGCATCCGGATCCACAGGCAGGAGGGAACAGGCAAAGGCCTAAGAATGTCCCGCGTACCAAGCCTGCCAAAACTTGATGTCGACGCCGGAGGGCCTCGAGTGTCAGCGAAGAAACCACGATCCCGGAGCTTGCCTAGGGCGAGGTGCTCGTTAAAGGCATCCATCAGATCTTTAATTCCCGGAGGCTGAGGCAAGGACTTGAAACGTTTCACTTGAAGAGGAACATCAACCGAAGCTGCGGCTTTCCTCTTGAAAGGTGGTGATGGAGGGCAGTTCTCCAAGGGAAAAATCTTAGCAATCAAACGCGCAGCCTTGTCTAGTGCACGCGAAGTATGAGAAGACCCGGACGGTACCCCTGGGGCATCCAAGTCCGAAGGGTCCCGGGGACCGGGGATAAAATGGCGGAAGCAGAGTCCTCCGGAAACGAGCTAAGAACATCATCGTCCGCAAACACAGGAGAGGCAGCCACTCTGTCCCGACGTGGAGAATCAACATCCGATCGTCGGCGCAGCGAGCTAAAGGAAGGCAAAAGGCTAGCCAAATGCCCGCGTTGTCGAGAACCGGGCACTACCGTAGCGCTAACCGGGGAATCTGCACGGCCGACGTAGACAGGAGGAAGCTCCGTAGAAAAGGCCCGAGGGGACACATCCGACCGACGCGCAGCGGGCCTGTCCCTGCGGCTGCGCGAACAGCTAGGACGAAAACAAGACCGAGAGGCGCGAGGGGACCGGCTACGGCCGGGAGCCCTGACAGCGCTGGAGGAAGGAGACCGACGTCGCGGAGACGGGCTCCTATCGAGGTGGTGCGAAGAGGAATGCCAGTCCGAAGTCGGCCCCCTGCAAGGGCAAGCAGAGGCCGACGGGCGGTGTCGCCGGGAAGCTAACGAAGGCGGAAGGGAATCCCGCGTGCCCCGTCTCTCGGCCACCCCTTGCGGAGGACCATGCGAGACTGGCATAGGTCTCTCGGCCACCCCTTGCGAAGTGCCATGCGAGACAGAAGAGACTCTACCGGCCATCACTGTGAGAGGGCCAACCGGCACCGAGTCTAACAAGCGCCGAGAGGAGGGCCCCACTAACTCCAAAGTCGCCCGCTGGCGCGGAGATTTAGGGGGGGGGGGGGGGGGCGGAGGCTACAGGAATAACAATGCTACGCACTGACCTGTCCTCCATCGGCGTAGAGGCTTCCGAACGGCGACGCTGGAAAAACTCCCACATCTGTGACCACTTACATTCCCTCCAAGACGCACAAACCGCGCATGAACGAACGGAGGAGCAGCCAGAACACGGCAGACACAACTTGTGGTCGTCCGTGGGCCATTGAAAACCTTTACAGCGTTTGCAGGTGCGAAGTTGAACACTGCAACATAAAGCAGACGCCATTAGAACAACACGAGGGCCGTAACGAGAGGCCTGTGAACAGTACTCACGACCGGTTGAGGGCTAAGCCCAAAAGAACGAAAAATTCCAAGGGAAGTACCGACGAGAAGTAAACGGCCTGTTTACTCATAGGCATAACCCGAGGCCTTACCTCGACATCCTGATAAGCCACTAAGGTGAAGTACAGAGGAGAAAGGGACAGCTGGAGAGACTCACCCAGGACAGAGACGGCTGGAGGGACCTTGTCGGCGGCCTATGCCCCAGGGGGGGTGATGGGCGTAAGTAAGTACAGAGGAGAAAACAATCCAAACGAGAGAGAGCTGAAACCGGTGACCGTCCTGCACGAAGCAAAGGGTACGACTGGGGGTAAGCTACGGCGCATGACCGGATAGAAGGAGGGGAGACTACCCAGTCACTTGGTTACACTCTCTCTCTCTTCTTACGCCCCTTGTTGGGTAGGTATACACAAGGGTGCTTAGGCTGAAGTCGGGTAAGTAAAGGGGTATATTCCATACAGTAATGCCATCGGTAATGGATTTTGAGGAAACAAAATACATTTTAGAGAAAAATTCATTTGTTTCCTCAAAAACATTACCGATGACATTACTGTATGGAAGAATGACGAAAAGGAGGAGGGTGCCGCCCAAAATATTACCCCTTGTAAAAGAGCTTAGCCAGACCCACCCTCCTAAGAGAAAACTCCCGACAATTTCAGCTAAGTTTTAGGGAGGGAGTGTTGCGCCGCGACGATGTCCCCCACCAGTGTGAGGTTGTCTCGCTGGCCTGCCAAATCCCGGAGGTAGAAGAGGGCGAAGGTTGACTCTGCCCCGCCAGCCCACAGCTGCCAAGATGTCTCCGACGGCACAGTTGCAGTCGAAGGCGACGCTCGTGGCCATGGCTCTAACCTCATGTGCGCAGATCCTTAGCCTCTTAGCTCCCTCTGGGGAGAGGTCCTGGTAGGTGGACCGTATGACCCAGCATAGCCAGGAAGATATCGTCTGGGCTGTAATGTCAGTTCTGCCTGGGGCCAGTGGCAGAAAGAGGCGGGACCGTCCCCTCCGGACGGGCTTGGTTCTGCATAAATAGACGCGTCTTGTTGCCTGGTCTCCCGGGGAAAGTTCACTCCCGACAGCGGCGGTATGGTGATCACCTGGGGCGCGGTCAAGGAGACCTAGTCTTGGCGAGGAAGGAAGGGTCAGTGAGGAGCTGCACGGAGCCATCCCTCCTGAACTGCAGGCAGGCCGGCCGCGCTGAGAGCGCGTGTAGCTTGCTTACTCGGGCCGCTGTGGCGAGGGCCAGCAGGAAGCAGGTCTTCCCACTTACTTACTTACTTACGCCTGTCACCCCTACCCGGGTATAGGCCGTCGACGAGAGACCTCCAGCAACTCCTGTCCTGTGCTTCTCCTTCGATTCTACTCCAGGTGGTTCCCAGTCTCTTGATGTCTGCTTGGAGGTCTCGACGCCAGGAGTTTCTCGGCCTACCTCTTTTCCTCTTTCCCTGGGGGTTCCATGACAATGCCTGCCTAGTGATACTGGAAGCGGCTTTCTCAGACTGTAACCGATCCATCCCCATCTTCTTCACCCAATTTCATTCTCTGCTGTTATCTGCTCTGTTCTCTCCCAGAGTCTGACGTTGCTGATCTTCTCTGGCCAGTGGATTTTCAAAATTCTTCTAAGGCAACTGTTCATGAAGGTCTGTACTCTGTTGACTGTGGTTTCTGTCAATCTCCAAGTCTCTGCTCCATATAGGAGAACTGCTTTTACATTGGAGTTGAAAATCCGGACTTTGGTGTGTTGTGACAGCTCTCTGGAACTCCACACTTTTTTCAACTGGAGAAAGGCTGCTCTGGCTTTACCGATTCGTGCTCCGACATCTGCATCAGTGCCGCATTTTTTGTCTATGATGCTCCCGAGATAGGTGAAGGACTCCACCTCCTCCAACGGGGTGCCAGCAAGCAAGACTGGTTCTTCCCTGGTTGCGTTCAGCCTCATTGTCTTTGTTTTCTGTTTGTGAATGGTGAGGCCCACTTGGGACGAGATGTCAGCAAGCCTCGTGGTCTTGTCCTGCATTTGTTGATGAGTGTGGGACAGTAATGCCAAGTCGTCTGCAAAATCGAGGTCGTCAAGCTGTGTCCACAGTGTCCACTGTATTCCACTTCGTCTGTGCCCTGTGGTCATCTTCATGACCAAGTCTATGGCCAGTAGGAAGAGGAACGGAGACAGCAGACACCCCTGCCTGACACCAGTTCTAACCTGGAGCTCCCTGGTGAACTGCCCTTCGTGGATCACGCGACATGTCATGCCATCGTAGCTGCTCTTGATCAGGCGGACGAGCTTTGTGGGTACACTGTAGTGTCGTAGGAGTTTCCACAGAGTCTCTCGGTCCACACTGTCAAATGCTTTCTCATAATCCACAAAGTTGACGTACAGCGGGGAGCTCCACTCCAGAGACTGTTCCACGATGATGCGGAGAGTGGCGATCTGGTCTGTACATGATCGGTTCTTCCTGAATCCTGCTTGCTGGTCTCTCAGCTGGGGGTCAATGGAGCTCTTCATTCTCTCCAGGATGATTCTGTTGAAGACCTTTCCTGGTACCGACAGCAAGGTGATTCCTCTGTAGTTGGAACACTTGCTGAGGTCGCCTTTCTTACTTACTTACTTACGCCTGTCACCCCTACCCGGGTATAGGCCGTCGACGAGAGACCTCCAGCAACTCCTGTCCTGTGCTTCTCCTTCGATTCTACTCCAGGTGGTTCCCAGTCTCTTGACGTCTGCTTGGAGGTCTCGACGCCAGGAGTTTCTCGGCCTACCTCTTTTCCTCTTTCCCTGGGGGTTCCATGACAATGCCTGCCTAGTGATACTGGAAGCTGGCTTTCTCAGACTGTGACCGATCCATCCCCATCTTCTTCGCCCAATTTCATTCTCTGCTGTTATCTGCTCTGTTCTCTCCCAGAGTCTGACGTTGCTGATCTTCTCTGGCCAGTGGATTTTCAAAATTCTTCTAAGGCAACTGTTCATGAAGGTCTGTACTCTGTTGACTGTGGTTTTTGTCAATCTCCATGTCTCTGCTCCATATAGGAGAACTGCTTTTACATTGGAGTTGAAAATCCGGACTTTGGTGTGTTGTGACAGCTCTCTGGAACTCCATACTTTTTTCAACTGGAGAAAGGCTGCTCTGGCTTTACCGATTCGTGCTCTGACATCTGCATCAGTGCCGCCTTTTTTGTCTATGATGCTCCCGAGATAGGTGAAGGACTCCACCTCCTCCAACGGGGTGCCAGCAAGCAAGACTGGTTCTTCCCTGGTTGCGTTCAGCCTCATTGTCTTTGTTTTCTGTTTGTGAATGGTGAGGCCCACTTGGGACGAGATGTCAGCAAGCCTCGTGGTCTTGTCCTGCATTTGTTGATGAGTGTGGGACAGTAATGCCAAGTCGTCTGCAAAATCGAGGTCGTCAAGCTGTGTCCACAGTGTCCACTGTATTCCACTTCGTCTGTGCTCTGTGGTCATCTTCATGACCCAGTCTATGGCCAGTAGGAAGAGGGTCGCCTTTCTTGGGAAGCTTGATTAGGTACCCCTCCTTCCAGTCAGCCGGCATCACCTCCTCTTCCCAGATCTTTCCAAACAGTGGGTACAGCTGTTGTCTCTAGGTCTGCTTTCAGAGACTCCGCTGGGATGCCATCTGGGCCTGCTGCTTTGCCGTTCTTCAAAAATGCCACTGCTTTTTTGATCTCTTCCCGGCTGGGTCTGTCACAGCTGATGGGTAGGTCGGTCTCTGCCGGCTGGATATCTGGGGGGTTGGGTGGGCTAGGTCTGTTCAGTAACTCTTCAAAATACTTGGCCCATCTGTCGAGTTGGTCTGCTCTGTCTGCAATAGGCTTGCCTTCTTTGTCTTTTACTGGTCTTTCTGTATGGCCATACTTGCCTGACAATCTTCTGGTAATGTCATAGAGCTGTTTCATGTTGCCGCTGCCTGCTGCCTTTTCTGCCTCTGCTGCCAGGCTGTCTGTGTAGGCCCTCTTGTCTGCCCTGATACTCCTCTTCACTTCGCGGTTGGCTTCTGAGTATTCCCCCTGTGCCCTTACTTTGGCTGCTCTCGTGCGACTGTTATTGACAATTGCTTTCTTCTGCTTCCTCACTTCTATCTTCAAGGTCTGTGCCGACAGCCAGTCCTTGTGATGGTGTTTCCTGAACCCTACAGTGTCTTTGCAGTTCGAGTTCAGCGCCTCTCTAACTGCCTTCCACTGCTGCTCTGTGGTGACCGCCTCCTCTTCATTTACTAGCTCCTGTAGCGCTTGAAACCGGTTGGACAGCTCCAGTTTGAACTCTTCTCTAACTCCAGTTTCTCTCAGGAGGCCTACATTATAGCGCTGTCTTCTTGTTGTCTCTGTGCGGCTTTTCTTTAGCTTGAGCTTCATTCTTAAGGTAAGCAGATGGTGGTCGGAGGCGACATCTGCTCCCCTCCTCACTCGAACATCTTGAAGGGATCTTCTAAATTTCTTGCTAATGCAGATATGGTCTATTTGGTTCTCTGTTGTATGGTCAGGTGAGACCCAAGTTGCTTTGTGTATCCTTCTGTGTGGGAAGATGCTGCCTCCAATGACAAGTCGGTTTAGAGCACAAAAGTCTACAAACCTCTCCCCGTTCTCACTCATCTCCGAGCCTAGTCCCTGTCTCCCCATCACCTCTTCGTATCCGGTGTTGTCCTCCCCTATTTTGGCATTAAAATCGCCCATGACGATGATGATGTCTCGCTCCGCACATTTGTCCAAGGCACTCTGGAGTCGGTCGTAGAACTCTTGTTTCTCTTCCTCGTCCCTGTCATTAGTGGGCGCATAACACTGGATGACGTTCAGCTTGAGCTTTTTCTTGGTTCTAAAGGCTGCTGTGATGATTCTTGGCCCAAGAGGCTCCCACAGCCCATCAGTGCTCTCTGTGCCACTGGTGACAGCATGAATGCTACTCCTTCTGTATGGGGGGCATTCTCCTCTTCATGACCTGAATACAGAATCATCTCCCCACTTAACAGCCTTTTCTGGCCAGACTGCGTCCATCTGGCTTCACTGATACCTAGCAGGGAAAGGTTGTACTTTTGCATTTCCGCTGCTATCTGGGCGGCCTTGCCGCTCTGGTACATGGTCTTGACGTTCCATGTGCCCATGGTTGTATCCCTGGATAGAGAGAGGCGGCTCGGTCCTGTGGCTTCCGAAGACTTCCGGCTTTCACCACAGGACGTCATAAGTCTTCTGGTAGAAGAACCTTCCTCCTCCAGGAAAGGAATTACTGTTAGTCTTTTCGTCGGCGTTTTTGTAGCCATTTCCTTTTTTGCAGGGTGGGGAAGCTACCCCCACGCCCAACCCCCTTACTAGGAGGACCAGGGGTTTTCTGTTGGGGTCACCTTCCCTTAGACCATGTTGGTTCACGGCACCTTATTTCATTCGGTGCACCCCTCTCACGAGGGACCCCCTATCCACCACCCAGGGGACGCGCCTCAACGCCATATGGTCCCAGCGCGAGGAGATCTTCCCAGTCACATCCGAAAACCTGGCCAAGTGGAGCGGTTTGAATTGGTCTGAATTCAGCCACGTCAGTACCCAGGGCAGATCCCAGCGTGGAATCAGCGAGCGGGGAACCGGGCGCTGGAGGCCAAAGTGTGCCATAAGGTCGGCGAGGTTATTGCATTCGCCGGGGTCCAGGCGGCCGAGGTGTCGGTAGGTGTCCACAAAATCATGGTCAGGTATCCTCTGATCGTGATGGGGGCTAATCCCTGGTCGCCAAAGAGCCAGAGGAAGAACTCGGCGAGCTGAGGGGTAGGCAATTCGGTGGGGGAGAGGTGCTGGCCAGCGCACCAGGACCGTAGTACTCGAAACTTTCCCTCGTAGATGTGTCTGGTCGAGGGTCTGCAGGCAGTAGCGATCGCCTCCACTGCTGCACTCGAGAAGCCTCTAGCCGCGAGGGGTTGCCACAGTCTCCAGGCTTGAAGGAGAAGTCGCTCTGGGCACGGATGGAACAGTGGCTGACAGGGCTGCTTGAGCATCGTGCTCGGGATGGGGAGCAGCAGGGGGGGGGGGGGGGGGGTCCCATGGCAAGACTGAGCAGGTTGGTGGTCCACGATCTATTCCAGGAGAATGGGCCCACCAGCAACATCACCACTTCGCATCCCTTGAGCTTGAGCAGGACTTTGGGGACTAGAACCGTTGGGAGATATGCGTAAGCGATGAGGCTGTCCCAAGGAATGGAGAGCGCATCGACCGCCCAGTCTAGGGGGTCTGGAATAGGGGAGACGAAGAGGGGAAGTAGGCAATTCCACCTCGTGGTGCAGAAGTCGATCATGGGAGTCTCCCAATGAGTGCAGATCATCTGAAAGATGTCCGGTCGCAGAGTCCATTCCTTGTGGAGGAGCTGGCCGCGCCGTGAGAGGGAGTCGGCTAGGACGTTCAGGTGACCTGGAATGTGTCACGCTCGGAGGAAGATGCCGCGGTCTTCGCACCAGCGCAGGACCTGGTAGAGGAGAATGCAGAGATCGGGGGAACGCGTGCCGCCCTGCTTATGGATGTAGGAAACCACAGTGGAGTCATCCGATAGGACGAGGAGCTCTTGGTGATGGAGGCGGGACTCCCACGCGATGAGGGCCTGCCACACTGCGTTCTGTTCCAACCAGTTGATGTGCCTGTCCGCCAGGTCCGGTGGCCAGCGGCTGGACGTCGTGAGGAACCTCGGTAGCAGGTGTGCGCCCCATCCGGCGAGACTGGCATCCACGCAGAGCGAAAGCGAAAAGTGAGGTCAGAGGTATTCCCGACGCGAGCCACGAGTGGTCCGACCAGCAATGCAGGTGGGGACGAAGCATCTGAGGAACAGGTACCTGGGCCGTGAGATCGCCGGAGGACGGGCGCCAGTGGAGAAGAAGATGCAGCTGGAGAGGTCGGGCATGAAGATGACCGATTGGCAGGAGGTCCGCTGCTGCATTCATCAGGCCGAGGAGCTGGAGCCAAACTCTGGCGGGAACGGCCTCTTCGTGGGCCACCTGGCAGGCCAGGGCAGCCAACTTCTGAATCCGCGGCTCTGGCAGTCTCACTTGGTTGAGGTCAGTCGCAAATTCCATGCTGAGGTGTACAAACCAGCGGGATGGGGTGAGATCCGACTTGCCTGCGTTGACCAGGAAGCCCAGGCGCGTCAAGAGCAGGAGAAGCACATCCCTGTCCATCACAAGAGAGGACTCTGACTGGTTCCGAAGAAGGAGGTCGTCTAAATAGTTCGAGGTCGGACTGGAGGATGACTGTCTGCCCTTGGCGACGACGCTGTCAATGATGCGTGTGAAGGCCCATGGGCTGAGGTTGCGCCCGAACGGGAGGGCCCGAAACTGGTAAACCATGCTGTCGAAGGCGAAGCGTAGATACCGTCTGGAGGCAGGGTGCATGGGGATGTGGAGATACGCGTCGGACAGGTCCAGACTGACAGCGAAATCCATAGGCTGCACGGTGGCCCTGAGGGTTATGGCTGTCTCTATGCAAAAGGTCGGGGCTGAGATGTACCTGTTCAGTGCCGAGAGATCGATGACGGGTCGCCACTTGCCACCCGGCTTGGGTACCACGAAGAGGCAGGTGTAGAAGGCTGGGGAGTCGTGACGTGACACTACCTCTGTGGTGGCCTTCTGCAGTAGGGCGGCGACCTCGCCGCGAAGGGCGACGGCCTTCAGCTGGTCGATCGGAATCTCAGTCCACACGGGGGAGCGTCGTAGCGGTGGAGGCGATCGAAAGGTGATCAGGAGGCCCTCGGAGATGGTGGAGAGGACCCAGGGGTTGTCCGGAAGCAGTGAGCGCTACACGTCACTGCGTAGGGCGAGCCTCCTGCCGACAGGAGACCCCGAAGCGGTTGGCGGGGGCAGGAGCGAGGAGACATCAGGGGGCCCTCCTGCGCCCCTGGTGGCGGGCAGGCCGGGGCCAGAGGTTCAGACAGGGCCGGAATGGCCGAAGGTGGAGGTCCGCAGGGGGGCCCTGGCGCGAGCGGGAGCGGAGGAAGCGGAGGGTCTGGAGATCCACAGGGTGCGACCCATGGCCTTGCGGGCTGCCGGAAAGCGGGGGGGAGCCGAAGTGCTGGGCCAGGGGTCCTTGTTTGCGTCCTTCACTGCCTGCCAGGAGGGGCCGAGGAGGAGGGAGGCACCAAGGGAAGCACGACGGAGCTGCATCTTCAAGTTGGGGGGCAGGCCGCAGCAGGCCTTTAGAACAGCATCGCGACACATCAGGTCACAGTTGGAGGCGGTGGCCATGGCGTTGACAGAGGAGTGATACGCTGCGCAGTTGGCTGCCACTGCGAGGGCAAGGAGGTCTCCAAAGAGGGGCATAATAGACGGGTGCCAGGCATCCTCAATGCGATGGACGAAAGCTTGGGTCAGGAGCTCCATGAATCCCGAGCAAGCCAAGGTGTTACGGACCAGGGACGCAGTCTTGTCCAAGCCGTGTGGGAGGCCGCGATTCAGCTGAGCGACACCGTCAGCCTGCACTAGCGCCGGTGGATCCACTGCAGGTAGGGGACAGGAGAAAGCCTGGGAATGGCCCGCATACCATTCCTGGCAGAAGGCGATGTCGAGGCCAGCCTATGGTCGGAGAAGAAGTCGAACTCACAGAAAGTGGCCTGTTGGAGCTGTGCTGAGAAGGCGTCCCTGAGGTCCCTAAAGCCGCTGGGGCTGGGGGAGCGACTTGAATTTCTTCACCTGACGGCCAGCGTCGATGAAGGCGGAGGCTTTCCTCTTCAGCGGAGGAGACGGCGGGTAGGCCTCCGTGGGAAGAGAGGCCGCAATAAGACGAGCTGCTTCGTCCAAGGAAAGGAGAGTCTCCGCACGCGGGGCCGAAGGGGTCGCAGGAGACGCAGGCGGCAAACGTGAGCGGGGGGAGGGAGAGCGGCTGTCTGCGCCAAGCAGGGCAGAAACAGAGTCCTCGGGCAGCAGGCTCAGGGCCTCGTCGTCATCAGGGGGGCGCGACGTCCGGTGGGGGGGCCGGGGGGCGGGGGCCTTGCTAGCAACGTCCCGTCGTCTGGAGGGGGGAGCCAGAAGAAGGCGACTCACTCCGAGGTTTCTCTGCCTAAGGCGGGGCGAAGACGGGGACGAAGCGCGCCGGGGAGATCGGGTGCTGGCGCAGGCTGGGCGTGTCCCAGGCGGAGCGACTGCGATGATGGGAGCGTGGTAGACGGTTCCACTCGGCCGGGCTCCTACTGCGATGCCTAGGGGGCGAAGGTGACAGGTGTTGGGGCCGGCGAGTCGAGTCGTGTCGTAATGCACGGGAGGGAGGTCGCGGATTCGAGGTGCGACACATGGTCGAGCGCAATGAGGACAAGGAGGGCCGAGGGCTGCGTCTGCTACAGCGCTGCACATCAAGGTCCATCCTAGGAGCGCCGACAGAAGCATGGGGGCGCATGGGGCCTCTGGCGCGTAAATGATCAGGTCTGTCAATAGTCAGTGGACGAGGATACGAAGGTCTCTGCAGGCCGGTCTCAGTGAGGCAGGCACTGTGCCGGCTATATGACTCCCCGTAGGAGTGAGCGGGCTTATCTGTGCGGGACCCATCCGGACTGTCAGTGGTCGACGTATGACGTGACGAAGTTCGCTGCAGGCCGGCCTCAATGAGGCGGGCGCTCTGCCAGCTAATTGACTCCCCGTAAGAGTCAGCGGGCTTAGTCCGAGATGGTGCAGTGGTAGATGCAGTCCTGGGGCATGAGGCGTGGTCACGCATCCCGCGTGTTGTCCGTTCCCCGATGTCGGAGCAGGTGCAACTGGTCACTTCTCCGAGCACGGAGGGGGGCGCCATGGTAGATGGGCAGTCACCTGCTGGCGTCAGGCGCTCGCATCGGTAAAAACTCCAAAGCTGCGACCAAGGGTCCTCTGGCCATGTGGAGCAAACATTGCAGATGTGGTCGGATGTGCAGCCGGAGCAGGGGAGGCAGACCTTGTGGTTATCGCTTGGCCATTGGAAGTTGCCGCACTGCGGACAGGTGCACACTTGACAGCTACAACACATATCAGACGTGAAAGGTGACCGTGTGGGGGCACGCCGAGGCCCCGCCAAGCGAGTTCAAGCGTTCGGCGCGAAATAGATGTGAGCAATACAAAGCGTCCGTGATCGAAGCCAACACCCGGCCTAAGGGCCGGCTGAGGGCTGGGACCGAGACCTTACCTCTCCATGGCTGCGGGGACAGGCGCGGGGGGGGGGGGGGGGGGGGGGGGGGGGGGGTGGGGGGACCTCCATTTCACCCTCAGAACACTCTGGCGGGAAGGAAGTCCCAGAAGGCACGCCGCAGCCCAGAAACCCACACGCAAGGAACCACACGTAATCCAACCACAAGAATGCACCCCATAATCCAAGAGAACACCAAATCCAAAGGAACACCGGTAATCCAAAACACGACCGGCCCTTTAAGAACCGGTCGCACCGCACACAGTCAAGGTCCCGTAGGCTAGAACACAACGTTCACGGTAAGCTAAGTAGACCGACTGGCATGACACCACATGACCAGATGGGCAGGGGCGGGAAGCTACTCACGGGCCTGGTTACAGTCCCCTGAGTGGCTTCCCTGGTTGTGTAGGAACACAACAGGTTCTTAGGCTGAAATTATGTAAGCTAGTAGACACTTCCATACAGTAATGTCATCAGTAATGTTTTTAAGGAGACAATCTCCGAGTCGCAAGACGAGGACATTTGATTCAGCTCAAGTAATCACACTGTCGGTTATCGGCACTATATCAAGCAAAATGTTGCTCAATAAAATTTATGTACCCAGTCCAAAACAAAACTGTGTCCGACGTCATTCCTTTTGCAGCTGATTGCGGTGTTCAGACACACGACATGAATGGCAGACCACCACATATCGCTGTCGACTCAGCACGTAGATTTCGCCTGACTATGAAGACATCAGTGCATTGTATAACGTGCGTGTTACTGAGTAAATTCTACTTGTAACTAGATCACGCATAATTGCGGAAAATGCCAGCAGGTTTGTTTATTTAGTTCTTTTCTCAGGTTGTCGATATCGCCAGCTGACACCTCGTCAATTTTACTTGTCAGTCCAACGACTCGCACATTTCCTGGCGTCTTTTCTCCATTTGTGTGCGTGTATAGGATATAAATTTTGAGCGT
The DNA here is from genome assembly GCA_036245525.1 of Semisulcospira habei. Taxonomy (NCBI): domain Eukaryota; kingdom Metazoa; phylum Mollusca; class Gastropoda; family Semisulcospiridae; genus Semisulcospira; species Semisulcospira habei. The sequence goes on along the minus strand of BTPG01000008.1, from coordinate 64,465,474 downwards.
TGATACACACTAAGAAGTATTTCATTACTGCTACACATAAGGAGCTTGTTAATGTTGCAGTATGAGCATATTTCGCGTTTCCGTTTTGACAATGCAAATATCATCAAGATCGAGTATTCTTGACGGGCAAGGGATTTTGGGAAGGAAAGTATATCAATCAAGTTCATGAATATTAATTTACTTGTTATACAATATATCAATACATGTGTCAAAGAAGGATAAACGTTATGGAGTGGGCACATATAAATATATAATGCAGGTTACCTGTGTCAGCTCAAGAGTGGTGCTAATCTTATGAACCCTTTGGGTGTCGGTAGAGGTTGGGTTTAGTCACGATGGTTCCTGCAGGTATCATTGCAACTAAAACTAGCTACTGACACCCAAAGGGTTATTTGGCGACTGCAATATTGCTGAGACATGTTATAACTTCTCAGTTATCAAAGGAGACCAAAATTAATAAGCCTCATGAGATTCATTGCCCATAATATAAGAAAGATAATAATGATGACAATGACATGATGATACTAATAAAAATCATAATCATAGCAATCTCTAAGATGATGAAAATATAAATTTAGTTTGCACACTCACAGGAGTGCAGTAGCGGTGCTCCTGTCGGAACTTTTGGTAGTCCTGTTGCGTCTGGTCTAGACGTGCTTCTAACTTGTGAAGATCATCAAACTGTCGTTCATTGGCTTGTGAAGTCTCCCATATCTTCTGCTGCATGTGCATACGCTCCTCCTCCAACTGTCAAACATATCGCCGAGTCAGAAATTCAATGCATCTATAGTGGGATCAGCTTATCAGTTGTTAGCCTAACCCCAGATTTGAGGCACACCTTACAGACACAGGTCAGCCTGAGTATATCGCGGCACCTTGGAGCCATGAAGTCAAAAAGGTTATTTGCATTCACGTTATTGTAGTGCTAAATTTACATACGCTTGTGAGAAGGGAAAAAAAAAACACTTAGCAAAAGGTCCACAGACTCGCGTCAGCCTTAGCTGGCCCACGCACGGCTGTGCACAAGCCAGCAAATGCTGATGTCAGCCCCAAGACTTTATTACTGGACATCCTCATGGGAGACAGAGACCTGTGCACATTATATGTGATGCCACGGTATACTAGAGAGCATAATACTGAGTCTGACCTGTACACTATGATATCCAAAGGTATCTTGCTGTTTATCTGTCACAGCCAGTTATGGATGATGATGGTGATGGTTTTATAGCTGTGTCAATCATTTACTACTTTTCTACCTTCATCTTCTCTTCCTCAAGTTCCTTGATCTTTTTATAGTAGCGTCCTATCTTCTGAACAGATGTGTTAAGACGAGTCTCCAGACTGCCTTTTTCATGCTCAAGCACGCACACCCGTCTGTGCATCTGGAAAGAAAATAACATTTACCCATTTAGCTCCGACACACTACAGCAGGAGATGGATCAACCATGATAATTCAAGGGTAGTGCCAGATTAGCTTGGCGCCTGAAGGCGCCAAGCTAATCTGGCACTACCCTTGAATTATAATGGTCAATCTATCCCCTGCAACTGGCACATAGCTGATAAGTGACACCTCCAAAATTTGAGAAATGCAGCTTTTGGGCTACATGGGTTAACCCCTTTGTGCATACAGCCATCGTAAACAGTACTGGTGGCTGCATGTGCATAGGGATTTATTTTTTGAATGCTTGCCATAACTTGAACGTTTTAACTCTTTCATTGACAGCTACAAACATGGTGAACATCACTAGAATGCACGAGGCACAGGCAGCTATGATTACCCCAAGACTACAGGGCCTAAGGTGGGTCAGCTTTATCACTGGTCTCATACATCTATGTTCCTGAATAGGATGGTGGTCAACTTGTCATGATTTCAGGTAAATAGATAAACCAGCGCACAAAAATCTGCTTTACCTGGTCCCGTTCCATTTTCTCATCATCCAGTAGGTTCTGCATGTACTTGAGCTGCTCACCTAGCCCCTTGTTGTTGCTCTCCAGGGTGTGGTTTTCGTCCACCAGGTTGTCCAGCTGCCGCTTTAACTCATCCTGACGTTAACATGCAAAGCAACTTACTTTTATGGAAAAAATACTCAAAAGGTGACTCCTACACAATCATGTAAAATGCAAAGGAATTTAAAAAAAAGAAGAAATAAACTCGATTAGAAAGGACATGTAAAACATGGTTTATTAAGTTTTCAAAATACATACAGACACATGTAGACATACAGAAAAAAATAGACTACCAGTATAAGTTTTGGGTTTTTCAGTGGGGCAAGAAGAATCACCTCGTCCATGCAGCTCAACCTCAACAGTTGTACAAACTACAGACCATTAGCGAGGCAAGCGTTGGGAAACCACTTAACACTGGACAAAACAGTTGTGTGATGTGCTAAAGGTTTTTGAGCTGATGATGGCTGATGATAGTCTGTGCACGGCTGTGTGCAGGCCAACGCCAGCCAACATTGGCTTGATGGCCTTTTCATCCCCTTCCTTATGGCACGGAATTGCCAGCCCAAAACAAATGCTATGCACTCAACATCCATTGTGGAGATAAGCCAATCTAATCAGGCATAAGCTAGTATATTCTATACCATATAATCACAAACAAAAATCACCTGTTGCATTCTGGTTGTTTCTGGAATGGGTGGTCGTGGGTGTCTTTTGGGGGTGATTGTCTGAAACTTTAATGACTGTTGGCGCACTCGCTCAAATTTAGCTGGAAAGTAACAAGCACATTTTCAGTCTAAGTACATTACTCTCTAACAGACAATTTCAAAAGTACATGCAAGTAAAAACTGACCCTTTTCTCATGACAAAAGTAGATAAAAAGCCCAGACAAACATGCGGTATTGTATGTTTATCTGGGCATTTCACCCATTTTTTGTTGTTGTTGAAACACGTACAATTCTGATCTACATCTGATTTCCAAATGTCAATTGTTTCCACCTGTCAAAACTGTTCATTAACCCCTTCCCTGACACTGTACGTATGCTGCACGTACATTTATGTTTCTGAAATCTTGGTGCATTCAACGACTAAAAGCCAACATTGACCAAAGAAACATGGATACAAAATGATCTCAGCAAGAGGCATTGATCCTCATCAGCTGCCACAGTCATGGGGCTCATGAGGATCTCTGTCTCTTGCATTTGGATTGTGTTCCCTTTTTTCCACAGCGAAGGGGTTAAAGGAAAGTGGAACAACTGCCTTACTCAGCATTCACACCAAGGTTTTGGACAAACTGTATTTTCTTGTTACTATTACTACTGTACGATTTTTTTTTACACTTAGCAGACAATGATAAAAATCTGATTTTGTTACGATAATATGTACTTGAATCTTGCCTCATACCTCTCAGATCGCTCTCCTCTTCCTTGGTTCTGTTCAGTTCCAGGCTCTTCTCTTGAATCTGTTGTGTCACTTCATCCAGCTGTCCCTGTAGCTCAGCCTCATTGTTACGGTGTTTCTGCAAGTCCAGGGTCAAGGTTCGGATCTCATGCAGAAATTGTCCTGTTGGTGAAGGCCAACTGATAACATTCCTTTTATCATAACACGGCAGTTGCTAATCTATTTATTAACCTGTTCAGTGGCAGCCAACGCAGACTGTGTTTCTGCAATCTTCGTTAATTCAAGACCAAAAACCCTAGATTTCCAGGAACATGGATTAAAAGTGATGTAAGCAAAAGGCATAGATCCTCATGAGCCCCCGCAACTGTGGGGGTTCATGAGGGTCTATACCTCTTTCAGTTGGGTGGCCAAATTTTCTCAGCACTGAACAGGTTAACCCTGTCGCCTTGATCTTAGAAAGAAGTCACTAAAATTGGTATGTCTAGAAAAGACTTGCCACAAAGTATCCCTGTGCAAAGTTTGAAGTTTTTAGCTTGAACAGTACCTGAGAAAAGGCAAACATTAAAGTTTATCATAGCCAGACAGACAATGAACGAGAAACAATGGATGGACAATAGGTGAACCATTATATACTCACTTTTGTAATCACAAGTGAGCCAGTAAAAATGGATTTAAACTTTATAATACACAGCAACAGATGCCATTAATGTATTTTTTAACCTCCTACTGTAAACGGCGAACAAATTTAACACAGATAAAATTCTATTGGTACTCTGATATGTAATTAAGTACAATGTATCTGCATACTGTTTTCTTCCTTGATTTCCTCATTTGTAGTTGTCAGAGTGCGAAGTCTCTCTTGAAGTTGTTGATTGTCTCTTTCATAGTGGCGCAAACGTTGATTTTCTCTCTGCAAAACAAACAAGCCAGTAAGCCTGTGTCCTTGGTCAGTCAGCTGCATTTGGCCCAAGCACAGGTGTGCACAAGCCAACTGTGGCCGATGTTGGGTAGATGTTCTTTCACTCACTGGGAATGCAATATAAATTACATGTATTATCTTTTTATAGTCCTACACATTCATCTCATAAGATCAACTAGAGTAAAACCACAGCATCAGCTTTAAATATGATATGTAACCTACATTGAACTTGAAGTACATGAAACTTTCAGCTGTAGTTTCTGAACATTAAAAAAAATGACAAATATTTTTAAAGTTTCTGGCACTTTTTAAACTTTATTCATGATTACATTATCCCGCATCAGACTTTGACAGATATACCGTTACTCTGTTTGAATGGGCCAACAAACATGCCTCAAGTTCATAAATGCCATTCAAACTACAGAACATTGAAAGACATGCCTCCAAATCTTCAATTTCACAGCGCTGGTGTTTTAACATTGCTTCCATGTCCGTTAGCTGTCCAGTTAAACACTCCTGCTGAGTGCGGAGTCTTGACATATCCAGCCCCACTTTCAACAGATTGTTCAGGTTGCAGGATATTCGGCTTTTGGCATCTTGTCTGTAACCTGGTAGAGACATCATCATAATTAGACTTGCTGGAAAAAGGTTCTTTAGCCCTTTTGCTGTTGGCAGTGTGATTGGTTGGGGTAATAATTACCTTGACCAAACACGCTACTGACAGATATTTGAAATATATATGAATTTTTCTCTAAAATGTATTTTTTCGAAAAATACTTACCAATGACATTACTATTAGGAAACACACACTTAGCTTACCATTTCAGCCAAAATTCCATTGTGTACCTACACGACAAGGGAGGCGACCCAAGGGCGCCATAGCCAGGTACCCTGAGTAGCCTCCCGTACCTCCCTATTCGGTTGCGTGCGCAGTGGTGTCACGCCAGTTTGAAGCTTAGCTTAGGAGCGGCAAGCGGGGCAGGCTGGAGGGTCCTCCGAGTAATGTAATCGGTAAGTATTTTTTGAAAAAATACATTTTAGAGAAAAAAATTCATTTGTTTCCTCAAAAACATTACCGATGACATTACTATTAGGAAGAATAGCGAGGTGGGTGCCGCCTAGAATCACACTCCCTGTAATGGGCCCACCAGACCTGCCCACCCCGGGGCACACTCTTGACCATTTCAGCTAAGCTAACACAAGGCACTTGGCGCCAGGAGGGAGTGTTGCGCCGTGGCGAAGGCCTCAGCCAGGGCTAGGGTCGCCCGCGGGCCTGAGAGGTCACTGCGGCAGCATCGGGCGAAGGTAGATCACGTCTGCCAACCCACGGCCGTTCCAAGACTTGACGGAGCAGTTGCGGGCGAAGGAGACGCTCGTAGCCAGGGCTCTCACCTCGTGCACCCTGATCTTCTGCTTCCAAACGTCCTCCGAGGAGAGGTCCAGGTAGGCGGACCGGATAACCTCCGCAGAGCCAGGAAGATATCGTCCGGCCGCGATGTCTGCCTCAACGCGCCGGACGACAGTCTGCGTGAACAGCTCCGATTTCGCCCAGGCCAGGGCGCAGTGGAAGAGGGTCGCGGACCCGACCAAGCCACGGGGGGAGTGGCAGAGCGAAGCTGAAGAGCCCGCGCTGTCACTGTGCTGGGGTAACCACTGCTGGTGCAGGTCCGAGAGGGAGCCGTGTACCAGCGTAGGCGGACGGCACTGTCGAAGTCCGCCAGGCCCGAGGAGTCGGAGAGGAAGCCTGCGTCACTCAGGAGCTCTGCTGCTGGAGCACGGAACGCCTCGTCAAGGTCCGGGAACCAGGGGCCGTGGAAGGGACTGGGACTGCCCGGAGGCAACTATCCAGGTCGATGCCTTCTGAGCGTGGGGGGGGGGGGGGGGGGGGGGGGGGCAGAGGGCAGTCCTGCGGGGACGACAAGGCCGCACCGTCGCGTCGAGGGACTGTGAATCTCCATCCGAGGGTAAGGAGGGGGGGGGGGGGGGGCCACCAGCGACGAGGTCGACTGTCATCTCTGAGGAGGACCGCGACGGAGTCATCTGGCCAACAGCTGGGGGCTCATCAGTGTCTGGGGACATGGGCGGGCGATGCACGCCGGGGCGAGTGCGGGGTTGGTCGAGTCCTCGAGGAACGTGAAGTAGCCAGGCACGAGAAGGAGGAGGTGCCAGGCCAGAAGTGCGTCGGCCATCATGTCAAAGATCTGGATCTCGTGGGCTGAGCCGTAGGTGCCTACAAGCGAGAGATCCGGTCCCGCGGGTGCGCATGTGGGAGGGCGACGGGGAGGGGGGGGGGGGGTATCGACTTAGCCACCGGACTGGTTCTGAGGAGCTGGGGTGCCAATTCCGCTAAGCCGCGTCAGAGCCCAAGAGAACTCGGGACGAGAGGCGGGGCGAGCAAGCTCGCTGTGGGCCAGGCTTCGGGTGCACAAAGGTCCAGTAGTCTCGTCTGGCCGTGGAGGGGGATGAAGGACGTCGGTGCTAGCCTGGTTCCGAGGGGTTGGCGGGCCGATGTCTGGTAGCCGCGTCGGAGCCTGAGAGAACTTGGGCCGGGAGGCGGGGCGAGCAAGCTCGCTGCTCGCTGGGCCAAGCTCAGGGGAGTGGACACCCCAGGGTCCAGTAGTCCCGTCCTAGGGGTTGGCAGGCCGCCACCCAGTAGCCGCGTTGGAGCCCCAGAGAACTTGGGCCAGGAGGCGGAGCCAGCACGCTCGCTGTGGGCCAAGCTCAGGGGAGTGGACGCACCAGGGTCCAGTAGTCCTGTCCTAGGAGCTGGCGGACCGCTATCCAGTAGCCGCGTCGAAGCCCGAGAGAACTCGGCCCGGGAGGTGGGGCGAGCAAGCTCACTGTGGGCCAAGCTCAGGGGAGCGGACACACCAGGATCCAGTAGACCCGTCTGAGGGGTAGGCGGGCCGCTATCCAGTAGCCGCATCGGACCCCGAGAAACTCGGGTCGGGAGGCGGGGCGAGCAAGCTTGCTGTGGGCCAGGATGGCCACACAATAGGCCATAGTCCGGGGACCTGCAGCACGTGTCGGGTCCCGGGTAGTCAGTCCCCCATCGTCAGAGCGGATGCGCCTCATCTCATCAGCAGTGGCGGCAGGGTGTGCAGTAGCGGATGGTCGGTCTCAGGACGGCGTAGGCCGTTCGTGCCGATGAGACCAGTGCTCTTCCACCCAGGAGGCGTAGATGTCGCAGGTGCAACTGGCGGCACCGCCGGGGGAGACAAACCGCCTGCATGTCGCTCGGGCATAGGAAGTCCCCACAGAGCGTGCAGGTTGCGTACTTGGTAACTGTAACACATAGCCAAAGTGAAAGGTGAGCGAGCGTGGCTCACCGAGGCCACGCAAAACGAGTGCACACGCAAATCATATCATAACCAGCTCCTATAAAGCGTCCCAGTAGCCCTTTTCTAAACAGACCACCTCTTCTTGGTCAGGTGTGGCGTGCGCTCACGCTCAGTTGCTAATGATGTGTTTGACAGTGTTTACGACAAACCAGGGCCTTCCTACTGGGATGCTCGTTATCATATGTGAAGGCGAGCTCTGTATAAATAGCAAATTCCATGGCCCGTGCCACCGCCCATCGCACTCAGCGCCAGTCGAGGGCAACAACCGAGGCCTTACCTTGCCATGGCCTTGCCTTGCCATCACCCCAGACGATGGCACGTAGGGTTCTTGGAGGGAAACTTAACTCAGCTGCCACCCGTCATGCGTGGCTGAAGGTTGTAGGCCCCTCGTGCACAGAGGAGAACGGCCCAACACCTCCCAAGGCCAACCGAAGTACCACCAAAATCCAATGAAAGCACCAGCGCCCACACGTAAATCCAGAGAACGAAGGTAATCCAAGGCTGGCATGGTAAACCATGGCAAATTTCAATCCAAGGTTACGACCGGTTCACAACCGTACACAGCTGAAACATCCAGTAGGCTGAACACAACCGTTCGCGGTAAGCTAAGCGAACAGACTGGCGTGACACCACTGCACACGCAACCAGATAGGGAGGTACGGGAGGCTACTCAGGGTACCTGGCTATGGCGCCCTTGGGTCGCCTCCCTTGTCGTGTAGGTACACAATGGAATTTTGGCTGAAATGGTAAGCTAAGTGTACTTTTCCTAATAGTAATGTCATCGGTAATGTTTTTGAGGAAACAAACATACCCAAGCAGGAAACAGAATCAAAGGTCTGCTGTTTCAGTTTTTTACTTTTTCTATGTCAAATTTTGCCACTTCATGATCATAGCTGAATATTGGGCCGTTGGCTGTCTGTAATGAATTTTGTCACACTGATTCCTGCATTAATCGTCACGACTAAATGTGCTACCAACATCCGAAGGGTTAGTAGTGATTGTACATGTGTGGTGCTCTGTGATTTGGTCCCAAGTCAAATCACAGATATACACCTGATCCCAACTTTGTGCTGATAAGTGCAGTCTTCAGTATACAGGTAATGTACAACATGTGTCAAACACTGAATGATAGCAAAATATTCATTTTCATAAATATTGCAATTCCAATTTAAAGTACCATTACACATAAATCTGAAGACACATTTCAGCACCATTTATGTTTGGTATGCACTGTCGACACACCTAATGAACTTTAACAGCAGTTTGGACACGCAGCAAAAGCACACGCGTAATTGCGCTTATTTATTCTGCGCTGCCGTTAGCTGTCAATCTATTTTTAGCTGTCTCTCGTACTGATAGCACTGTATTCATAGAACAGAGTGGAGTCATTGTCAGGTTACTTGGTATAAAGATGACGTGTCCAAATGAACCATAGCTCTGTAACCATCTGTTACATAAGTGTATCTTTGAACATTTACAGCGATAGTGGGCCTTCAAAGTCTTCTACATTATATTGGGGGTGCTGAAAAAAAAAAAATATTGGCAGGACTCCACACCAATCCAGCCTTCAATCATTATTAGAACTGCATACCGGTACAGAAAGCCATATCTGTACACCTACAGATAATGGATAACAATACTGATATTTTTACTGGTATTCCAGCTGGTGCAACCTTCCAGGAAAAGAGCTTGTGAGCTTCATGATGCGTGAAACTTGACTGTCTTTCTCTGTCTTTGTGTTCTTTCCTTTGGTTCATTACATGCCTCAAGAATAACTCTTCCTGTTGTTTTTTCTCTCTCCCTGTCTCTCTTAATGTGCAACCTCTCAAATTAGGGTGCGCAGAGAGAGAGAGAGAGAGAGAGAGAGAGAGAGAGAGAGAGAGAGAGAGAGAGAGAGAGAGAGATTGAGAGAGATTGAGATTTGTCAACTTCTTTTTCCACTTTAGCTGTCTTTGCTGTAAATTTGAACAAATGTTGTTGAATGACAGAGTAAAATAAATTTGTGTAGTGTAATATAAGAAAAATAAAATTAAGACAATAAACATGCAATGGTTAACTATTACACTATTACTGCAGTCAATTGTGCTCTAATGTGAGCAAAACCCTCACCTGATCAACTTTCTTTCAACAAAAACTTCAACGTCTGCACTTTCTCTGATAGCTAACGGCAACTGCTGATTCGCTGGAGTCGTATCACTATACTGTATCGAAAACTTGACATCCCATAGTTTTCCCGTATATCATGCAGCGCTAACGATTATGGACTTGAAGGCTGTCCGAGTGGTAGCGGAAGAGGATGAGTGGTTGGTTGAGTGTGTGGGTGTATGTGGTACGGTATTCAGCAGATAAACAGAATGGCTGCTAATAGGACAAAGAACCGATGACCATGGTGCATGTTAGTTCCACTGTGTACGTGGGACAGTGCTCAGCTGCTACCAGCATAACTGGCTCCATAATGAAAAATGCATGCTAGCTGCCACTTACTTGTAGGGGGAGGCTCAGGTTCCTTGCAGAATATCTCACGGTAAACATGGGGGTATTCCCACCCCAGCTGAGTCCAGAACAGATTAACCCCATCTGGTCCCTTAGTGCGCAAAATGTCAGCAAAGCAACCTGCAGTTAAAAATAAAAATCATATTCATATCACCTAATGTAACCACACTTATCAATCATAAACAAGGATTTCATCCCAAAATCTATCGTATTGTTTTGAGCTTACATGCATTTTTCTTTAGGAACATTCAGAGTTGTTCCTACTTTTAAGCTTATTCTTCTGATTTATTTCTCTCCACCCTAACCCTCCCTACTCCCAATCCACACAATGGCACACACAAGATTAGCCAGGTACATACATACACACACACATACAGCGCTTTTGGCGCTAAAAGTACATCCTACAGCTAGGCGTGACATGACATGATTTTTATCTTGTTACTTCTTTGCCAGAATTTGAGGCCCGGCTGCCAATGACATCACTTGCATGCTACTGAATGTGCTTTGACCAGCCCCACCTCAAAGTCTACCATATTTTCAATATGGTAGACAAAAAGTTGACAACTTATAACACACTGAGCTCAACATCAAAATTCCCGAGTGACTGAGCTGTCCTCCAAAGACTACATGTACATTGGTGTCAGGATCAGATCAACCTGGCAGTTCAAAGGTGGTGCCATAATAGCTTATTAAGCTATTTTGGCACTACTCTTGTGAAATTCTAGTTGTTTAGTGCTCTAGTGTGCAAGGATTGATTAAAAATGCAAACAGATCTTATCAGGGTGCAAAAACAGACACGCAAAATAAATCTCTGATAACACAACATTTGGATAACATTAAAAAGCATGTCATAACAGACATGAAAAATGTTGATTATTTATTTAGAAACAAAACTAATGACATTTCAAGAATATAGAAGTTTTAGAATACTTTTAATTATTCTTAGAACCGTACCCATTCTTGCCCTGCGGGTCTGGTTGACATAGCGGTTTTCCACAATTTCACAGTCTGCATCTGACATAACATGGCGGGACCGCAGATAATCAAGGAATGGCTCTGGATCAACAGATTTCACTAATATATAGCGATTTACCTCCAATGAATCTGTGTACGTTTCAGCCATTACCTGGAAAAAAGAAAACAGTACATACACTTGAAAATCTCAATTGTCTGATAAGTCTTCTTGTCAATACAACAAACGAATACAACTTTAAACGTTTCTAACTACAGTGAAATTCAGTGAGAAATAAATGTTCAGGGGCCTGATTATTGTTGTTGTACTTATCTAAATACTTTGTTACAAGTATAAAAGATTGGTTTGGCCATCTGAACATTGTTAATACTGTATGTTCGATTTATGTTTTACCCTAGGCAAAGTCTTCTTCTTCTTATCTACATAGCAGAAAGTCCACCATATGTGCATGAGGGAAGTAAGAAAAGGAATTGTGCAGTTAGTTAGTTATTAGGCTTTAACACCGAGCAGGCAACTAAGGTCATCTCATGGCGGGGAAACTGTGCGGGTTAAAAGATGTGAGACTGTGGGGCGTTGTCATTAAAACAGCAAAATAAATGTATACATGGCGCAGAGGGAACGAGAGGGGGTGGAGGGGAGGCTCAGTTTGATCCCACCCAACTTAAACATTGCTCTTTAAGGTGGGGAGGAGTCAGTGGAGGTGACTTCTGGTGCCCCCATGGAGTTTCAGAGACAGACAGCAGAGAGGAAGAAGGAGTGGAGATTGATGAACATCAGTTCTTGACTAAGGAACCAGTGGCTTGCTGTTGTGGCCACAGGAAGAATTGCAGGGGTGCAGAGAAGACCAGTAGGGGGTGGGGGTGATGCCCACAAGGCTGTTTATAACTGTACATTAATGCGGGCACATCTACTGCATGTATACTGTACTTGAGATCATTGTCTGATCGAGGTTGTGACTGGCTGAGCGGGCTGTGACACGGGGTGGAGGGCTGAAGTCTCTGGTGATACTTCGAGCAACACAGCATTAGAATGCCTCAATACGAATTGATACGGTTTTGTTGATGAGGGCCCCACAGGTGAGGCATACAATGGCTAACTCTCAAAAATGCCCCGGACGACCCTAAACTCACATAACAGATCATAACTACTTTATATGACCAATATCTAACAAACAAGTGTGTAATATCAATGTAAAAATAAAAGCGGTTTTTATACCTAAATAGATGATGAACGATCTTTTTTACTATCTCTTCTGGTGGAATCGAGTGTAAAATGGCCGTGTAAAACGCTTGGGTAGGTCACTTCTCAGTACAACTGTCAGCATACAATTTGCTTCTGATATTGAAACGTGAGCAAGAATGATAAACAAGATGGGATGAACCATAACCCACAAAGTCCCTTCTAACTGCAGTCAATGGTCTCTACCTTTTGTTTTTGACCTGATTCTGAATTATCTCCTATTGAAATGAAAAAGTCTCACAGATCTGCCAATGCATCAGTGAGTTCTATAAGGGGCACAGGACATAGCGTCATTGATTTGTCAAACGTCATTTGTCATGACGTAAGAGTTTTAGTTTTTACGTAATTTTATATTTTACGTGATACAAGTTTCGCTTTTGCTTCATAGGCTTGAGAAAATGGTGACAAAACTAGAACTTCATGGTACAATTTCAGTCTTGCTATAATTTGTGTGAAAGAAGGTTGACTTTACCTAGCTACATCATATACTAAGTACATGGGTCACCTGCATGCTCTTCTGAAAGCGCATCGATGTGTGTCTGCGTATTAGTGCGTGCGCGCGCGCTCCAAACATTTCCAAGAGGCATAGATCCTCATGCGCCTGGAGGGTGCATGAGGACCTATTTCCTCCTGGAGATGCGTGCATGTTTATGTGAGAGAGAGAGAGTCGCATGTGCGAGAAAGAATGATGTCATATTTAGAGTATTACGTCAGTGTCTGCGTGGTGTCGGAGTTGCCTCTTTTACATCACCGCCACTGTCTGACTTTCTCTAGAAGTAAAGTTTTTTTTTAGTGTTTTAATTCTTTTCTGAAAAGAATTAATTTTTACTAAAGTTGAAAGGGTACAAAGCTGGCTAACGAACTCATCCAATGTCTTTCTCCAAACTAGCTATATGCAAAAGTTCAAGTAAATATGACAAAAATTACGGACTTTATTGTGGGTGAACCGACTTCCAATAAACGGTTGTTTATGTCTTCAATGAGACATTGAATTACAATATGCTCGGAGGTTCTCTTAGCCATCCACTTAAGAAAGTATTTCGCCAAGGGCGTTTTATGCCGCTGCGGTGTACACAAAGATTAAGTGTGGTGTCACAATTGACATGAGCACATTACCGGAACTGCTGCCCAGCTCAAAAATGGGATTGGCATGAAACAAATGATTTAAAAAGAAGAGAGAAAAATTAATCGGTCTCAGTGAAAACAGGTTGTGTTGATTAATTTTGACCTGGTTTTGAGCGTGCCAAAGTTGTGGTGTAACAAAATCAAGCGGAATATGCCGAAGCAGTGAAAAAAACAACAGGGCTTTCATTGCACCAAATTCACATTTTTGCACACACGTTGCTTTTTCCCAGGTGGGTGATTGTGTTTAACTCATAAGATCCTGGAAGGTGCAGTGTTGTAGAGTGATGCCACACCTTCCATGATCTTATAATTTTTCATTATAAGCTACTAAACAAGGCATTAAACTTGATTCTTAATCAATTCACTGTAATGAACTGCATAGGATAAAGGTTCACTATTAAAAGATCAGTGCCAGACTAGTTTGGGTCCTGACTGGTTGATTAATCTTTCAGGATTCTATAAAGGAGCCTGACAAGTGTTCCTAACGAAACAGAATCAAGGTGAACAGGGCTAACAGAGTAAAATATTATTGCTGCTTTCCAATGATTAGTCGATACTGGACAGGTTGAATATAATCAGCTGTCGTGTAAGGGACTGATTTGCATTACTATGAGTGACAGTCTTCAGTCCTGTAGACTGATTCAGCTTTTTCTAAATTCCAGAAAACTGAATTTCAGCTTTTTGGTTCAGACAGAACTGTAAACAGCCTGTTTCATCTGCAAGAGGCATAAATTCTCATGAGCCCCTGCAAGCTCATGAGAATTCATGTCATTTGCATGCCATGAATCATCGGTCATATACCGTGGACCCTTTTCAGTCATTTCAAGTTTATGCACTGTCATCTATGCATTACATTTACATGTATTACATTTTCAAAGAATACAGTGTGACCTCTTTTGAGTGATTATATTTTTACCTGAAATAATTTTTTTTAAAAAGACAACTGGTCTGCCATGAGTACTACGAAGGACACATGGTGTCTCTTGTCATTCAAGACCATCATTCAGGTGGCTAAAGTCACCTGACCGATGGTCTTTCATGGCGGGTGAGCTGTTAAAAGGATGGACGCTCAAAATAGGTGCACTGTAATATCCAGTAAATATTCTTGTTCTGTCTGCTTGGATAGGTGAAAGTGACTGATGACATGCTGGGACTGGTACATGTCAGTTTTATGAAGCAGAATGGGGAGCTGTACACTTGGCCTTCCAGTCCAGATACTTCTTGGGAACCAGCAGCCTTAGTCAAAGGCCCACCAGTGCAGCTGGCCACTGATGAAGCTCAATGCAAAGAAAACAAAATTTGTATGTAGTTAACGCTATCTTTGTTGACTGCTGTGTGAGTGAGAATGCTTGCGAGTTGCATCTGAGGTGGCAAGACAATTTTTTGTTAATGGATAATAAAGTTGTCTGAATCTGAATTGGCTGTTTTTAGTTATCATGGTTTGCTGAAATTCATTTCACACTATCATTTAACTTTAAGACATTCTTGACTTCAGATCCAGGGTTTACTTTCAAGGTACTTTCTGACTGCATCATGTGGTCTTCAACAGCCTACCGTTGTAACATACAGTAAAAACACCTTTTTAATCATAATTTCTTCTTCTTGTGGTGGTGGTGCTACTGCTGTCATTTCTCACCAAGTTTTCTGCTACTGTGAGTATAAATCTTGTATCAGGATAACTTAATGCCCTTTGGATAACAGCTAAAAGAGAAATAAAACAATTTTTGAAAACAAAACCCAGCAAGTTGAGACACACTGTTTCCTGTGACAAGCAAAAACTAACTTTACTGTCATTGCTCAAATGAGTCATGAGTGACATTAATATTACTATATCATCTCTGCTCATGATCGCTTTGGTCACATCTACACTAAAACTTTTGTGTCGATTTGTGTTAGTATTGTGCAATGAATCCATTCAATGACTTCAAAATATTTTGTTTCATCCAGGTTTGTTGGGTATTGCGTGATACTTGTGACATGTGATGTCAGCTTTCGTCACACATCATCTTTTGTCACAAGTATTGAAGTAACATATACTGATGTGAAAAAGTTCGCTTTAGAAGTTTGCCGACTTCATTTTCAGAGTTCCATCTGTATTTTTACACTGAGTTATCAATGTAGACAAAGTCATAATCTGAATATCATGATGCTCTTTTGTCAAAGCAAATGTGTGAGAGTCAGAGTTAAAAAGAGTCACCATTGATTGATACAAATGGCTTCTCATTTTGCACATGATTAGGTCATTTTTTTTCTTGTTTTGCAAACATATTTCATTGAGGGCTACCTAGAGGAATGGTTTTAATCAATTATAGGTATCATCTAACCTATAGTTTAGGCAAAATGAAAGAATTTGTCATCATGTGTCACAAGAGACACATTTTAACCTATAGTTTTAAAATCTGAGTTTCTCATTGTAGCAGGGGAGATAATTTAGCTCAGTGTTCTAGTACAGTAGTACCAATTTCCCCCAGCACGCCCGCAGGCCCAGTAGTTAGCAATGCTGCTGGTGCCAGAGCGAGTAATACGTCAGCCAATCGGCGAAAGGCACGCCGAACACACCCCTAGGGGTGTGGGTATAAATAGCGGTGCCTAGCGAGGGCGGGGAGGCTTCCCGCAAGGGAAAACTCTGTTCTGCAAAAGAACATTAAATAGTAGTAAGGCTTCCTGCAAGGGAAAACTCTGATCTGCAAAAGAACATTAAATAGGAGCAAGCTTCCCGCAAGAGAAGACTCTGTTCTGCAAAGAACATTAGTAAGTTAGAATTCCTATAAAGGAATACTGTCCAGCAATGGACCTGTAAATAAGTTAGAATTCCTGTGAAGAAATACTGTCCAGCAATGGACCTGTAATTAATTAGAATTCCTGTGAAGGAATACTGTCCAGCAATGGACGCGTAGTTAAGCAGAATTCCTGTAAAGGAATACTGTCCAGTAACGGACAGACCGCATGGTTTAGATAGTCCCGTAAAGGACTCAGTTTAAGTGTATCTTAGTGCTTCGTCCAGAAACGGACGAGTGTTAATCTTCTTTAGTCCCGCAAAGGACATTTATGATTAATTAAGTAGGTAATTTAAGTACTTAGTTAAGTGAGTTTTTGACCTATAGGACTGGGTATTAGAATTTGGTTTTCACTTGTGTTGTTATGTCTAGTGTGTAGGCTAGCATAGTTTTGGTTCATAGGGTCTAATGAGTAGGTAAGCATAGTTATGAATTCAGGTGTCTTATGAGCGTCTGTATTATTGTGTTTTGTTTTGTGCTATAATGAATGGTTTTCGATATAATGTCTGATATCGGATTGATAATGAAATGAATGTACTGTAAATAAACCTAGAGCACTTGTAAAAATCTCATCACTGAGAGTCAGAGATTGATGATGAACGCTAGAACGAATGCGAGTCAGTACTGATGTTTGTACACGTTTCAGTGTGTGATGATGGCAGCGCAAGAGTGTGTGTACTTGTGTGTGTGTGAGACTGAGAACATGCTGAGAGTTTGTTAACGTTCTTAGCTTATCAGTTTAGTGTGGCACACATGGCAACGCACGCACAGTCACTACTACGATCATATCAACTAGGGTTTCTCTGGATACTGTGGTAGGTCCATTGCGCGATTTGGTATTTTGAACACAACGCGAGGCAGACACACATATTTTGTGAGTGCGCATGCGAGACCAGTGTAAAAGACTTGAAGATAGACTAATTACACTCCACAGCAATCTCCAGCCCCTTCCCTAAACAGGGACACGGACTGAAAAGGTAGCTTAAAAACTAGACTGGCACTTGACTTGCACGTTGGATGGGCAGTCCGCAGAGTCTGACCATCTAATACACAAGCCAGCCAGGCTAGTAGAAGCTAGCTAACCAGAGTCCGGTTACATCATAAACCACTCATAATATTTTCAAAACCTAAAACAGAACTGAGAAGTCAAATGGAAAACAAACTCAGAAAATCTGTCAGGTTGCTTTCAACCCATGATTATTTTTGGGTTGTCTGCATGGCAGGATCTATTGAGAGCGAGTCATATGGATTGACCATGCAGGCTCTGGTAAGCGCACCTTTACTTCCAACAAATTAATTATGCATATTGTGGAAAGTTTCTTGAAATGATGAAGGCGGTGGTGATTATAATGTAGTATTTACGTGTACTTTCTTTGTGGTATGGCGCTAGGTGGAGAGGGATGGGTGACAGGGGGTGGGGGTGGGGGTAGTCTTGAGGTTGTAGTCTAAAGGCTGATGCATTTATAGAGTTGCCGTTCGTCTGCAGTCGATATGTCTGTATGTGCTTCGTCGTAGTGAACACTCTATTTCAGTCTACGTGTTTGTGCACACTAGTACATGTATTAAAACTACCCGAGGTCCATTCACCTGTATTTGCCTTTTTAAAACTCTCCCTACTGTCTGCACTGCCTGTAGCTCTTGATATTGGATGTGTGTTGCTAAATGGTCTTAGCTTTATTTAGGCCCCATGTGTTAGGTTTATTTAATGTATTTGACCGGCTGGCGACATGCATTCAATGTTCTGTTTAGTTTTTTTTCACAAGCAGTGCAGGCACGTCCTGAGAAAGCCTTGTTGCTGTCGGGACGTTAAGCAATGTACAATCAATCAACTAACAACAACCAATGTACTTCCTGGTACATGATGTTAGGCGCGGTTTGTGTGAAGAAGTAGGCAAAGCGTCACTATCAGATGCAAATTTTGTCGGAAAACCTCTCTAAACGCAAGTCAAACAATGGAAAACTCACAAGAAAAATGTACATAAAATACACACATCCATTAAAGAAGCAGCACCTCCGACGGGACAGCGTCTCCCCCAGGCCCGAGAGAGGAAAGAAAAGATCGTCTGCTAATTTAGTTCCTCCTTGTACTTTCCGCTTGCATTTCATTGGGCAAAATATATCAATGAACAGCGTGCATTTTAGGGATCTATTCGTTTCTGTATTATGTGTAAATGACATTAACCCTGTATCGAAATTTTTTTTTAGAACAACATACAACTATTCAGTTACAAATTATTTTGTGGAAAAGCAGTGCTTCTTATACCTTTCATGAAAAATTGATTTTTTTACAAATTAAATGCGCACGAGATCTGCGGATGCCTCCCTCACATCCGGACATTTTTCCTCGAACGCCATTTCTCAGGTGGTAGCTGAAGTCGAGTTTCAATTTTTTTGCGTCAAGATTTCCTTGTTCCTGCGCACAGAGTAACTATGGGACGTAAGAAGAAGAAGCAGTCAAAACCATGGTGCTGGTATCCTTTCAAATTATGTTACTGAAGACCTTTATTCGGAGATATTTGTTCTTTGTTTGTGTTGCGCAACGTGGCTGATAAGACATGACGTACGTGTTTTGCTATTATCGTGCTATTCGTTTTCTCTTTGAGTTCGACAGCTTACAAAACTTGAAGGTCACGATGGAACTTAACCGGTCGCTATGATATTTTTGTGCGGCAAGTTAAGCTGGGGGGAGTGCCACAGTGTGTAATGAGTTGGCAGAGCCACTTTGCACATTGTTTACTTTTCCCCTTGAATCAGGTATTGTACCGCAAGACTGGCGAACCGCAGAGGTAAGTGCGATTTTTAAAAAAGGTTCTAGGTCAGATGCAGGAAACTACAGGCCAGTAAGCTTAACGTGTATAGTATGTAAAGTTTTAGAGTCTATAGTCCGAGATGAGATCGTTAATCATTTCACGGTGAATAATATGTACACTGAATAACAACATGGTTTTAGAAGGAAACGATCATCATGTGTTACTCAGCTACTACAGGTTATGGATGATATAACCTCCTTACTGGACAACAAAAAAACGGTTGACATCATATACTTAGACTTTAGAAAAGCATTCGACACTGTTCCTCATGAACGGCTTCTTCAGAAACTAGAGGCCTATGGTGTATGTGGAAACATTTCCAACTGGATAAGAAGTTTTTTACATGCAAGAGAACAAATGGTAAAGGTTGGAGAAGCAAAATCGGACAAAATAAAGGTACTGAGCGGCATACCTCAAGGTAGCATCTTAGGAGTAGGACCTATATTATTTACGATATTTATAATTAAATGACTTGCCAGATTGTGTTAATAGCATGTGCAACATTTTCGCAGATGATACTAAAATCTATAATGAATCGAGCAATAAAGACGTGTTGCAGCACAATTTGGATCACTTGCAAGAGTGGTCCAACACATGGGACTTGCATTTTAATGTAGAGAAATGCAAGGTCTTACATGCTGGAAGGAACAATCCTGAACACGATTACTTGATGAAAGTGAACAGCAACATTAAAAAGGTGGTATCTTGTGAGGAGGAAAGAGATTTAGGTGTGGTCTTCGACAAAGTTCTATCTTTTGACCCCCATATTCAGAACTGCATCAATAAGGCCAACAAAATGGAATAATTAAGAGAGCTTTTTAATTATTTGGACAAGGACATTTTTTTTTAGTAAACTGTATAAATCACTAGTCAGACCACATTTAGAATCTATATATGCAAACACTGTATGGTACCCAACACTGTGGACACAGCTTGACGACCTCGATTTTGCAGACTTGGCATTACTGTCCCACACTCATCAACAAATCCAGGACAAGACCACGAGGCTTGCTGACGTCTCGTCCCAAGTGGGCCTCACCATTCACAAACAGAAAACAAAGACAATGAGGCTGAACGCAACCAGGGAAGAACCAGTCTTGCTTGCTGGCACCCCGTTGGAGGAGGTGGAGTCCTTCACCTATCTTGGGAGCATCATAGACAAAAAAGGCGGCACTGATGCAGATGTCAGAGCACGAATCGGTAAAGCCAGAGCAGCCTTTCTCCAGTTGAAAAAAGTGTGGAGCTCCAGAGAGCTGTCACAACACACCAAAGTCCGGATTTTCAACTCCAATGTAAAAGCAGTTCTCTTATATGACTAAGTGCCAAAAGGTGCTCTCACAAAGAGGACAACTGGGTTGAAAATCAAAGTGTGACATAAAGTACCAGAAAATGTATTAAGTGATGTACACTGTATTGGCAATGTGTCTGTAAAAGAAAAAGATAATATCTGAAATGGTTTTTGAGAAAATGGCTGTTAAGATTTGTAAGTCTGGATATGTCGGACATCAGGTATTGCGACATAGTGCCTTTAAATTAGTGGGATAAAAAAACACAAATCAGTTTCTAAACAGTTAAAATAATAAGTAGTGGTCACAATTGACCTAACCAAACAATTACTGCTTTTTGGCTTAGAATGTTCTAATCCCCGAACATGATTTGTGTTGCAATACCTGACATCCGACCATATTCAATTTTTAAAACATTTTTAAAACATCCTACAACCAAGAAAAACACACTTTGTCATGTTATATACCACTCACAGGAATACATGCACACATTAGAGCACAATGGGAGTCTATCTTTGCTGCCCAAATATATTTATTGGCAGTCAGGGCCAGAATTTGTAACTTATGTCGAACATCAGGATTGCAGCAGATATCCCCAGAATAGTTATCAGAAGCCACAAACACAAAGCCTTTCCCCCAGTTTCAAGCTACAATATTTAACAAACAAAACAGATATGAAGAACAAACTGCATACAGCTTTCTGATGTAATATACATGATGAAACATGACGTGCTAAACAGTCTGCGCCCGAAAAAATAAAATAAATATTCAAATAAGTTTTATCTGTGTATAGGCTGATGCACTATTTTAACTCTGACCCTCAGATTTAGAAGGTCCTAATGGCTATGCAACTGGTTGTCCAAAATGGCTCATTTTAACAGTGCCTTTGCCCCCAAAAGTTCTACAATCCATGTGTTGAACGTCAGGATTGCAGCAGCAAATGTTGGCACAAGCCTGACGTCCGATACATTTTTTATCATTGCATTATTATGTTATGAAATTCACCTGTTTCTTGATCTCATTATCTTACGTTTGCGTCACAACAACTGCACGTCTCCATCAAACGACAAAAATACATCGGTGACCCGTGTTCATTCAAATAACTCATTTACCAACTTGCATCGATTGGAGGTCACGTGTTCACGATCGAACGTCAGGTTGCTACAGCCATAAAATTTGTTATCACAAGAAATCATCTTCATTCTCCAACCTACTGCCTAAAATCGGTGCTGGAGTCTCGGGCGATTCAAACTCTTGAAAATGGTCCCTTACAATAAACATTTGGCTCTTTATTTTGTCTATGATTACACTCGAACATCAGAAGTGATCGAACGTCAGATTTATGAAAATAGTTGCGACAAAAGGTCACGAGTTGTAGCTCTCCATTGACAAACCGGACATTCAAAACAACCACGCTGGAATGTGGCCCATAATGCATCTATCATAACCGGACGATCGTAGACCAAAAAAACCCAAAACAACTTTGTTAAACTTGTCAAATAGTTGAACGTCAGATCTTGCGACAAAAACTGGCCGCTCACAATTTTTTTTGCCAGCTTAGAAAACTGTGACGGAAAAGTAAATTTAAAGCATATAAAATATTCAACGAAAGCGAAACAACGCAATGACGCCATTTCCGGTTTAGGTCAGCGTGCCTTTCGCTAGCACAAGTTTGCGGAAATTAAGATGCTGCTGTTGCGACAAATCTGACGTCCGACAGTGGCTACTTTCAAGAGCAATAAACAAAAGCATGGCTTGCCTTCAAATCTGGGAAATACACGGATTATAAGATCAATCTTCCCTGAACATATGGGCATGGTTGGCACCAGGTTTGTTATTGTTGCTTTTACACGCGAGATCAAAACAGACCGACGGCATGTCATTGTCCGCTTTCCCGGGCCGATTTTTATTGGTGAATTCTGGCGTTTTACAGTATACTCACCAAACGGCTTTACCTTAGGTGCAAAAATTATTGCCAGTATATCTTCAATCATTCACACACACATTGCACTTGTTAAAGTCAACACGTGTCTTTTTAAACAGATTTTAGTTTCACCAAAAGAGATCACTCACTTTTTGCTCACCTTTTGGCACTTAGTCATATGGAGCAGAGACTTGGAGATTGACAAAAACCACAGTCAACAGAGTACAGACCTTCATGAACAGTTGCCTTAGAAGAATTTTGAAAATCCACTGGCCAGAGAAGATCAGCAACGTCAGACTATGGGAGAGAACAGAGCAGATAACAGCAGAGAATGAAATTGGGCGAAGAAGATGGGGATGGATCGGTTACAGTCTGAGAAAGCCAGCTTCCAGTATCACTAGGCAGGCATTGTCATGGAACCCCCAGGAAAAGAGGAAAAGAGGTAGGCCGAGAAACTCCTGGCGTCGAGACCTCCAAGCAGACAAGAGACTGGGAACCACCTGGAGTAGAATCGAAGGAGAAGCACAGGACAGGAGTTGCTGGAGGTCTCTCGTCGACGGCCTATACCCGGGTAGGGGTGACAGGCGTAAGTAAGTAAGTAAGTATGGTACCCAGGTTTAAAGAGACAGTGACGCTGGTGACGTGCCTTGTCGGTGGAGAAGCTGATTTGGTTGCTTCTGATATTCCTCTATGATCCCATCACTATCAGATATGCAAGGGGAAGGTGTTTTCCCAGGTGCAGATGGTTGGATTCCGGATGACACACTCTCATGCCTTTGAACGAAATCGACTGTGGTACAGAGGCTTTACAAGAAAAAAACTACAAGATATCTGAGAGACTTTTGGACTTCATTGAAGTGAAAAAATTAAATTTTGAACAACTTTTATCTATATTGTTTGCATGTAAGACTTCAGATTAAAGAGCTGTGAGTCATCATCTGAGGTCAGTGCCATGTTCTTGTTTTCTGCTAAAATTCTTTGGACATACAGCGCCAGAAAGAGCACTTTATATTGGACATTTATGGTTAAGGTGATAGCACTGTGATTTTAAATCCATGAAAAATATATAGGAATGACTTCTTATATTTATAATGACTGCTATGCAAATACAAAAGCGAATACTTACATTAGCACTGGATAATTCATGTACGTGAGCCATTCTTTTTAAGTTTGGCGCACGTTAATAGTTTTTAGTTTCTTTGACATGTTACAGGATTTATCAGTCGCATACAGCATACTTGTTGCTCACAGTTGTTTAATCGGGCAATATTTTCAATTAAATAAAAGATACTTTTTGTAAAATCGTTCATGATTTGTATAAATTTCTCTGTATGTATTCGGCTTGGTCATTCTCACATTAAATATCCTTGACTTAGTATTCAGGTACTGCAACCGTGAATTCGATGATGAGAAAATTCTTATCCAGCACCAGAAAGCAAAACATTTTAAGTGCCATATATGCCACAAAAAGCTCTATACAGGTCCTGGCCTTTCCATCCATTGCATGCAGGTTTGTATTCAAGTACATGTATAGTGATGCAGGCTGTCTGTCAACAGAAAAATTGTCCATATTTGACAGGTAATTTTTGAGAGGGACAGAAAAAAATGGAAGGCCATCTGTCCCCAGGATGGATAAATCTTGAGAAAAACCCTAACTCATTCCTGCTGTGTTTAAACTACACGATGGACTGTAGAGTACCTGAGTTGGACGTTTTGTTATGCCCCCATGACGGACAATTATTCTTTTAGCGGAAGCCTGGTGACATCACTGATCGGTCTTATTGTGTGTGTAAATAGTTGAAACTCGAACATGTGTAATTTGAATTACATGTTCTGGCTGGCAGTAGCGCGACATCAGATGTGTTACTTTGGCATTTTGCATTGCTGTCTCAGTGTCTGTCTGCTAGTAGTACTAGTATAGAGCCCATTCTGTTTTGTTATCCTACAACGTATCGGTCAAGTAAATTGCATGTTTTCTGACACACCTTTGAGGAGAAATAAATGGCTGATCTAATTGATCTCAGCAGCCCTTGCTCGTGGAGTTTAGCCATGCACACTGTGTACTAAGGTACCCTGTGTTGGCTGCTGACAAAGACCAGTGCTGTATGATTTAATTATAAACAGATAAACATAGTACTTATCATTTATGGTAAAGAACTGATTTCTCACTTTTTCAGGTTCACAAGGAGAAGGTTGATAAAGTTCCCAACTCAATGCCAGGACGGCATAACATTGAAATTGAGATTTATGGTATGGAAGGCATACCTGAGGAAGATATCAAGAATCATGAGCGCAATAAAAGTAAGTGTCTACTGACTTACAGTGAAGTTGTGTGCAGTCCTTTTGTATTAAAAATACACATACAAGGGAGTTCTTCAACTTCATGCTTCAGAGTTGCAAGTTAAAACTGGCTTTTAGCTATGCAGCTCATAACAAATTTGGATTGCTTCATGGAGTATTTTGTCAAGTGATGGTAACTTATTACTTGTAAACAGCTTAAATACAATTAAAGATTGTTTCATGAACATAATTTGTAATTGTCGGCTATTCACACTAGCTTGTATGTTACTGAGTGTTAGTTTTGTCTGACTTTTGGTTCTGTTTACTGCTTTTTGGCTCACGTGTGAAGCAGAAGCAGTCTATGTTCTGGGCCATCGGTCGTCTGTCATCCATCCGCCGTCGTCCGTGGTAAACTTTAACGTTGGCATTTTCCTGGAGACTACTCAAGCCACAGTCTTTAAACTTGGCCCAATGATACTTTGTGTCAAGACCTTTCTAAACATACCAATCTGGCATCTAAAGTTGTTACGTGGTGGAGTTGTAGTCGAAGTATGATAAACACACCAGACACACACACGTAGAGTTCTTTAAAGTAAACCTCGTTCAGCTGCAATCCGTCACACGTGGCTTAAGGATGTAGACAATACTGGAGTAACAGTTCCAACATATTTAATTCAGCGATGCGATATCCACACAAAAATGCACTTTCAAATGCACAAACTACTGAATACAAAGTCTCTTCTACTATGTCCACACTACGACTCAAAGTTTCTCATACATAGCGTCTCTCGCAATAAACTGTGTATCTCTACAACTGACAAAGCAAGACAATGTACTCACAGGCTTTCCCAGCGCCCTACTTATATACACTATCAAAATCTAGAATCTTCTACGGAAATCATGAACTCAAACAACCAGAACGAAACACGCAGCCGAAGCTCATTAACATAAACTTTCCAGAAACAATATATCAGGCTACAAAAACACGGCTGCTCACTTCAGCTCTAAATTCTAGCGTATAATAAAGACACATAAAAGTATAGTATCCCTATCTATGATAGCTCAAAAAGGTACGAGAACATTCTTACTTACTTACTTACACCTGTCACCCCTACCCGGGTATAGGCCGTCGACGAGAGACCTCCAGCAACTCCTGTCCTGTGCTTCTCCTTCGATTCTACTCCAGGTGGTTCCCAGTCTCTTGATGTCTGCTTGGAGGTCTCGACGCCAGGAGTTTCTCGGCCTACCTCTTTTCCTCTTTCCCTGGGGGTTCCATGACAATGCCTGCCTAGTGATACTGGAAGCTGGCTTTCTCAGACTGTGACCGATCCATCCCCATCTTCTTCGCCCAATTTCATTCTCTGCTGTTATCTGCTCTGTTCTCTCCCAGAGTCTGACGTTGCTGATCTTCTCTGGCCAGTGGATTTTCAAAATTCTTCTAAGGCAACTGTTCATGAAGGTCTGTACTCTGTTGACTGTGGTTTTTGTCAATCTCCATGTCTCTGCTCCATATAGGAGAACTGCTTTTACATTGGAGTTGAATATCCGGACTTTGGTGTGTTGTGACAGCTCTCTGGAACTCCACACTTTTTTCAACTGGAGAAAGGCTGCTCTGGCTTTACCGATTCGTGCTCTGACATCTGCATCAGTGCCGCCTTTTTTGTCTATGATGCTCCCGAGATAGGTGAAGGACTCCACCTCCTCCAACGGGGTGCCAGCAAGCAAGACTGGTTCTTCCCTGGTTGCGTTCAGCCTCATTGTCTTTGTTTTCTGTTTGTGAATGGTGAGGCCCACTTGGGACGAGATGTCAGCAAGCCTCGTGGTCTTGTCCTGCATTTGTTGAGTGTGGGACAGTAATGCCAAGTCTGCAAAATCGAGGTCGTCAAGCTGTGTCCACAGTGTCCACTGTATTCCACTTCGTCTGTGCTCTGTGGTCCTCTTCATGACCCAGTCTATGGCCAGTAGGAAGAGGAACGGAGACAGCAGACACCCCTGCCTGACACCAGTTCTGACCTGGAGCTCTCTGGTGAACTGCCCTTCGTGGATCACGCGACATGTCATGCCATCATAGCTACTCTTGATCAGGCGGACGAGCTTTGTGGGTACACCGTAATGTCGTAGGAGTTTCCACAGAGTCTCTCGGTCCACGCTGTCAAATGCTTTCTCATAATCCACAAAGTTGACGTACAGCGGGGAGCTCCACTCCAGAGACTGTTCCACGATGATGCGGAGAGTGGCGATCTGGTCTGTACATGATCGGTTCTTCCTGAATCCTGCTTGCTGGTCTCTCAGCTGGGGGTCAACGGAGCTCTTCATTCTCTCTAGGATGATCCTGTTGAAGACCTTTCCTGGTACTGACAGCAAGGTGATTCCTCTGTAGTTGGAACACTTGCTGAGGTCGCCTTTCTTGGGAAGCTTGATTAGGTACCCCTCCTTCCAGTCAGCTGGCATCACCTCCTCTTCCCAGATCTTTCCAAACAGTGGGTACAGCATCTCAACTGTTGTCTCTAGGTCTGCTTTCAGAGACTCCGCTGGGATGCCATCTGGCCCTGCTGCTTTGCCATTCTTCAAAAATGCCACTGCTTTTCTGATCTTCCCGGCTGGGTCTGTCACAGCTGATGGGTAGGTCAGTCTCTGCCGGCTGGATGTCGGGGGGGTCGGGTGGGCTAGGTCTGTTCAATAACTCTTCAAAATACTCGGCCCATCTGTCGAGTTGGTCTGCTCTGTCTGCAATAGGCTTGCCTTCTTTGTCTTTTACTGGTCTTTCTGTATGGCCATACTTACCCGACAATCTTCTGGTAATGTCGTAGAGCTGTTTCATGTTGCCGCTGCCTGCTGCCTTTTCTGCCTCTGCTCCCAGGCTGTCTGTGTAGGCCCTCTTGTCTGCCCTGATACTCCTCTTCACCTCGCGGTTGGCTTGCGAGTATTCCCCCTGTGCCCTTACTTTGGCTGCTCTCGTGCGACTGTTGTTGACCGCTGCTTTCTTCTGCTTCCTCGCTTCTATCTTCTTCAAGGTCTGTGCCGACAGCCAGTCCTTGTGGTGGTGTTTCCTGAGCCCTACAGTGTCTTTGCAGGTTGAGTTCAGCGCCTCTCTAACTGCCTTCCATTGCTGCTCTGTGGTGACCGCCTCCTCTTCATTTACTAGCTCCAGTAGCGCTTGAAACCGGTTGGACAGCACCAGTTTGAACTCTTCTCTAACTCCAGTTTCTCTCAGGAGGCCTACATTATAGCGCTGTCTTCTTGTTGTCTCTGTGCGGCTTTTCTTTAGCTTGAGCTTCATTCTTAAGGTAAGCAGATGGTGGTCTGAGGCGACATCTGCTCCCCTCCTCACTCGAACATCTTGAAGGGATCTTCTAAATTTCTTGCTAATGCAGATATGGTCTATTTGGTTCTCTGTTGTATGGTCAGGTGAGACCCAAGTTGCTTTGTGTATTCTTCTGTGTGGGAAGATGCTGCCTCCAATGACAAGTCGGTTTAGAGCACAAAAGTCTACAAACCTCTCCCCGTTCTCACTCATCTCCGAGCCTAGTCCCTGTCTCCCCATCACCTCTTCGTATCCGGTGTTGTCCTCCCCTATTTTGGCATTAAAATCGCCCATGACGATGGTGATGTCTCGCTCCGCACATTTGTCCACGGCACTCTGGAGTCGGTCGTAGAACTCTTGTTTCTCTTCCTCGTCACTGTCATTGGTGGGCGCATAACACTGGATGACGTTCAGCTTGAGCTTTTTCTTGGTTCTAAAGGCTGCTGTTATAATTCTTGGCCCAAGAGGTTCCCAGCCCATCAGCGCTCTCTGTGCCACTGGTGACAGCATGAGTGCTACTCCTTCTGTATGGGGGGCATTCTCCTCTTCATGACCTGAATACAGAATCATCTCCCCACTTAACAGCCTTTTCTGGCCAGACTGCGTCCATCTGGCTTCACTGATGCCTAGCAGGGAAAGGTTGTACTTTTGCATTTCCGCTGCTATCTGGGCGGCCTTGCCGCTCTGGTACATGGTCTTGACGTTCCATGTGCCCATGGTTGTATCCCTGGATAGAGAGAGGCGGCTCGGTCCTGTGGCTTCCGAAGACTTCCGGCTTTCACCACAGGACGTCATAAGTCTTCTAGTAGAAGAACCTTCCTCCTCCAGGAAAGGAATTACTGTTAGTCTTTTCGTCGGCGTTTTTGTAGCTATTTCCTTTTTTGCAGGGTGGGGAAGCTACCCCCACGCCCAACCCCCTTACTAGGAGGACCAGGGGTTTTCTGTCGGGGTCACCTTCCCTTAGACCATGTTGGTTCACGGCACCTTATTTCATTCGGTGCACCCCTCTCACGAGGGACCCCCTATCCACCACCCAGGGGACGCGCCTCAACGCCGTATGGTCCCAGCGCGAGGTACGAGAACATTCACCAAACGAAATAAAGGCTGCTCGATACACGCGCACAGGAAAACAAAAAGTAGCGAAAATGTTGCGATGTCGACTAACCGACGTGACACTTACGAGGCCACCAGACAGTGCGACCTGTCTACAACGTTCCGGACTAAACTTAACAAAACGAAATCGGCTCTACTCACGAACAAAAGAAAAATCTATTAAAAAAACACGTGAATCATAACCGTGATAGCTCAAATAAACATCGGGTCGTTACCTATGAATAACACATGTACGCTCTCACAGGATAACACAACCACAATCGTAACAAAAGTCTACATTACTTTCCTACAGAGAGATCAACCATGGTAGTTCAAGAGTGGTGTCAGAATAGCCTGGCATGGATAGGCGTGAAGTTATTCAGGCACCACCTTGAACTAATATGGTCCATTTGTATCCTGTTAAAACTAATAAAAGGTTTTGTTAAATGAAGTGCATTTTTTGCTCACCTGTGAAAGCAAAAGTAAGACTATCATGTACTATCGTCTTTGGTATGGTAAGCTTTGTTGGCATTTTCTTGGAGACTGTACAAGCCACAGACTGCCAAGTTCAAACTTGGTCCAAGGATATTTTGTGGGAAGATCTTTCAAACGTAGCAACTTGATGGAAATAAAGTGACAGAGGGTCAATATGTATAGTAAAAAAAACGAACAATAACAGTTAACAAAATTTGGTTTTCTCAAATACTATTTTTAACTTTTAAAAAGTCAAGCTGTCCAGCCCTGAAAGTCTAAAATTTTGCCCACCAGCCTTTGGCTAGTGACTTCCAAGTTTTACTAGCCAAACTGAAAATGTTACTAGCCAAAACTGAAAATTTTACTAGTACTGAAAATAGCCCAACTCAACAATATAATGTACCACAAGTGTTTGACGCCCAATGTTAGAGTGTTTTCTGCCCAGAGGCATTGAGAACAAATATTTGAACAGACAATCATAACCAAGTTCATGTTTATGTCCTGACTTCAAGCTTTTGTTAGTATCAAGTGGAGAAATAACTGACAAAGTCCCCATGTGAACTGTGGTGAGGTTTGTTATTTATTAATTTTTTGTAAGTAGAGCTGGGCTTCTGTTTGCACAACAGGTTAAATGGTCTGTAGACCCCCAGGTATAAATTTTAGAGGGTACACAGATCCTAGCATTATAGAGGGTCCGCAGATTTATTTAAGAAAAACTGCATCATCTTTATGTTCCTTAAAATAAATTATCCCCACCCGGGTCTGCCCTGGGGGACTTGAGTGGGGTTAACTACCTTTTAGTTCCCAGGGTCACCCTGGTCAGCCCCACAGGGTGGGTTTTTCCCTCTATTCTGGGGCATGTGTTTCTGTCTACCCTTTGTCCATTCACCTGTATTTGCCTTTTTAAAACTCTCCCTACTGTCTGCACTGCCTGTAGCTCTTGATATTGGATGTGTGTTGCTAAATGGTCTTAGCTTTATTTAGGCCCCATGTTGTAGGTTTATTTAACGTATTTGACCGGCTGGCGACATACATTCAATTTTCTGTTTAGTTTTTTTTTTCACAAGCAGTGCAGGCACGTCTTGAGAAAGCCTTGTTGCTGTCGGGATGTTAAGCAATGTACAATCAATCAATCATTAAAATAAATTTTAAATCTCATTTCACTCTCTCCTCTTTAAATGTGTTGTAACAGTGTGTGTGTGTCTTTTCCATGATACTGATTCTTTAACTGGTGAGCTATCGCACAAAAGCCTGTCTCCCTCGCTCTCTCACACACAGAAAAACATCTATTTATTTATTTGTATGATTGTTTGATAATGTATTGTAACAGAGAATGTAGCGTTTTCTGCTGAACGCGGCAGATTGACAACCAACGTTTGACTTGTCTAAAGTGTGTGTGTAGTGTGTGTGTGTGTGAACTGATGTACTTAAAAGTTTGTTTCAACCCGTTTAACCACTCAGAAAGACGTGTTTCTCAATTTTTGGCCTAATAACTGTGTACCAGAAGATGGATCGACCACGATTAAAAAAACCTGACAAACTTATTTCTGTTCAAATTTCTGGACTTGCTTTTGAGTTTGCCTCAGTGCTCATTGCGCATGCCATTCGAGTGCCGTCGTGCTTTAGCCATGGAAATACACTCAGCACAGCCATGACCTCTGAAAACTGTGTCGTAGCGGTGGTTCCACACACGGCCCATTTCTGGTACTGAGCGATTATCAAGATCAGACAGTGCCGGATTGAAGAATCCGAAGCATTCCAGCTCTTCCTTTGCTTTTTCTCCGCCATGTACAACTTCGTTCAAGATCGAAAGCGAAACTCACGATGCCGTATCCCATGATAGTATTATGGTGACGTCACAGCAAGTAACGCGTTTAACATGCAGCGCGCACTTTGTAATAACATGCTGACACCACACATAAACTAACAGTTTGCACGCCCTGTTACACTCACACTGACCCCGGCGTCGGGTCGATTCTGAACGCAGCCGCGACTGAGCGAGCGGCTAAACAATTCAGTCGTCACTAAAAATAGAACGACTGTCACCGACCTCTGTTATGGTACACACAGTTCGAGTGACGTGTTCGGCTACTGCCGCAATGTGATAGAGGCGGATCGCGGTGGCAGGTCACGCGCCGGAGTACCTGATGTTCGGCTGGGTTCGGCTGTTAGCCGTTGGATTGGAAAACGCACGATCGCACTCGCATTTGGCGAGTGGGTATTTTTTTTTACTCGCCAAATTTTTTTTCCACTCGCCATGGCGAGTAAATTACTCGCCATTTTCAGGGCTGCTGTCTACCACGATACTTGATAAGATCTTCCTAAGCCAACTAATTTGGGTAGACCGTCTTAAAGGTGAAGGGTCATGGGAGGCCAGAAGATCATTTTGAAGATGTGTGACATTTCGTAGAATGTTAGTTTTTATTGGCACATTTGCAAGCTTTTGAATCAAACTTGCCAACAGGATAGTAGATGATGAAAATTCTTAGGCACGCTAATTTGATTGACCACTTATACAGGTTAAGGTAGGTCAATAAATGTGTGAAAAGTGCACATTTGTTGACAAAATGTGGAAATTCTCAGTGAGTGCCCAGTTCTGCAGTTGTGTCTTTTGGAAAGGTCAGGGTCACAGTAGGCCAGAAAAACTCGTGCTTGTGACCTAGAGGACTTTGCCATTCTTGTTGATACATGTGTGATCTTAATATTTTTTGCTGCAGAGAATGAAAGCAAGGGAGCTGAATCGCCCGATGACAGTGATGACGCCTCCCAGTCCAGCATGTCCAATAGCTTTCCTCAGCCGCCAGTGGGTGGGATGCCCTTCCACGGTCCTGGGGGAATGCCTCCAATGCCCCCTGGGCCTATGATGGGTCCCATGGGGCCGATGGGTCCTATGGGACCGATGGGTCCAATGGGGCCTATGGGCAACATGGGACCGATGATGGGACCTATGGGTAACATGGGACCAATGGGGTAGGTGTCAGGAAAACATTAATGTGTCTTGTTTGGTTATTAGTTGAGTTGTGTACTGTAGTGTATGTTTTGGTTTTTATGTCTAAAAGAAACGATTTCTCTTTACTACTGGCCTATTTTTTATTCTGATTCATTGTTGTTGAATGTACTGCAGCCCGTAATGTCTTCAGCACTACAAATATTTGAGGTTTAAAAAGTGAGGAAAATCTCTTGTAATGTGTGCAGCATGCCACCAATGCCACCTCAGCCTATGATCCCTCCTGTTTCTGCCATGTCCATGTCAATGCCTGGTCCCTCCAAACCACTGTTTCCAGCAGCTATTCAGGTAAACTATGATCTTTTGTGAATTTCGGCCCCTTGGTTCAGACAGAACAGCTCTTCAGACAGAACAGCTGTTCCATCTGCAAGAGCCATAAATGTTCATGAGCCCCTGTATTCACAGGGGCTCGTGAAGATTTATGTTTCTTGCTAGGTGTGGATTATTGGACATAGTCCATGGACTGTTTCCAATCATTTAATTTTTCTACTCTTTCTCCCATGCATCAGAGATCCTTCTAATCAGTCATGAATGGTGGGGTCTATAGCTCTTGCTGGTCTCATTTGAACCTGTTTCTTAGTAAAAAAGATTAGTAAATGGTTGATCTTGCCTTTTACATACACCTCTGACACGATATATCACGGTTGCTGGGGTTCATAAAGTGCCACCGGGATATATCCTCCCGCGATATACTGATTGAGGGGGGGTGGGGGGGGAGGTGAGTCACAAGAAAAGAACCAAATGGAGCCGCTACTATTGTATGTCACGAGGTGGTTTTGAGCCTGTCTAGTCTACTATGGAGAGAGGTTGCAACTTGTAAATGTACATCTGTGTTTGTGGCATGAAGGGGGTGACAGGTGCTCGGTGATACACTAAGCAGCCCAGGGAACTGCTGTCCATAGACTGGGAAACCAGCACAGAGCATCGTTTTTATTTAGCTGTGTTGTGTCAAACACCTGTTGCCGACACCTCGTGTGACTGGCTCACTTTTGTTCATTTTGACCGGCTCTTCCAATACCTGGTGGAAAAGGGGGGGGGGGGGGGGGGGGGGGGGGGGTAGCACTGTCTTAACACTTGCTAACATGTTTTGCTTGAAGTCGCCACCAAGGCGAGTAATCCAATTAAACTGATGGCAGCCAGTGAGTGTCTTCACTGGTAGAAAAGCCAACCCTTTACTTATGTTTAGTCACTTGAACACAAGTTCATTTCAGTGTCCTGTTGGAAAGACCAAGGTCAAACTTGTTATGTAGATTGGTCACGCGCGTGAGCCATAGAGGCTTTGGCTTTATCATCGTGTCACTACATAATGTCATGTATTTTTGCAAAGAAAGTGTGCAGTTTCTGTGATGGTCTTTGGAAGGTCAATTTTAATCAGCCAGTTTCCTCTTTTAGGCAGGGCCTATGTCTGCAGCCTCAACAGGCATGGGTGCGATGAAGCCTACATTTCCTGCAGCAGCAACCGTGTCCGCCTCCGCTACAATAACAGGGGCACCCACTATTAAAAAACCAGAGGCCACCTCAGGTTTGACCTCAAAACTCATTCACCCTGATGAGGACATTTCTCTGGTGAGTTTTATCACTGGTATTTCTGGGTTTACTCCTGCAATGTATCCAGGTTAGTTTTGTCTGACATTTTGTGATTGGAGTAAATCTGATGTACAGTGGAGCCCACTTAACACGAATTTCTGGGGACACGCAAAATTACTTCATGTTAAACGTATTTTGTGTTGACCAATATGGCCTCAAAATTTATCACGGCCCTCAAGGAGAAAGTGTGGAAGAGATGTGTGCATGAATGAGAACGAGGTTAAAAGTGCACATTATCGTACTTTATGTGCATATCTTCAGCTCGCTAGGAAACGCAAGGAAAAGTGTACAGATCACGTATTTAATGTAAAACCCATCAGGTAAAATCCATAGTAAAGTACAATCCATCAGGTAAAAGCAACACAGGCTGAAGTACAATCCCACATCGGAAAAAGGGTTGTGTTGGTACACGAATGGTGCAACGTGAATACAGTTCAGAAACGCTAGCCAATGAGAAGACGGATTACAACAGCCGAAGGCTATTCAGCCAGCTCTGATCTGTGTCATGTGTACTACAGTGCGAGAGTGACACGTGCAGTTTCATGAATTGGTTTTCATTGTTTGAGAATGGAATCTATGTTCATGTTAAACAGGTGAATAATAGTGAAATTGCCCTAGTTAGGAACCGAAACCAGCTTCGTGTAAAGCATGTTCGTGTTAACTGGACTCCACTGTATAGTGTTTGAGATGCTGTGGAGGATGAAACGGAGTTTACGTAACCTGCAGTGAACTTTTTTTTCTGAAATTGAAGGCATTGGGTTAATGATGTGCCACTTGTGTAGACTTTTTTCATGAATGGATTTTAAAAAAAATAATTAGTTTTTTTAGGTAGAGATTGTTGCTAGAAATGGTCAGAAATGAAATTTTATTAATTTTTTTTTTCAGGAGGAGAAACGGGCCAGCATGCCCAAATACCAAGCTCGCCTGTCAAATATGGGGTCCATGGCAAACTCCATGCCTCGCATGCCCATGGGTCAAGGTGTGTACTTGTAATTAAACTATGCTTTTTTGGCTCACGGACGATAGCAAAATGAGTCTTATGTAATGGGCCAGTGGTACCATGTCCAGCATAAACTTTAACATTGGCATTATCTCTGAGACTATTCAAGCCACAGTCTTCAAACTTGGCCCAGTTGTACTTTGCGGTAAGACCTTTCTAATCATACCAATTTCAGTGACCTCTTTCAAGGGTCAAGGTCATGGGGGTAGAGAAATAGGTCAAAATTGACATTTTTTCACAATTTGTTTTTTTCCTCAAATACTATTTTCAAATTCACACCCAAACTTGGTACGGATATTCCTGATGGTAAGACCTTTCTATGCATACTAATTTGAATGACCTCTCAGAAAGGTCAAGCGTCACAAGGGGCCCAGAAATTCGGTTCGACTTTGGTATCAGTTTCAGCCCACTTAATCAAATTTCAAATACAAACGATTTTGAATTTCAAAAAACTACAGTAGCTCGCTTAAGCTTGCCCTTAGCACCACTTGAATGTTCTGTGTTTATGTACTGTGTGGGGTGAATGCGCGTGATTCACGTGAGCGTGCTTGTTGAGTTCAGTTCGCGGTGGCGCTTTGAGCCGATTTTCAATTGGGATAAAGCGCCTATTTAATGCTATTATTATTATTATTATTTAAAAAAACACAGCTATATCTTCCACAAAAATTTGTTTTTCTCAAATACTATTTTCAACTTCAAACCCAAACTTGGTACTGAGATACCTGATGGTAAAACCTCACTCTGTGCATATTAATTTGGATGACCCCTCGAACAGGTCAAGCATCACAAGATGTTGACGGATGTGTGAAAAAGGCCAGTTTTTGACAAAATTTTATTTTCTTCTAAGTTTTGGATCAGCCATACATGTGAGTCTAAGGGATGTGCCATTCTTTTTTTTTGTTTGTTTTTTTTTTGTTTGTTTTTTTTTTGTTGCTGCTTCGTTTCTTTGTCGACCTCGGAGGTTTTCCTCTCATGCCGCTCATCCCCATCAACCCCAGTGTGTTCACCCAGGCCCGCTAGTTGTTCCAGCCCTGCTGCTACATATGTCAGGCAGTTGGGGACCCCCGGAGGAAACTCCGCACTGCTGCTGAGTCACTTCGGTGATGTTCAGTGTGGCCTCCAGGTGACCAGACCTACTATTCCCCCTACGTACGACGTCGCGGAGTCGACGAGTGGGAGCTTCCTAGCAGCAGGGTCTGGCCGAAGACAACTGCTCACCTAGGGCTCCTGGAGGACTGGGCTGAGGTCACCATGAGACGGAGAATTGAGGGATCGGAAACCTGGAGCAGCATTTTTGGCTCACGTGTGTAGCAAATGTGAGTCTATGTTTTGGGCCAGTGGTCGGCCGACCGCTGTCATTGTCCGTAGTAAACTTTAATGTTGGCATTTTTTCGGAGACTATTCAAGCCACTGTCTTCAAACTTGGCCCAAGGATACTTTGTGGCAAGACCTTTCTAAACTTACAATTTTAGTGACCTCTCACAAAGGTCAAGGTCATGGGGGATGTGGAAATAGGCCCAAAACAGCTATATTTTGACATAATTTATTTTTTCTCAAACACTATTCACAACTTCAGACCCAAACTTAGTACAAAGATACCTGATGGTAAGACCTTTCTATGCATACTAATTTGGTTGATCCCTCGGAAAGGTCAAAGGTCACAAGACCTCAGGAAATGGGTAAAAAATAGCCATATTTGGACAAAAGATGTTTGTTCTCAAATACTATTCACAACTTCAAACCCAAATTTGGTACAGAGATACCTGATGGTAAGAGCTATCTATGCATACTAATTTGGATGACCCCTCGGAAAAGTCAAGGGTCACAAGAAGCTGGCAAATGTGTGTAAAATGCAATGTAGGCATTATCAACATTATTGCAAATTTTTCAATCAAATTTTGCACAAAGGTAGCTGATAAGATCTTCCTATGCAAACTAATTTAGTCGACTCATCGCAAAGGTCACAGGGGGAGGGGAGGTTTGACAGATAAGTGAAAAATGCTTACATTTTCAGAAAACATGGATTTGTTTCTTCAAAACCATTACCGATGGCATTACTGATAGAAAGACACGCTAGCTAGCCTGATTTCAGCCTAAAGCCGTTGTGTGAATAAACACAAACGGGGAGGTGACTCCGGAGAGCCCGTTAATCAAATGCAATCCCGGGTGTTTTCCCCTCCCTTCCCATCAGGCCCTATGGGCTGATCTCCCAGTTTTACGCTTAGCTGACTTCCGGTCGGTTGCACCGTTTTCCGTTGTGATCGTTTACGCTGGTTCTCTTCACCGTTTCAGAATTCTTCGACAGACTGGTTGTTGGTGGTGTTGCCTGAAGGATTCCCTCCTTCTTTTTCTTTTGAACTCTCTCTCTCTTCCTGCAGAGATTTCAATGAGGTAAGGTAGTTTTGGCGCCCGAGTCGTCGGCCAGGGCGGACGGTCTTTGGCCACGTGGTGTTCATCGCGCCTCGGCGAAGGACACTTGCCACTCGCGATATTGCACATAATGTTTGGTGCCATTGTTTTGCCTTTCCTCCCATCTTAGTTCGGATTATTATTACTTAGGGCACATCAGTACCACAGCTCGGGAAACGTAGGAATTTGTCCGGGCATTTTTTCGTGCCACAGAGCGCCGTGGTTTTCGCGCCGCACAGTGATGATGATAATGATGATATCCACTTGTAATGCGCATCCACTCCATACTAGCAGCATGCTCAGCGCACAAAATTCACGGTGGTTGTGTTATCATCCTTACCAACCTTCCTAGTGTGGGCGGGGGGTACCATGATGGCACAGCGGTACGAACTTTCGCTCTCAGGCTCTTCTGTTCACGTGCTCTGTTGGTCTGTTGCAGTGCTCAACTGCGTTCGTGCCCGTCCTGCCGGGGATTCCAGTGGCCTAGTGACAATCATGGCCTATGTCTACCCTGTAAGGGCTGCTCCTCTTCCCGACCTTGCCGGATTTGTGAATCTTGGAAGGAGCAACATTGGTCCCACCTCTGGGATTTCTATCGATGGGACTGACCCTCTGCTGCCCAGGATCGCAGTATGTTGCCTCTGGCCTCGCTCCCTTTGACTTCCGCTGCTGTGCCTTCCGGACCCCCGAGACCTCACAGGCGCGCTTTCTCAGACATTGCTGGACTGTCTACACGACAGCTGACCGCTACTGACCAGTGTGCTTACTCCCTCACCGCTCACCCCCCAGTTTGGGATCGTAGCTTACAGGATGATACTACATTCACACCAGAGAAGCATTCACAGACCCGATGCGCTCCCGCCTGTGGCCTCATTCGAGCGTTGCCCAGTGAACTGCGCGCTCCCACGGCCCGCTCAACCCTGAGTCCCACCCATAAGGCGCCTATCCACCCTGCGGTACGGGGCTCATATCGCAGACCGTGGAATGACTACACGAGCGTTGCCCAGTGAGCTGAGCGCTCCGGAGGCCTGCTCATCCTTGAGGTCTGCCTATAAGGCGCCTATCCACTCTGAGGCACAGAGCTCGGATCACAGACCACCATGGCACCAGCGGACAGACGGACACTTGCAGCGTGGACGCTCTCCGTCACTCGTCGTTCTTCCTGGGCGGAGGACCTTCCATCGGCTTTCAGGGAGCTCTTATCCTCGCCATGGGGATCTTCGCTCTGATTTTCACCGCTCGGACTCGCCCCTTTTGGCGCATGGGGACTCGCGGGCTGGCTGCATCCCTGCCCCGCCACAGCGCCCTTGATCTCAAGCGAGTGCCGTTTTGGCTCCGGACTCCCAGCATTCCTCCCACCGCTTACTGCCCTCTTCGGTCCGCCTACCCGCAGGCTCACCCTCCCCCCTCCACCACTTGTGGACCTATCTGGTAGAGAGTGGGAAGAGTATGTCCTTAGTCTACATCCAGAGGACTTCGCTTCGGCACTTCTGTCTCATATTCCCACGGCACTCTCTCTCTGTGCGTTCAGCAGTCCTCGCTCTTCGCTTCACAGCTCCACACCCTCTGTTCCTCACGGACCCGCGGGATCCGAGACCATTAAGGGGAGACATGGTAGTCAAATAATGAATTTTTTTGTTTCAGAAACTGTTGGTTGTTTCAGGCATCAGAACTGTCCGATTTTCGGCGATTTTCCGATTTTCCTGGCCCCTGTTCATGTGCTTAGTTAATAACACTTTTGACTTCTTATGTGCCAGAAAATGGCTTTAAATAACGTTTTCAGATTTTTTTTGGGTGAACAGTTCTGATGCCTGTTGTTTGTTGTCATTTTATGATGTAAAATAACTGCTGGATTATATATAGACTTTGAAAAATGTCCAAAAAAATATTTTTGTGACTTTAATGCATCAAAAACTGGGAAAAACCTTGCAAAATTAGCTAATTTCAAAATGTTCTTGTGTCTGAACTAATGCTTATATTCTCTCACATCTTTTTGTTTTTTAAATCTATTTATGTGCTAAATAGACCGTGCATGGAAATTGCATTCAGTACATCAGTAATTTTATAATGAGCACTAGAAATAATCATTATAAATTGCAGTCATCAAGAGACCGAAAACAGCAATTCACATGGTCACCAAACACAAACTAATACACTAAACTCATATTCCATGCACAGAAATATTGCAACACATGTTACAAATATCATATCCAAATATGAAATGGATCGGTCAAGCCATTCAAAAGATACAACCTTTTATTTGGTCGAAAAATCACATTTTGAGAAAACGGTCCCCAAAGATTGGACAAGCAAAACGGAGTACTGTGCCATAACAAACGCCTATGGGATAAAAAAACAAAACAAAAAAACAACAAAAAAAATTGAATAGCCACATATAGAAACATATTTCTCATGAGAAAATGAAAAGCAAAAGGTTTCTCAGTCTTGGATATATGCACACGTTGAAAATGCGTGATCTGAATGAGCGATTCTCGTATTTTGATCGAGTTGTACGCCATGCGTAATGGTGCATTGTGGGACGGTCGGAAAGACCCGAAGCCGTTCGGAGCCTGGTCGGAAAAACCCGAAGTCATCCAGAACACTCGGCACGCTCTGCTCATTGGTCGGTTTCCGAAAATAGTATTATCTCATTAGCATAACGTTCGTATAAGGAAATCTCCGGTCGTTCGTGACGTCAGTTTTGCGCCAATAGCTATTTATAGAGCCTTTGTAACCTTTAGCTGGTTGGTGAATGGGAAAGTAGAGACGGAACCGGTTCGAATGGACCCAAACATGGCGGCATTCGTCGCTCGCAAAGCGGTGTTGTCAGGGTCCAAACATTGGATGTTTTCAAGCAAAAGACGTCGCAAATGCTTGAAACATTGAGCAGGTGCTTCACTTTATTTATTTTTTTACAGTAAATAAAAGGTATTTTGTGTTATTTTATGGTTGTGGCCGGGTTCTAAGGGGTTCAAACAACCCAAAAATCCAGTCAACCCAAAAACACTTCGGACACCAAAATTGACGTTTTTGCGGTACCGTGTTTCCCCTTAAGGCGCTGGACGTGGCCGCGCGTGTGATTGCCAGCTCCCTCCCTCCAGCCAGGTGCCCTCCATCTCCTCCACTCAAGCGGAAGACCTCTGCCTCGGTCGACGCCTCACGGCAGGCAAAGCGCATCAAGTCCCTCCCGCAGCCTCCCATGTTTCGTGACCTCACAGAAGCATTCAACTCCCACCTGCAGCAGGGCAAGTTGGGGGAAAGGAACTTCTTCGCTGAACGCCGATAGCCCGCGGATGTTGACATCCGTTTTCAGCAGTCTTGGTATGCGGGACACTCCCAGGCTTTTCTGAGCCCCCTCCCGCCGGTGGACTCTGCGGCACTGGCACAGAGCGGCGGTAGGGGGAGCGCGGGGAGAGACTCTGCACTGGGGCTTGACAAGACAGCTACCCTTTTTCGGAATACCTTATCTTGCCTTGGCTTGGAACTGGCTACGCAGACAGTGGTCCACCACATTGAAGATTTCTGGGCTTCTCCGGATCCCCTATGCGATCTGCATTCTTTAGCTGTGACTGCCAATCGGGCGGTTTACCGTACCTCCACGAACACAGTAGCAGCTGCGACTTGATGAGACAGGATGTGATACTGCGGCGGTGCACTGGACTCCGGCCTCCGTCAAGATACAGCTCCGACAGGCCCCCTTGGGGGGAGCTCTTCTTTTTTACCCTACTTGGCAGTCTGTTTGTGAGGCGTCCAAAGATCTGTGGCTGCCCTTGGCCTCCACAGAGTCCTCCCGCTTTCCTACAGTCCGCAAGCCCGCGGGTTGCCCCTTGAGGAATTACAGAACCTCCTCGCGTCCGGCCCCTTGGGATCTGCGCGGTGCGGAGCCCCCTCGCTTCTTCCTCAACAGACGCGGCTCGCTGCCTCCTCGACCCCCCCCCCCCCCCCCCCCCCCCCCCCCCCCCCCGACCGTTCCAGATCCCCCGGTCGGCGCGAGGTTGGCCCTCTTCTGGAACGAGTGGCGGTCTCTTTTTTCCCAACGACCCTTGGGTACCTGCCACCTTTTCGGAGGGGCTCCAGATATCTTTCAGACTTCCGCCCCCTCTACGCTGCACGCCACTCTGGACCCAGTCCCCTGCCAATCCCAGAAAAGCAGATGCTCTGGCTGACGAGGTCGCCTCCCTGCTTCGGAACCGCCTCTTTCTAGTTCCCAAACTGGACGGCAGGTGGCGTCCGGTCATAAACTTGTCGGCTTTGAACAAGTTCATCACGGCCCCTCCATTTCGGATGGAGACGGCACGGGCGGTGAGAGTGGCCGTATGTCCCATCGACTTTGCGATCAGCCTGGATCTTCCCAACGCCTATCTGCATGTCCCGATACATCCTGCGTCCCGCCAATACTTGCGCTTCGCCTTTTGCGGGATAGTCTACCAATTTCGAGCGCTCCCTTTCGGCCTCAACCTCAGCCCTTGGGCCTTCACCAAGATCATGGATGCGGTGGTGGCCCTCTCCCGAAGGGATTCCTCCAGCCTGACATCAAATTACTTGGACGACCTGCTCCTACGGAATCAGGGGTCGTCTACTCTGGAGATGGACCGGGACAGTTTTATGTCACTCTTGCAGCGACTGGGCTTCCTGGTCAACCAAGGGAAATCGGACCTTGCTCCCTCCCGCACCTTTGTCCATCTGGGAATGGAGTTCTTGACCGAGCAGAACAGAGTGCGACTGACGGAAGCACGCATACTGAAGCTCTCGCTGTTAGCGCAACAGATGTGCATCACGGACACATGCCCGGCCAGGACCTGGCTGCAGCTGCTGGGACTCGTCAGCGCTGCCTCAGAACTGCTTCCCTTCAGCCGGCTTTATTCACGGCCAATCCAGCTGCATCTCCTGTACCACTGGCGCCCGTCTTATGGCGACATGGTCGCTCCGGTTCCTGTGGATCCCCTGGTCCGTCCACACTTCCTTCGGTCGGCGGACGCCACCTGGCTCGGGTCAGGAGTGCCCCTCCCCTCCCCCCCCTCAGCGGCTCTCACTGTGTACGGACGTGAGCTGGTCAGGATGGGGGGCACATCTCCTGCCTGAATTCGAGATTGCGGGCTAATGGCCTCCACACTTTTGGAATGAACACAGCAACTGGTTGGAGCTGGAGGCAGTGCGCTGGGCATTGGAACACTGGAGCCTCGCCTCACGCATCAGGCAGTACTGATCCTCTCGGACAACTCCACGGTGGTGTCTTACATTCAGAAGCAAGGGTGCACCCATTCTCCTTCCCTTTGCATGCTCCTGTGCCAGCTGGTGCTTCGGTGCAGGGAGCGAGCTCTGAGCGCGACACAGCCTGGGCCGCCTGAACGTTCTCGCAGACTCTCTCTCGTTGAGGACAGCTCCTACACACCGAGTGGACACTCAAGCCGGAGCTCTTCCGGATGATAGGCGCTCGTTGGGAGATGCCCGTGGTCGACCTGTTTGCGACGCGATGGAATGCCCAGCTTCCCCTCTTTGTCTTGCCCGTGCCAGATCCTCTCTTCAGGGGTCACAGGAGTCGCTCCAGCAGGACCCGTTGCGCGCATTACGCATCTACCTGCGCCAAACACGCCCCCACCGTCAGGGCCGGACATGCCTCTTCCTACCTCTGCAGCGAGGCAGGAACGACCTTTCGGCCCAAACCATCTCTTCTTGGCTCCGATGGGTCATACGGTCTGCATATGAGGACCTCTGCCCTGAGGGGGCTAAGAGGCTTCAAATACGAGCCCATGAAGTCAGAGCGGTTTCCACTAGCGTCGATTGGAACGCAAATGCGCGGTGCGAGACATTGTGTCGGCGGTGGGGTGGCGATCGAGTTCCACCTTTGCACGCTTCTACCTGCGCGATCTCTCAGGACAGCGCGAGAACCTGGCACTCCTGGGCGATGTCTCTGCGGCACAGCACTACCTCCCGGCGCCAGATGCGCCATAAGGTGACAGTTGAAATCGTCGGGAGTGCGCCCTGGACGCCTTACTAAGCTTGTTACGATCACGGGGTTTGTGGGCAGCACCCTCCGCCTTTTCGGTATTCTTCCTATCAGTAATGCCATCGGTAGGGGTTTTGAAGAAACAAATATATTTTTCTCTAAAATATATTTTTCCGAAAAATAATTACTCGAAGGGCCCTCCTGCCTACCCCACTTGCCGCTAGTTCGCTTAGCGTGAAACTGGGAGATCAGCCCATAGGGCCTGATGGGAGTGGGGAGGGGAGGCCACCCAGGATTGCGTTTGATTAACGGGCTCCCCGGAGTCGCCTCCCTGTTTGTGTTTATTTACACAACGGATTTAGGCTGAAATCAGGCTAGCTAGCAGGTCTTCCTATCCGTAATGCCATCGGTAAGTATTTTTCGAAAAAAATATATTTTAGAGAAAAATTAATTTTGCTGGTGCAAAAGCCAACCCTTTACTTATTGTCACAAAGGTCATACATGTACTTAGGTCATACACGTGAGCCATAATGGCTTTACCTTTCTTGTTCATCATGATGATAATTATGATGATGCCATGGTGGTCCATGTTGGGGACTGCGTGACAGGGCCGCATTCCACGATTCCT
The DNA here is from genome assembly GCA_036245525.1 of Semisulcospira habei. Taxonomy (NCBI): domain Eukaryota; kingdom Metazoa; phylum Mollusca; class Gastropoda; family Semisulcospiridae; genus Semisulcospira; species Semisulcospira habei. The sequence continues at coordinate 64,421,514 of BTPG01000008.1, read as the reverse complement.
CTCATAAATATCCTGGTGTTAACCAGGCCCAGGACCTGTGGACACCTCCGGTGCCAGTCGTGTAATCATTCACACCTTGCGATGTGTCATAATCCGGGTACCACCCCCAAAGTCGCACCGGTGAAGTGGGCGAGTCTCGGCTGCGTGGCATCAGCCTTCCCATTGGGTACATAGCACACCTGCTCTGGGTAGGAGCTGACCCAGGTAGGAAAAATCCTGCTTGACTCAGCTGGGATTCAAATCCGGATCTCCTGGCTGCCAGTCCAACACGCTAACCACTGCGCTACGGAGGCCGGTGGCTTTGCCATTCTTCTTTATATTTTGTATTGCCGTCAGGGACTTCAGATGAAAGCACTGAGACTTGCTGTGATTTCAAATGCGTGAAAAAGTTTTAAGAATGTCTTTAAGTTCCCTTGGATCCCAGTCCAGCACTAGACACAGCGCCTGCCCTGCCCAATCTTTCCTAACATTCATTATTACTGTTTAAAGTATATAAGTATGCATTCCTATTTTTGTGTTTTGACAAAATAGTTATATTGTCTGCATCCTTAAACCAAGCGTGTGTTTAAAGGATTACAAACTGCCATGGGTTTGGAGAGGCTAGCCATTTTTGCACCAAACGGTCAAAATGAGACTGACCTGCACCTGTGGCTTTTATTATACACCATTACACAAAATGCAGCCACATGCCATAAGATTTGTTCTTCAAAAACTTTTATGGCTATTACCACTGAGAAAAAAAAACAACATGCAGAGGCCTAAAGGACATTTTGTTTGGCATCGTGATCATTCTGGTAATGCTTTCTGCACCACAATTGAACAGCCAAGCTCTGTATTTTTAGTAGCCTGTTCTAAATGACTGGTAGGCATTCCTAATTTTGTGGGCCAGCTCACATGCGATTGCAATGACCTTTTTAAACGCAATAATTTCGTTCACATCTCTCAAAGGTCAAGGTCACAGGGGGTCAGAATAGCCATATTCTGACACAAATTGTTTCCTCATCAAATACTATTTACAGCTTCAAACCCAAACTTGATACCTGATGGTAAGGCCCTTCTATACATTATAATTTGGATGACCCTTCGGAATTTTCAAGGGTCACAAGGAGTCTGCAAATATGTGAAAATGACAGGTTCAGATTTCTGTGCTTTCTGATTTAGTGGTCCCCTCACAAAAGTCGGGAGTGGTTTTTTGTTTTTTTGGGGGACGGGTGAGAAAATATTTTTAAGAATTAGCCATATTTTTACAAAAACCATTATTTTTAACTTCAAGCTCAAACTTGGTATAGAGATACCTGATGGTGAGGCCTTTATATACTAATTTGGATGACCCCTCCTGAAGGTCTAGGGTCATAGGAAGTTGGTAAGTGGGTGAAAAATGAAAGTTTTTGATAGAATTGTATTTCTCAAATTTGTAATCGAATTTGGCAGAAATGATGATACCTCTCTATGCATACTGATTTAGTTGACCCCTCACAAAAGTCAAGAGTCACGAAGGGTTGACAAATTATTGAAAAATGCATACATTTTGAGAAAACGCTGATATCACTGGTAGAAAAGCCAACCCTTATGTTTAGTCACTTGAACACAAGTTCATTTCAGTGACTTGTTGGAAAGACCAGGGTCAAACTTGTTATGTAGATTGGTCACACACGTGAGCCATAAGGACTTTGGCTTTATCATCGTGTCACTACATAATGTCATGTGTTTTTGCAAAGAAAGTGTGCAGTTTCTTTCCATTATTTGGGTGGCGTCCGTGGTGGCTTAGGCTGGCTAAATTGGCTCACTGTTACATTATTTATTGAAAAGCTAGCACAGGCGTGTATCCACATACAGATTTTACAATTCTTTGTGATGTAAATTAATGAATTAGAAAGGAATGTCATCCCAGTACAGCACAATTTTCAAGATAAACATAGTAAATAATATGAGCCTGCCCACAAAATTAGAAATGCCTTGTGCAATCTTATAGAACAGGCTGTCTGAAATTGGCTGTTCAATTATGGTTGCAGAAAGGATTTCCAGAACAATGACAATACTAAAGCAAATGTGCTTTGACCCCCCCCCCCCCCCCCCCCCCCCCCCCCTGCATGGTTTTTTAATGTCGGCACTAATGACTGTAACATATTTTGAAGAACAAATGTTATGGCGTGAGGCTGCATTTTGCGTGATGGTGTATAATCGAAACCCGCAAGCACTGGTCAATTTCAGTTCAGTCAGACTGCAGAATGGCTGACCTTTCCAAATCCATAACTGTTTGTAACCCTTCAAACAGGCACGTGGTTTTAAGGATGCAGACAAGAGAGACTATTTTGTCGAAACACAAAAATATGAATGTATTCTTATGTTTAAATGATAATGATGAGTGTCTGGAGAGCTTTGGTGGGGTAGTCATTGTGTCGAGTGAAGGGCAGGGACCTTGGTAAACTTACAGAAGTCATTCCTAAAGCTTTTTCATGGATTTGAAATTACAGTGCATCTCGGTGCTTTAAAATTATTGCTCTTTGTTAGTGATCAAAATGTTGTGTTTAGCTTTTTTGCTGATAATGTATGTCTATTTTTTTTTTTTAAAGACTTGACTAGAGAATATTCTGACGAAAGAATAAACGAGCACTCTGCTTTTGTACCATTCACATTCCCCAGGTTGAGCTGAAGTAAGTCTTGGGTGTAATGGAGATACCTTTGCTGTTTTTCAGGTGGCATGATGGGTGGTATGCCGCAGCGCATGGGAATGCGTCCACCTGGGCCACCAGGACCCTACAATATGTCGTTCCGTCCTAATATGCAGAGTCCTCAGATGCATGGCAGCCCATACTGATGATTCAACACGTTAGTCTCAGTCTTGCCAGACAAAACTTGTACCGTTAGGGAAGTCTTGTACCAGTAGGGAAGGTGTGGACATTTTGAGAACCGTTGGCATTTGGGGAGATCTTCACACATGCAATACTTTTGTGTACATTTTTTTAAAAATGTGATTGCGCTGGTGATTGAGTAACTAATTCTCTGTAAGGATTGTGTGTGTGTTGTACGTGTTGGAAAAAACTTGTGCAGCTGATGTACAATACAACAGACTTTTTTATGAAAAATTTTCCTTGTCAGATAACAGTTTTAGGAACATTAAGTGTCTGTTGATAAAAGTGCAGAATCTTCTCATTATGAGGTCTGGCTACTCACAGCAATGTTCTGTTTTCTTTTTTGTTTCAAGCGATGGTGGCGGTCACCACAATGAAAGCTCATTGAATAAGGTACAGTCTGGTGTTTGAAGTTCAGAAGTATGGATGATGAAGACTGCCTGTACAGCTTCGAGTGTGTGTTTGAGAAAGAGTGGATGTTAACATTTTGAAGTGAGTAGGTTGGTCACAGATGATACCCAAGGCAAGTGCATCACAGTGAGTCTTCTCACTGTTGGGCCCATGTTGCCCCCAACATTAGTTGGTGATGCATACATTTTCTATTTTCTTTGTGCCCATCCGGTGTTAGTCGCACAGTGGAGTCACCAGAAAGGCAAGTGCATCACAGCAGTTAGAACTGCTGTTGGGCTGCTAGAGGCCCCCAACTTGTTGGCGATGCGACCATTTTATCCTCTTTTAAACTAAGGTGTTTGGTGATGCAGATTTGCATGTGTGCTTCCTATGTGACAACTGTTAGTGTTACAGCCGCAGGGTCACAGATCTTGCTCTTCTCAAGGCAAGTGCATCACAGCAAGTAGTTTGCTGTTGGGTATCTTGAACCCCCAACTGAACCAGTTGGTGATGCATTTTGAGTTTTGTGTGCTTTTGTGCAGAAATGTCAGTGTTTTTGTCTTTACCAGTAATTTCTAGATGTGTAGAGCAGCCATGTACTTTAACATTTCTGCACATTGATTTTTATTTTGTGTTGAATAGTGGTATACTGTAACGTGCAGAACCACCTCAACTAAAAGGAAAAAAGTAGACTAAGATAGGTGAAGCAAATCCACTTATTTACGTGCAGGGTAGAAATCATGCATGTATGAACATATTTTACTAATAAACACTTTCCTTCCACAGCAGATTGAGATGGGTTGAACAAATGTTTCTATAGTTGGGTTGAACAAATGTTTCAGGCCCCAGACGCATTTTGTCTTGTCCAGCATCAGTACATTTCACAGCATTCCATTCAATCAGGAATATGTATGCTGTTTTATACACTAATGTTCATTTCTTTTCTTCCAAGCTTTTCATTTGCCAACCTTTCCCCATTTATGCATGGACTGCATTCATTTAGATCACTCTTTAGTTCTTTTCGTTTGCTTATGTTCGATAGCAAAAGTGAGTCTATTGGGGGTATGTACTGGGCCAGTGATTTCCCATTCATCTGCTGTCATCCATGGTAAAGTTTTATGTTGGCATTTCTCAGACTATGTCTATTTCAGTGACCTCTCTTAAGGTCAAGATCCAGAAGTAGGTAAAAATAACTGTTGTGATCAAAGATTGTTTTCTCGAATACTATTGTTGACTTGAAAGTTTATGGTATTACCTTTCTGTGCATACTAATTTGGGGCTGACCTCTCATAAAGGTCAAGGGTCACAAGAGGTTGGCAGATGTGTGGAAATTTTAGTTATCAGGTATTGTCTGCATTTTTGCAAACTTTTCATTTAAACTTGGAACAAAGGTAGCTGCTGTCTATGCACACGTATTGTGTTGGCCTCTCCAAAAAGGTCAAGGATCACAAGAAGTTGTAAAGAGTGTGAAAAATACATAGGGGAAAAAAACCATGGATTTCATTGGTACAAAAGTGAATCCTTGAATGCCATTTCAATGAACTGTTGAAAGGGCATAAGGTCAGATTAATCATGTGAATCGGTCGTGCATATGAGCCATAAGGGATTTGGTATTCTTTTCTTTTTTTTAATTTACCTTATTCTTCAAGGTTAAACACTTCACTGATCACTCTGGCTGGTGAGTACAGGGATAATAAATTTTAGATGATTTGCATTTATATTTACAGTAATGAGTAAAGTACTAAAATGGTAAGAGAAGATTGCAAGAGGATGTTTAGTCTTTGTGATTCAGGTTAGTCTTCCAGGAGATATTTTGTAATTGATCCGTCTTTAGTGGACTTTCCCTCTAACTTTAGTGTTGCAGCTGGCTGCAACCTTCATGACAATCCACTAATTTCATTGAGCCATGAAATAACCAATTGTGTAAGGAATCATCACAGATGATGGAGTTGCAGCCACGTCTATTCTGGCCATGGATTTTGGATGTTTACGATTTGCTGAAAATTTGTATTTTTGTTGTTGTTCTGGATTACTAAAACTGTTAGGGCGGCAGTGAAATTGGCAAAGCAATAATTTCTTCTAAAAAAGTAAGTGAAATTAACATTTTATTATGTACATCCTATTCTGTTTTTCATGTCATAAATTTGACTGTTTTGTCTGACTGCTGTTATATTTGATAGAATGGATGAATGGAAGAAATAAATGTTTTTTTAAAATATTTTTTCTTGTTCTGTTAGATTTTGTGTATCAACTTGGGTGTGTGCAAATGCTTGCGAAGAAACTTCCATCACATTTCTCAGTTATTGTTGTGTTCGTGTATAGGAATTATTCCTAAATCAGAATTGGGTCAAAGAATTGGGTCCTGATACACTACTGCATGAAATTTGACCGATAGTTCAATTGTGGTGCCATAGTGGCATGGCGCCTGAGGCCTAATTGTTATGTGGCCTTCATAAGACAACAAGCAGTCGGCCTCGGGATGTAAACCCCCTTACAGTATGTTGTGTTCCATTATGTAACTCAAAAGAACTATTCGGCTAAATCACCTTTATTGCTGTGTCATGTTATGCTCATTGGTGAGATGTTTGCAGGACATGCAGTGTTTGACCTACTTCTGATTGAGGATGACCTCATTTCAACTTGGGATGCTGTCCTCAAAACAACAGCAACTGGATGAGCTAGCAATTTAACACTGGAAAGGATTCAATAGCTTGGGGCTGGTGGACATCTACCTCACAGAGTACACATGGGTGAAAATTGGCAGTCGTAATTGCATAAATTACAAACTTCCTTTCCCTCGAGGAACCCTTCCTTGCACAAAAAGAATATTTGGAAAATGCCTGCTTCTGTTTTCACGATTGCCAACTTCCACCAATGTACAGTGGAGGCCAGTTAACACGAACACGCTTTACATGAATTTCCGGTTAACACGAACCATTTTTGATTTCCCAGTCGATGGCTTCTTGTTCTGTATTAAAATTTCACTGATAACACAAAATGCTTAACACAAAATTTTGCTTTACACGAAGCTCGTTTCGGTTCTCAACCAGGGAAATTTCACTGTTTAACACTAACACTGATTCCATTCTCAAACACCGAAAACCAATTCATGTGTTGCTCTCGCGCTGTAGTACACATGACACGGATCAGAGCGAACTCTAGTCTGTGATTGGCTGAATAGCTGTTTTAATCCGTCTTCTCATTGGCTAGTGTTTCTGAACTGTATTCATGTTGCATCATTCATGTACAAACACAACCCTTTTACCGATGAGGGATTGTACTTCAGCCTGTGTTGCCTTTAACTGATGGATTGTACTTTACTATGGATTTTACATTAAATACGTGAGCTGTACACTTTTCCTTGTGTTTTCCTAGCGAGCTGATGGTTTGCATATAAAGTACGATAATGTGCACTTTTAACCTTGTACTCATTCACGCACCTCATTAACCTTGTACTCATTCATGCACTCATCTCTTACACACTTTCTCCTTGTGGGCCGTGATCAATTTTGAAGCCATAACGAAATATGTTTAACACAAAAGTGATTTTCCGTGTCCCCAGAAATTCGTGTCGAGCGGACTCCGCTGTATACAAAACTGTCCACATTTTTGTAAATCGAATGCAGAATAAGCGCAAACAAAATTCAGAGGCCAGTTGCAGGAGTGAGCTTAATTCTGCACAAGGCACTTGGCAAGGTGCTGTACTACTATTACACTATAGTGGGGCACCTTGCTTAGTAGCTTGCTCAATCATGCAAATGAAGCTTGGTCTACACATGAACAGACGCAAAAGATCCTATATAGTAATTCTATGTAGGATCTTTGCAGACGCCCCTGCATGAGCAGCAAGCAACTTAACAATCATTGTTAGCACATCTTTCTTCCATAAAGTACAATATGGGTTCAGTTCCAAAGGCATACAATAGAGGAAGACCAGTGTTGATGCACTGGGACAGAAGAAAATTAGTAATCGCTCCAACCTTCACGGCGATTACATTGTAGGTGTCGGACCGCCTGCATTTTTCATATAGCAAAACTCGTCACGACAAGGTATGTCCAGACATATTTTTTATGTAGGACCGTATTATCCTATTTTGAGTGCCAAACAGAAATGTTTAGGGCGTAACATGTTTTGACCTCCATGAGCACAATTTCAAAGACGGGTCACCAAAAAAGGTCTGAACAAATTTTGACCCCATGACCTTACGATTTTGAGTCCAATGCTCTACCACCTGACTAAAGAGCCACCCCACAAGCATTTATGTAGATTACATAGGTACTTCAACAAAACAACTGCAGCAGGAATCCACCTTTTATCAGCACCTTCATTACAGTACTGTTTAAAATAGTCCAGATTTGTTTTAACCCATTACATGTAAAATATACTTGTTTAGCACAAACTGTACCATGTGACCTCGCTACAAAAACCCTTGTAGCAACTAATGGTGGACTTTTTGTATCCCTCTTTCTGACTCGTCCTGGATGCCAGTTTTGTTCTATAAAAGATCACCAAAACGTTCTTAAGTACCTAGTTACTTAGCCTCAAAACAGGCACCCTACTGGAGACGGCAAAGTCATGAAAGATATTACATTACGTCGTAAATTTCTTCTTGATTTCCTTTACGAAAATAGTGGAGGAATGAAAACAAATACGTTATTGGGGAGGGGGGGGGGGGGGGGGTTTGCTGCATCGACCCATGTAGGCCTGAGGGAGGTCAAAGGAACCATTGTATCCCTCGGGCCTACAAGGGTCCGTGTAGCGAACCCCGGCTACCAATAACTTGTAGTGTTACTCTCTATAGTCATGTCCCAAGCATAATGTATGAAAAGGAAGGAGCTATTTATAATTGCTGTACACAAGCCCCTTGTGCATTCACCCCCACCCGGGTCTGCCCTGGGGGACTTGGGTGGGGTTAGGTATTTTTTAGTTCCCAGGGTCACCCTGGTCAGCCCCACAGGGTGGGTTTTTCTCTCTATTCTGGGGCATGTGTTTCTGTCTACCCTTTGTCCATTCACCTGTATTTGCCTTTTTAAAACTCTCCCTACTGTCTGCACTGCCTGTAGCTCTTGATATTGGATGTGTGTTGCTAAATGGTCTTAGCTTTATTTAGGCCCCATGTTGTAGGTTTATTTAACATATTTGACCGGCTGGCGACATACATTCAATATTCTGTTTATATTTTTTTTTCACAAGCAGTGCAGGCACGTCCTGAGAAAGCCTTGTTGCTGTCGGGACGTTAAGCAATGTACAATCAATCAATCAACCCTTGTGCATTCAGCCACAGGTACTGTTCATAGTATCAGTGGCTGCATGCAGAAGGGAGCTGAGACCTTGGACGAGGCATGCGATGACATTTATGGTACAGGATATGCATAACCAAGGAAATGACTACAGCAACACAGGGATCGGTAACAGGATCAGTCATCATTCTTTGTTCAAATACACCAACTACAATCCACTGCTGCCTCCGTTTCATCCCGTTAACCTTCACCGTGCGTCCCGTTAACCTTCACCGTGCGTCCTCGGTCATTAACTACTTCAGTGAAATTTGCAAAATGCTCCAAGCTCATAAAATACTACATTGTAACAAAATATGTGAATACATGTAATTGATGGAGAAATAAACAAACGATGTCTGAATTTTTTTCTACACACAATGTGGGTTGTGCAGGACCCATACTTTGTCTCGAGTGCGAAGCAAAAGTGAGTATGTTTTGGGCCAGTGGTCACCCGTCCGTCCGTCGTCATCCGTCGTAAACTTTAACGTTGGCATTTTCTCGGAGACTGTTCAAACCACATTCTTCAAACTTGGCCCAAGGATACTTTGTTGGTAAGACCTTTCTAAACATACCAATTTGAGTAACCTCTCACAATGGTCAAGGTCACGGGATCAGGACATCGGTCAAAAATAGCTATAATTTGACAATTTATTTTTTCTCAAATACTATTCACAACTTCAAACCCAAACTTGCTACAAAGGTACCTGATGGTGAGACCTTTCAATACGTACTAATTTGGTTGATCCCTTGGAAAGGGTCATAAGAGCTCAGGAAATAGGTGAAAAATAGCCATATTTTGACAAAAGATGTTTTTTTCTCAAATACTATTCACAACTTCAAACCCAAACTAACTTCCAAACCCAAACTTGGTACAGAGATACCTGATGGTAAGACCTATCTATGCATACTACCGACCTGTTTACCTTACGCTTTGAGCGTATTAAATTCCCCTTTTGGGGGTCTCATTACGCTGTTACGCGTTGTCACTTCAAATTACGTATTTTGCATCGCTAAGATTCCGCTTTCAGTGTCAACATCGTTTTCAATCTGTAAATCGTACTTTCGGTTCTTCGCCGGTAACTTCCGCCTAACTTTCTTTGTTTTGATTCGTTGGATTGCCCTTTGCTTTCGAAGAATGGCCAATCAGATATAAACAAACTTACATTAATTCCATCTTCCGGTTCGAATTTTCTAGTCGACTGACAACATGGCGAGCGGAAAAGGCGTACACGAAACGGAGGAAGGCCACGGTACACAGTCGCGTTTCCGTACTGTCCAGTCTCTTAGCCATAGTCAGTCCCAGGCATCCCCTTATATTTCAATCCCCTAAAAAACTGCCGCCCACCAGCTGCACATTTACTTACTTCCTTACTTACGCCTGTCACCCCTACCCGGGTATAGGCCGTCGACGAGAGACCTCCAGCAACTCCTGTCCTGTGCTTCTCCTTCGATTGTACTCCAGGTGGTTCCCAGTCTCTTGATGTCTGCTTGGAGGTCTCGACGCCAGGAGTTTCTCGGCCTACCTCTTTTCCTCTTTCCCTGGGGGTTCCATGACAATGCCTGCCTAGTGATACTGGAAGCTGGCTTTCTCAGACTGGCCTACCCAGCACCGGCCTCCACGTGGCGTGGGTGGGTAGTCCCCTCAGTCCCTGACTGAGTGGGCTAGCAGACGGGTGCCATCTTTGTCCAGGATTAGGACTTGATGTCAGCAGATATGTTGTTCAGTCTTTTTCACTGGTCCAGTTTTTAAGGAGCTGTGCTAACCCAGGTCTTACCATGTTGGATTGGTCCTTAAAAATACTCATGAGCTTTTGGTCCTTTGGATCCCAAGTGTTTGCCGTGCTTGGAGACCCGTGTCGGGGGAGAAGAGGATCCTGGTGGCTGAAACACTCCACTTTGGCCTTGACTTCTGCCTAAACGGGAGGCTAGTCGTACCGGCCTAGTCAATCGGCTCTTGTCACGTCGAGCCCTATCCCCCTGTTGACATGCGGGTTGTTATACGGAGCACCATGCTATAGCCTCTGATGCTGATTAGGGGCTCTACGCCAGTATTCCCCTGCATTCAACAGTGTGATAGAAGGCGGTGGCTCAAACGGTTCAATCGGGCTTACCCCCTTGAGTATATCTTTCGGGCAGTCTCCATTGTGCGTCGGCTGGAGACCCGCCGACAATTGCACTTTCCCTTGTTGGGCTCGGTGGCGGGCGGGGACCCCCGGGGGATGAATATCTATCATACTATAATATGGAAAATGTCAAAAAACCAAAACTGGCACCAAAGCGGCACATAGCCACTGACATTGACCTTGAAAATGATAGCGACTCCGATTGTGGGGAAGCGACGCCTCAGGTTTCGGCCGTCTGGCCTCGCTTTCTCATTATCCACAGCAAAGTTAAAGAGAAGCCTGTTTCCAAGCTGCACTCTTCCCTGGTAGGGGAGACCCTCAGGAGCCGTGTTGGCAGGCCTGAGGCCCAGCGCCTCAGGTCTGGTGACTTGTTGGTAGAGTGCCGTACTCGGGCACACTCCAATGGGCTACTGAGGCTCTCCTCCATCGGAGACACTCCAGTGGAGGTCACTCCCCACAAAACAATGAATTCCTCTAGAGAGTGATTAAAGATCAAGCATTGGCCGAACTGTCTGAAGATGAACTTGTACGGAACCTTAAGTCACAGGGGGTGACCTACGTCAGGCGCTTCATTTCCAAACGAGGTGGTAGGGAGATCCGTCTCCCTACCATCATCCTGACGTTTGGCACCCCCACAGCTCCTACTACCATCTGGGGAGGTTACTACTCCCTAAAAGTGAAAAAGTACGTCCCTCTCCCCCTCCGGTGCTTTAAGTGCCAAAAGTATGGCCATGGGCAGAAGACATGCCGCCAGGCAGAGGCTCCATGCGCCCGTTGCACTAAGCCCGGACACTCTGCTGAGTCCTGCACAGCCATCCCCCTGTGTGTGAATTGCCAGGGGGCGCATATGGCTTCGGACAAGAAGTGCCCTCGTTGGATCTCCGAGTGCAGGATTCAGCAGGTGCGTGTGGAGAAGGGGCTGTCCTGTGCGGACGCAAAAAAACTGGTTGACGGTCCTGGTGCAGCTGAGGCTGCGCCAAACTCAAATAACTTTGTGTATACTTTCAGTGCTGCGGTGGTAGGCAAGCGCCCCACCAAAGACTTCTCTTGTCAAACCCCAACTTCTTGGTTGGGGGCGGAGCCTCGGATCCTCTCGCCCCTGGAGAGTAACCCTCCTCCGGTGGTGACGAGGAGCCAGGGAACGCAGAGGGCGGACGCTACCGGTCCGGTGGCACCGCCTTCTGCTGCCCCTAAGCCTCAGCCCCCACCCAAACCTGCTAGTTTGTCAACGCCAAAGGTTTCTGGCTCTGGTCAGCCTTCTAAGGCCGCTAACTATAGCGGCAGGAACGCTGCCCAGGACCAGAAGTCTGGGACCGCCGTGCGCACGGGCCCAGAAGGGGAACACTGATGTCCCCCTTCAAAACAAATATGCTGCATTGGAGGAGCAGATGGAGAGAGTGGAAGTTGCCGATGCTGCGGCAGCTCCACCCCCTTCATCTCCTAAGAACCAGAGGAGGCCCGGGAGCCGGCCCCCCTCTGTTTCTCCGACTCCTTCCAAGGCAAAGGAAAAAGGGGGAAAAAACTCCGCACCCCCAGATAAGACATAATCATGGACTCTCTGCTTCAGTGGAATTGTCGTGGTTTTCAAGCTAACTTTGAGGAATTACGTCTTTTTGTCAAGTGCTATAACCCCTCAGTAATATCTCTTCAGGAGACTTACCTGAAGACTTCTGACCCTGTGTCCTTTAATGGTTTTAACGTTATACATAAAGGCTCTGATTCGGAGAGGCGCTCGGGTGGAGTGGCTCTTCTCATTAGTAGCCAAATTTTATGTAGCCCCGTTAGCATCGACACCTGTCTTCAGGCTGTCGCAGCTCGGGTTACCTTGAAGAAGACCATAACCATATGCAGTATTTACCTGCCACCATCCCTGAGGGTCTGTAGTAATGATTTTTTTTTAATTTAGTTGATCAACTGCCCCCTCCCTTTATTACCCCACCCGGGTCTGCCCTGGGGGACTTGGGTGGGGTTAGGTACTTTTTAGTTCCCAGGGTCACCCTGGTCAGCCCCACAGGGTGAGTTTTTCTCTCTATTCTGGGGCATGTGTTTCTGTCTACCCTTGGTCCATTCACCTGTATTTAAAACTCTCCCTACTGTCTGCACTGCCTGTAGCTCTTGATATTGGATGTGTGTTGCTAAATGGTCTTAGCTTTATTTAGGCCCCATGTGTTAGGTTTATTTAATGTATTTGACCGGCTGGCGACATACATTCAATGTTCTGTTTATTTTTTTTTTTTCACAAGCAGTGCAGGCACGTCCTGAGAAAGCCTTGTTGCTGTCGGGACGTTAAGCAATGTACAATCAATCAATCAAACCCTCCCTTTATTCTCATGGGGGATTTTAACGGTCACGCTCACCTTTGGGGTAGTGACCACTATGATGGCAGAGGTCAGATGTTAGAAGATGTTTTTTCTCAACTTAACCTGTGTGTCTTTAACGATGGTTCACCTACATACAACTCCACCAGGGAGGCCCCTTTGGGGGCTTAACTGCCTGTCCCAAGTCAGGATAAAGGAGGAGGGTTAGGCGTGGGGCTAGCGACTCCACCCTGTAAAAAGAAACTTGCTACGGAAACGACAACAAGGGAAAAAGCGACAACCGGCGCTGGGAGCGAAGCAGACCAGGAAACTGGACTTATGACGGATGGGGACCAAAGCCGCAAGGACGTCTCCACCCCGATAGCGGAACTCCTGACGCCAAAACGATGGATCAGAATTGGATGCTGGAACGTGCGAACGCTCTACCAGACTGGAAAGCTGGCGCAAGCACTAAGTGAACTGAACCGCCACAAACTAACCCTCATGGGAGTAACAGAAGCAAGATGGACTGGTGCTGGCAGACAGAGGTTGAGCTCCGGAGAAGTCATCATCTGGTCTGGAAGAACAGACAACGAACACCGAGAAGGAGTTGCTGTCATCATCAATAAGAGCAAGGCCAACACCGTTCTACAGTGGAAACCTGTGAACGAGCGCCTGCTGTACGTCAGGATGAATTCCAAATACGCAAAGCTGTCTATTGTTGTGGGCTACGCACCGATAGACGACGCGGAAGAAGAGGATAAGGATGCATTCTACGACGCCCTCCAAGCTGTTTTGGAAGACATCCCTCGACATGACGTGCTGATGCTGATCGGTGACTTCAACGCTAAGGTCGGCTGCGACAATGAAGACAGAAAGAGGACCATGGGACGACATGGAGCGGGTGTGATCAACGACAACGGGGAGAGGCTGGTCAATTTCTGCGAGGAGAATGACTTAGTCATAGGAGGGACCCTGTTTGCGCATAGGGAGATCCACAAACTCACATGGAAATCACCAGACGGCAAGACCCAGAACCAGATCGACCACATCATCATTAATGGTCGCTGGAGGCACTCTCTGCAGGATGTGCGAGTGATGCGACATGCTGACATTGGCAGCGACCATAGTCTTCTGGTGGGGAAGGTGACATTGAAGCTTAGGAAAGTAAAGATAGGAGACACCAGAAATCGGCGCTACGACGTGGCCAAGTTGAAAGACCCAAAAGTGAAAGAAGAGTTTAGGTTGGCCCTCAGGAATAGATTTAGTGTTTTGGAAGATGAGACAGCGCTGACTATTGAAGATTTCAACAGAGCCATGAAGGAAACAGGAGGGGAAGTTTTAGGATACAGAAAGAGCAGGAAGACAGAGTGGATCTCAGAAGACACGTGGGCTCGCATAGAAGAGAGAAGACAGATCAAGAAGAAACTTTTGGATACCAAATCACCAAGACTGAAGGAAAGAATATCAAGAGAATACAGAGAGAAAGATCAAGCGGTGAAGACATCAGCGAGAAGAGACAAGAGAATGTACACAGAAAGGCTGGCAGAAGAAGCGGAGGCAGCTGCAAAACAGAGAGACATGAAGACAGTGTACCAGAACACCAAGAAGCTGAAGGGCGATTACGGGCAACACCACGACCTTCCAGTGAGAGCTGAAGATGGAACTCATGTCACAGTAGAGGAAGAGAAGCTGAAGAGATGGAAGCAACACTTCGAGTCCATCCTGAACCGCTCAGACCCACCAACCCTCACTGACATTCCTGAAGCGGAGGAGGACCTGGACATTAACCTCGGCAACATTACTATTGCGGAAGTCAAGCAGGCCATTCAAAAGCTGAAGAACGGGAAGGCACCTGGCGATGACGGAGTGTGCCCCGAGATGCTGAAAGTAGAAGATACGGTAACGCCGCAGCTTCTTTGTCAGATTTTTCAAAAGATCTGGGACACTGAGGAAGCGCCGAGCGATTGGAAGACCGGCACCATCGTCAAACTTCCGAAGAAAGGAGACCTGGGGAACTGTAACAACTGGCGAGGCATCACCTTACTATCCCTCACCAGCAAGATCTTCAGCCGCATTCTCCTTGAACGCATTACGACAGCAGTGAATGGCATCCTTCGCCGGGAGCAGGCAGGTTTTAGGAAAGGCAAGTCCTGCATTGACCATATTTTCGTACTGAGACAGATCCTTGAGCAGTCTAACGAATGGAATGGATCCCTCTATGTGGTCTTTGTAGACTTTGAGAAGGCCTTCGACAGTCTGCATCGAGACTCCCTTTGGAAAATCCTGCGATACTATGGAATCCCCCAGAAACTTGTCAACGTCATCAGGTCCCTGTACAAGAATTTTGAGTGCAGAGTCGTCCACAACAACCAGCTCACCGAACCGTTTAAGGTGGAAACCGGAGTGAAACAAGGATGTATTCTTTCGCCAATCCTATTCTCAATGGCAATTGATTGGATCATGCGCCGCACCACAGAGGGAAGGAGGCAGGGAATTCAGTGGACGCTGACCTCAATGCTGGATGACCTCGACTACGCCGATGATATCGGGCTGCTGGCAAGCAGAAACCAGGACATGCAACAGAAGACACAACAGTTGACACAGTCAGCAAGCTCCATAGGTCTCGGGGTCAACATTAGGAAGACTCAAGTCATGAGGAAGAACACCATAGTGGGCGACCCAATCACCATCAATGACCAACCTCTGCAAGAGGTGGACGAGTTCACGTACCTGGGCAGCAAGGTTACCACAGATGGAGACTGCACAAGGGAGATCACCACAAGAATCAGCAAAGCCAACCAAGCCTTCGCAATGCTGAAACCCATCTGGAGGACCACAAGCCTGAGCATCCACACCAAGCTCCGTATTTTTAAGAGCAACGTGCTGAGTGTCCTTCTATATGGGTCAGAATGCTGGAAATCCACTACCGCTACGGAACGCAAGCTGGATGTCTTCCAGAACAAGTGCCTGCGACGGATCATGAAGGTCTTCTGGCCAAACATGATTACAAACGAGGAACTACGGAAGAGAGCAGGCGCAGACAGCATCGCTGAAACCATCGCCACACGGAGATGGAGATGGCTAGGCCACGTTTGCAGAATGTCACCTGACTCATTACCAAGGGTGGCACTGAGATGGACACCACAGGGGAAGAGAAACCGTGGGCGACCAAAGGAGACGTGGCGCCGAACCGTGGAGCGAGAGCTCAAGAACAGAGGCCTTACTCTGCAAACAGCACCCAAAATAGCAGCTGACAGACAAAAGTGGCGCTCCCTTGCCGTCGCCTCAAGCACCAGACGGCGCAGAGAGGACTGAATGAATGAATGATCACCTACATACTCTAACCCAGGTTCAGGATCTAGTTCTGTTCTAGACCTCACTGTATGTGATCCTTCTCTCATGCTGGACTTTGACTGGAAGGTTCACGATGACCTGTGTGGTAGTGACCACTTCCCAGTAGTCCTGTCATCGGTCAGCTGTGGGGAGGATCCGCTGGTGGGGCGCTGGAATCTTAAGAAAGCTAACTGGCCTCTGTTCGCCTCCCTCTGTCAGTCTCGTATTACAGAGGAGGTGGTCATGTCATCTGAAGAACCTATTTCTTCTTTAACTACTATTTTGTTGGACGTAGCGGGTGAAACCATCCCTAAAACTTCCGCATCAGTCCCTCGAAAGCCGAGAGTACCATGGTTCAACGAAGAGTGCCGCAAGGCCCAAATAGTGCGCAAATCTGCTCAGCGACATGCTTTTCGTAATCCGTTGCAAGTGAATAGTTTAACCTTTAAAAGACAGAGGGCGAAAGCCCGTTACATTTTTAAACGTGAACGCCGTGCTTCCTGGAATCGCTTCGTCTCATCTTTAACTTCTCGGTCTCATCTTTAACTTCTCGGACTCCGTCCCAGAAAGTATGGAAGGCTGTTCGGAGAATTAGGGGCAGGGGTGGCTCGGCTTCTGTTGGCCATCTTAGAGATGGTGCCAGCTTGGTTACAGATAAAAAAGCTGTGGCCAATTTGCTTGCCTCCACCATTGCCGGGGTTAGGTATTTTTTAGTTCCCAGGGTCACCCTAGTCAGCCCCGCAGGGTGGGTTTTTCTCTCTATTCTGGGGCATGTGTTTCTGCCTACCCTTTGTCCATTCACCTGTATTTGCCTTTTTACAACTCTCCCTACTGTATGCACTGCCTGTAGCTCTTGATATTGGATGTGTGTTGCTAAATGGTCTTAGCTTTATTTAGGCCCATGTGTTAGGTTTATTTAATGTATTTGACCGGCTGGCGACATACATTCAATGTTCTGTTTAGTTTTTTTTTTTTTTTTTTTTTTCACAAGCAGTGCAGGCACGTCCTGAGAAAGCCTTGTTGCTGTCGGGACGTTAAGCAATGTACAATCAATCAATCAATTTTTACAACTCTCCCTACTGTCTGCACTGCCTGTAGCTCTTGATATTGGATGTGTGTTGCTAAATGGTCTTAGCTTTATTTAGGCCCCATGTCTTAGGTTTATTTAACGTATTTGACCGGCTGGCGACATACATTCAATGTTCTGTTAAGTTGTTTTTTTCACAAGCAGTGCAGGCACGTCCTGAGAAAGCCTTGTTGCTGTCGGGACGTTAAGCAATGTACAATCAATCAATCAATCCACCATTGCCCATAATTCTTCAACGGAGCATTATTCACCTTTCTTCCAGAGAGAGAGAGAGAGAGACCCCACCCGCGTCTGCCCTGGGGGACTTGGGTGGGGTTAGGTTCTTTTTAGTTCCCAGGGTCACCCTGGTCAGCCCCACAGGGTGGGTTTCCTTTCTATTCTGGGGCATGTGTTTCTGTCTACCCTTGGTCCATTCACCTGTATTTGTCTTTTTAAAACTCTCCCAACTGTCTGCACTGCCTGTAGCTCTTGATATTGGATGTGTGTTGCTAAATGGTCTTAGCTTTATTTAGGCCCCATGTTGTAGGTTTATTTAATGTATTTGACCGGCTGGCGACATACATTCAATTTCTGTTCAGTTTTTTTTTTCACAAGCAGTGCAGGCACGTCCTGAGAAAGCCTTGTTGCTGTCGGGACGTTAAGCAATGCACAATCACAATTCTTCCAGAGAGAGAAGGAGAAGCGAGAGTCTCATATTTGTGATTTTAAGTCCGATAACTCAGAAGACTATAATGTCCCATTTACATTATCACCCCCACCCGGGTCTGCCCTGGGGGACTTGGGTGGGGTTAGGTATTTTTTAGTTCCCAGGGTCACCCTGGTCAGCCCCACAGGGTGGGTTTTTTCTCTCTATTCTGGGGCATGTGTTTCTGTCTACCCTTTGTCCATTCACCTGTATTTGCCTTTTTAAAACTCTCCCTACTGTCTGCACTGCCTGTAGCTCTTGATATTGGATGTGTGTTGCTAAATGGTCTTAGCTTTATTTATGCCCCATGTTGTAGGTTTATTTAATGTATTTGACCGGCTGGCGACATACATTCAATTTTCTGTTTAGTTTTTTTTCACAAGCAGTGCAGGCACGTCCTGAGAAAGCCTTGTTGCTGTCGGGACGTTAAGCAATGTACAATCAATCAATCAATTTACATTATCAGAATTGCAGCAAGCTTTGCAGAAATGTAATGACTCTGCTGCTGGCCTAGATACCGTCCACTATCAATTCCTAACGCATCTGCCTGAGAGGTCACTCCTTGTACTTCTCAAGGCCTTTAACCATATCTGGAGAACTGGTCATTTTCCGCCGTCTTGGCGCCAGGCTGTGGTTGTACCGATCCCCAAGCCGGGTGAGGATCCTTCCGACCTGGGCAACTACTGGCCGATCGCTTTGACATCATGTTTATGTAAAACTATGGAGCGCCTGGTCAATGCCCGCCTGGTGTGGCATCTTGAGTCACAGGGTCTCTTCACAGACCTCCAGTGCGGTTTCCGGTGCTTCCGTAGTACAACTGACCATTTAGTCCACTTTGAATCGTTTATTCGAGATGCTTTTGTCAACAAGCAGCATGTCTATGCAATTTTCTTCGATCTTGAGAAGGCATATGACACTACCTGGAAGTATGGCATAATGTCTGACTTGTTGGACATGGGTTTTAAAGGGCACCTGCCCGTTTTTATTCACAATTTTTTGACTAACCGGTCGTTCCATGTCTGTGTGGGCTCCACCCTCTCCGACTCCTTTGAACAGGAGATGGGTGTCCAGCAGGGCAGCATTCTATCTCCTGTTTTATTTAGTATTAAAATTAATAACATTGTAAAGGCCGTCAAGGATGATTCTGAATGCTCTTTGTTTGTTGACGATTTTGCTTTGTGCGCACGTGGTCGAGGACTTGCGTCCCTTGAGAGGCGCTTGCAGCTGTGCGTTGATCGCATCCAGGGGTGGGTGTCTCTCAATGGATTCAAGTTCTCGCCCTCCAAGACTGTCTGTGTGCATTTTACTAACCAGACGAAATTTTTTCCAGAACCTAGCCTGAGCATTGCTGGAGTGCCAATTAAGGTGGCCGAGGAAGCAAAGTTTCTGGGGGTCATTTTTGACAAAAGACTTACCTTCCGCAACCATATTAATTACCTTAGAACCTCTTGTCAGAAGGCTCTCGACATTCTTCGTGTCGTCGGTCGTACTGACTGGGGTGCGGACCGTACTGTCTTACTTCGTCTGTACCGGGCCCTTGTTCGGTCCAAACTGGATTACAGCTCTGTGGTGTATGGCTCAGCTTCCAAGTCTGTGCTACAGCGTCTGAACACAATTCACCATCAGGGTCTGCGGATATGTCTTGGGGCCTTCAGGACGTCTCCAGTTCCTAGTTTGTATGCCGAGGCAGGGGAGCCTTCTCTCAAGCTCCGCCGCATCCGCCTCATGCTCAGCTACGTTCTGAAACTGAAGGCCCATCCAGACAATCCTGCCTATGATTGTGTTTTTAAACCATCGTTTGCAGAGATTTACGATACCCATCCGGGAGCTGTCCGCCCACTTTCTTTCCGTGTCCGACCTCATCTGCAGGCGGCCGGATTGGACCTGGACAGAGTTTCGGAATCCCTGCAACACATCACTCCACCTTGGCTCTTACCAGTTCCTGACATCTTGCTGGACTTGACTGCCCACAAGAAAGACTCTACTCCACCAGCCATATACCAACAGAGCCTCAATGAAATGCTTTCAATTTTTCCTGGCTATTGTCGCATCTATACCGATGGGTCAAAGTCTGAGGATGGGAGACTGGCTGCGGCCGCAGTGTCCTCTCGCCATCCTAAACGCCCATTTAAGCACCGCCTCCCAGACCACTCATCTGTATTTAGTGCGGAACTGCAGGCGGTTCTGCTGGCACTCAGGCATGCTTATCAATCTAGAGAAAGGAACTTCCTGATTCTGTCTAACTCTCTTTCTGCCCTGCAGGCCCTTCAGGGCACGGGAAATGACCATCCACTGCTGGTGCAGATCAGAGAGCTCCACGCGGACTTGATGAAGAAATATTATGATATCATTTTTATTTGGGTGCCAGGGCATGTGGGCATCAAAGGCAACAGGATCGCAGATTCTGCTGCCAACGATGCCCGCAATGACCCTGTCCCTGACACACGGACTGTTTATAGTGATTTTAGACATGTGGCTAGTGCGTACATAGCCCATGAGTGGCAGTCCGAGTGGGACAAAGAGGAAGCTAACAAGCTGCATGAAGCTCTTCTTAAGTTGTCCGACGGTCTACCTTATCGCTGCGGCAGCCGCCGTGAGGAGACTGTCCTGACTCGGCTCCACATCGACCACACGTATGTTACGCACTCTTATTTACTTAAACAGGAGGAGCGTTCCATGGTGTTATGCCTGCGACGAGCAGTACTCTGTTCAACACTTTTTGTTGTCTTGTGCTGATCTAATCGACACAAGGTATAAACATTTCATGGCAGACTCCTTGAAGGTTTTGTTCCGGGATGTGCCCCCAGACAAGATCTTCAGTTTTCTGAGAGAGTGCCATATTTTTAATAAGATTTGAGCGTTTATAGATTATGATGTTTCTATTATTTTGACCTTTTGAGAGTCTTTCGACGTTTTCCTTTAAAGACCTGTGCGACATTTTAGCCTGACATATTTTTAAGGTATATTTACATCATGTCTTAAGACCTTTCTTTTAGTCTGGCTGACCAGATTTTTACCCTTCCCGCCGTGAGATGGCCTTAGTTGCCTGCTCGGCGTTAAACCCAAATAACTAATTTCTCAGACTGTGACCGATCCATCCCCATCTTCTTCGCCCAATTTCATTCTCTGCTGTTATCTGCTCTGTTCTCTCCCAGAGTCTGACGTTGCTGATCTCTGGCCAGTGGATTTTCAAAATTCTTCTAAGGCAACTGTTCATGAAGGTCTGTACTCTGTTGACTGTGGTTTTTGTCAATCTCCAAGTCTCTGCTCCATATAGGAGAACTGCTTTTACATTGGAGTTGAAAATCCGGACTTTGGTGTGTTGTGACAGCTCTCTGAAACTCCACACTTTTTTCGACTGGAGAAAGGCTGCTCTGGCTTTACCGATTCGTGCTCTGACGTCTGCATCAGTGCCGCCTTTTTTGTCTATGATGCTCCCGAGATAGGTGAAGGACTCCACCTCCTCCAACGGGGTGCCAGCAAGCAAGACTGGTTCTTCCCTGGTTGCGTTCAGCCTCATTGTCTTTGTTTTCTGTTTGTGAATGGTGAGGCCCACTTGGGACGAGATGTCAGCAAGCCTCGTGGTCTTGTCCTGCATTTGTTGATGAGTGTGGGACAGTAATGCCAAGTCGTCTGCAAAATAGAGGTCGTCAAGCTGTGTCCACAGTGTCCACTGTATTCCACTTCGTCTGTGCTCTGTGCCCATACAGAAGGTGTAGCATTCATGCTGTCACCAGTGGCACAGAGAGCGCTGATGGGCTGGGAACCTCTTGGGCCAACCCCCACCCGGGTCTGCCCTGGGGGACTTGGGTGGGGTTAGGTATTTTTTAGTTCCCAGGGTCACCCTGGTCAGCCCCACAGGGTGGGTTTTTCTCTCTATTCTGGGGCATGTGTTTCTGTCTACCCGAGGTCCATTCATATGTATTTGCCTTTTTAAAACTCTCCCTACTGTCTGCACTGCCTGTAGCTCTTGATATTGGATGTGTGTTGCTAAATGGTCTTAGCTTTATTTATGCCCCATGTTGTAGGTTTATTTAATGTATTTGACCGGCTGGCGACATACATTCAATTTTCTGTTTAGTTTTTTTTTCACAAGCAGTGCAGGCACGTCCTGAGAAAGCCTTGTTGCTGTCGGGACGTTAAGCAATGTACAATCAATCAATCAATCTTGGGCCAAGAATTATCACAGCAGCCTTTAGAACCAAGAAAAAGCTCAAGCTGAACGTCATCCAGTGTTATGCGCCCACTAATGACAGTGACGAGGAAGAGAAACAAGAGTTCTACGACCGACTCCAGAGTGCCTTAGGCAAATGTGCGGAGCGAGACATCACCATCGTCATGGGCGATTTTAATGCCAAAATAGGGGAGGACAACACCGGATACAAATAGGTGATGGGGAGACAGGGACTAGGCTCGGAGATGAGTGAGAACGGGGAGAGGTTTGTAGACTTTTGTGCTCTAAACCGACTTGTCATTGGAGGCAGCATCTTCCCACACAGAAGAATACACAAAGCAACTTGGGTCTCACCTGACCATACAACAGAGAACCAAATAGACCATATCTGCATTAGCAAGAAATTTAGAAGATCCCTTCAAGATGTTCGAGTGAGGAGGGGAGCAGATGTCGCCTCCGACCACCATCTGCTTACCTTAACTCATTCTACCCCAAGACCGAAATCCCCAAATTTTGCCGTTGTCCTCTGAAGACTGCACTCTAGTGCAGGACACAGATCGACCATGATAGTTCAAGGGTGATGCCAGAATAGCTGGGCGCCCATAGGCGCCAAGCTATTCTGGCATCACCCTTGAACTATCATGGTCGATCCTTATCTTGCTGTGGTGTGTCTGGGGTAGAATGAGTTAAGAATGAAGCTCAAGCTAAAGAAAAGCCGCACAGAGACAACAAGAAGACAGTGCTATAATGTAGGCCTCCTGAGAGAAACTGGAGTTAGAGAAGAGTTCAAACTGGTGCTGTCCAACCGGTTTCAAGCGCTACAGGAGCTAGTAAATGAAGAGGAGGCGGTCACCACAGAGCAGCAGTGGAAGGCAGTTAGAGAGGCGCTGAACTCGACCTGCAAAGACACTGTAGGGTTCAGGAAACACCATCACAAGGACTGGCTGTCGGCACAGACCTTGAAGAAGATAGAAGTGAGGAAGCAGAAGAAAGCAGCTGTCAACAACAGTCGCACGAGAGCAGCCAAAGTAAGGGCAAGGGGGAATACTCGGAAGCCAACCCCCCCACCCGGGTCTGCCCTGGGGGACTTGGGTGGGGTTAGGTATTTTTTAGTTCCCAGGGTCACCCTGGTCAGCCCCACAGGGTGGGTTTTTCTCTCTATTCTGGGGCATGTGTTTCTGTCTACCCTTTGTCCATTCACCTGTATTTGCCTTTTTAAAACTCTCCCTACTGTCTGCACTGCCTGTAGCTCTTGATATTGGATGTGTGTTGCTAAATGGTCTTAGCTTTATTTAGGCCCCATGTGTTAGGTTTATTTAATGTATTTGACCGGCTGGCGACATACATTCAATGTTCTGTTTATTTATTTATTTTTTTCACAAGCAGTGCAGGCACGTCCTGAGAAAGCCTTGTTGCTGTCTGGACGTTAAGCAATGTACAATCAATCAATCAATCGGAAGCCAACCGCGAGGTGAAGAGTAGTATCAGGGCAGACAAGAGGGCCTAAACAGACAGCCTGGCAGCAGAGGCAGAAAAGGCAGCAGGCAGCGGCAACATGAAACAGCTCTACGACATTACCAGAAGATTGTCAGGCAAGTATGGCCATACAGAAAGACCAGTAAAAGACGAAGAAGGCAAGCCTATTGCAGACAGAGCAGACCAACTCAACAGATGGGCCGAGTATTTTGAAGAGTTACTGAACAGACCTAGCCCACCCGACCCCCCAGACATCCAGCCGGCAAAGACCGACCTACCCATCAGCTGTGACAGACCCAGCCAGGAAGAGATCAGAAGAGCAGTGGCATTCTTGAAGAACGGCAAAGCAGCAGGCCCAGATGGCATCCCAGCGGAGTCTCTGAAAGCAGACCTAGAGACAACAGTGGAGATGCTGTACCCACTGTTTGGAAAGATCTGGGAAGAGGAGGTGATGCCGGCTGACCGGAAGGAGGGGTACCTAATCAAGCTTCCCAAGAAAGGCGACCTCAGCAAGTGTTCCAACTACAGAGGAATCACCTTGCTGTCAGTACCAGGAAAGGTCTTCAACAGGATCATCCTGGAGAGAATGAAGAGCTCCGTTGACCCCCAGCTGAGAGACCAGCAAGCAGGATTCAGGAAGAACCGATCATGTACAGACCAGATCGCCACTCTGCGCATCATCGTGGAACAGTCTCTGGAGTGGAGCTCCCCGCTGTATGTCAACTTTGTGGATTATGAGAAAGCATTTGACAGTGTGGACCGAGAGACTCTGTGGAAACTCCTACGACACTACGGTGTACCCACAAAGCTCGTCCGCCTGATCAAGAGTAGCTACGATGGCATGACGTGTCGCGTGATCCACAAAGGGCAGTTCACCAGGGAGCTCCAGGTCAGAACCGGTGTCAGGCAGGGGTGTCTGCTGTCTCTGTTCCTAGTCTGTATGCAGTGGCATCCGCCGCATCCGCCTCATGCTCAGCTACGTTCTGAAGCTGAAGGCCCATCCAGACAATCCTGCCTATGATTGTGTTTTCACCCGTCATTTGCAGAGATTTACTATGCCCATCCGGGAGCTGTCCGTCCACTTTCCTTCCGTGTCCGACCTCATCTGCAGGCGGCCGGAGTGGACCTGGACAAAGTTTCGGAATCTCTGCAACACGTCACTCCACCCTGGCTACTACCAGTTCCTGACATCTTGCTGGACTTGACCGCCCACAAGGATTGTACTCCACCAGCCATATACCAACAGAGCCTCAATGAACTCCTTTCAATTTTTCCTGGCTATTGTCTTTATATTGATGGGTCCAAGTCTGAGGATGGGAGGGTGGCTGCGGCTGCAGTGTCCTCTCGCCATCCTAAACGCCCATTTAAGCTCCGTCTCCCTGACCATTCCTCTGTATTTAGTGCAGAACTGCAGGCAATTCTGCTGGCACTCAAGCATGCCTATCAGTCTCCGGAAAGGAACTTCCTGATTCTGTCTGACTCTTTCTGCCCTGCAGGCCCTTCAGGGCGCGGGAACAGACCATCCACTGCTGGTGCAGATTAGAGAGCTCTATGCAGACTTGATGAAGGAATATTATGACATTATTTTTATTTGGGTCCCAGGCCATGTGGGCATCGAAGGCAACAGAATGGCAGATTCTGCTGCCAACAGTGCCCGCAGTGACCCTGTCCCTGACGCACAGACTGTCTATAGTGATTTTAAACCTGTGATTAGTGCGTACATAGCCCGCGAGTGGCAGTCCGAGTGGGACAAAGAGGAATGGAACAAGCTTCATAAAGCTCTTCTTCCTAAGTTGTCTGACAGTTTACCTTTCCGCTGCGGCAGCCGCCGTGAGGAGACTGTCCTTGCTCGGCTCCACATCGGGCACACGTATGTTACGCACTCTTACTTACTTAAACAAGATGAGCGTCCATGGTGTTTTGCCTGTGATGAGCAGTTTTCTGTTCGACACTTTTTGCTGTATTGTGCTGACCTAATCGACACCAGATATAAACACTTCACAGCAGACTCCTTGAAGGTTTTGTTCCAGGATGTTCCCCCGGACAAAATCTTCAATTTTTTGAGAGAATGCAATATTTTTAACAAGATCTGAGCATTCATGGACTATGTGAATTTTTTTATTTGCCCTTTTTGAGAGTCTGTAGACGTTTCTTTTAAAGACATGTGCGACATTTTAGCCTAAGATTTTTAATCTACATTTACATCTTGTCTTAAGACCTTGCTTTTAGTCTGGCTGACCAGATTTTTACCCATCCCGCCGTGAGATGGCCTTAGTCGCCTGCTCGGCGTTAAACCCAAATAACTAACTAAATCTTCCCACTTAACAGCCTTTTCTGGCCAGACTGCGTCCATCTGGCTTCACTGATACCTAGCAGGGAAAGGTTGTACTTTTGCATTTCCGCTGCTATCTGGGCGGCCTTGCCGCTCTGGTACATGGTCTTGACATTCCATGTGCCCACGATTGTGTCCCTGGATAGAGGCAGCTTCCGAAGACTTCCGGCTTTCACCACAGGACGTCATAAATCTTCTGGTAGAAGAACCTTCCTCCTCCAGGAAAGGATTGCTGTTTGTCTTTTCGTCGGCGTTTTTGTAGCTATTTCCTTATTTCCCCACGCCCAACCCCGTTGCTAGGAGCACCAGGGGTTTTCTGTCGGGGTCACCTTCCCTTAGACCATGTTGGTTCACGGCACCTTATTTCATTCGGTGCACCCCTCTCGCGAGGGACCCCTTATCCACCACCCAGGGGACGCGCCTCAACGCCATATGGTCCCAGCGCGAGGACAGACTGTTTATAGTGATTTTAAACCTGTGATTAGTGCGTACATAGCCCGCGAGTGGCAGTCTGAGTGGGACAAAGAGGAAGGGAACAAGCTGCATGAAGCTCTTCCTACGATGTCCGACAGTCTACCTTTCCGCTGCGGCAGCCGCCGTGAGGAGACTGTCCTTACTCGGCTCCACATCGGGCACACTTTATGTTACGCACCCTTATTAAACAGGATGAGCGTCCATGGTGTTTGCCTGTGATGAGCAGTTTTCTGTTTGACACTTTTTGCTTTATTGTGCTGATCTAATTGACACGAGATATAAACACTTCACAGCAGACTCCTTGAAGGTTTTGTTCCGGGATGTTCCCCCGGACAAAATCTTCAATTTCTTGAGAGAATGCAATATTTTTAACAAGCCAGATCTGAGCATTCATAGACGAAGTGAATTTCTTAATTTGCCCTTTTTGAGAGTCTGTAGACGTTTCTTTTAAAGACACGTGCGACATTTTAGCCTGACATTTTTAAGCTATATTTACATCTTGTCTTAAGACCTTGCTTTTAGTCTAGCTGACCAGATTTTTACCCATCCCGCCGTGAGATGGCCTTAGTCGCCTGCTCGGCGTTAAAGTTAAATAACTAACTGTCGGCCATCTTAGAGATGGTGCGTTTGCTCACGGATAAAAAGGCTGTGGCCAATTTGCTTGCCTCCACCATTGCCCATAATTCTTCAACAGAGCATTATTCACCTTTCTTCCTTTGCCCATCCAGACAATCCTGCTTATGATTGTGTTTTTAACCCGTCGTTTGCAGAGATTTACGATGCCCATTCGGGAGCTGTCCGGCTACTTTCCTTCCGTTTCCACCCCACCCGGGTCTGCCCTGGGGGACTTGGGTGGGGTTAGGTACTTTTTAGTTCCCAGGGTCACCCTGGTCAGCCCCACAGGGTGGGTTTCCTTTCTATTCTGGGGCATGTGTTTCTGTCTACCCTTGGTCCATTCACCTGTATTTGTCTTTTTAAAACTCTCCCTACTGTCTGCACTGCCTGTAGCTCTTGATATTGGATGTGTGTTGTTAAATGGTCATAGCTTTATTTAGGCCCCGTGTGTTAGGTTTATTTAATGTATTTGACCGGCTGGCGACATACATTCAATGTTCTGTTTATTTTTTTTTTTCACAAGCAGTGCAGGCACGTCCTGAGAAAGCCTTGTTGCTGTCGGGACGCTAAGCAATGTACAATCAATCAATCAATCGAATCACAGGGCGCTTCCGTAGTACAGCTGACCGTCCAGTCCGCTTCGAGTCGTTTATCCGAGATGCTTTTGTCAACAAGCAGCATGTCTATGCAATTTTCTTCGATCTTGAGAAGGCATATGACACTACCTGGAAGTATTGTATAATGTCTGATTTGTCGGACATGGGTTTTAAAGGGCACCTGCCCGTTTTTATTCACAATTTTTTGTCTAACCGGTCGTTCCGTATCCGTGTGGGCTCCACCCTCTCCAACTCCTTTGATCAGGAGATGGGTGTCCCGCAGGGCAGCATTTTGTCTCCTGTTTTATTTAGCATTAAAATTAGTAACATTGTAAAGGCCGTCAAGGATGATTCTGAGTGCTCTTTGTTTGTGGACGACTTTGCTTTGTGTGCACGAGGTCGAGGGCTTGCGTCCCCACCCGGGTCGGCCCTGGGGGACTTGGGTGGGGTTAGGTACTTTTTAGTTCCCAGGGTCACCCTGGTCAGCCCCACAGGGTGGGTTTCCTTTCTATTCTGGGGCATGTGTTTCTGTCTACCCTTGGTCCATTCACCTGTATTTGTCTTTTTAAAACCCTCCCAACTGTCTGCACTGCCTGTAGCTCTTGATATTGGATGTGTGTTGCTAAATGGTCTTAGCTTTATATTTTAGGCCCCATGTTGTAGGTTTATTTAGACCGGCTGGCGACATACATTCAATTTTTCTGTTTAGTTTTTTTTTTTTCACAAGCAGTGCAGGCACGTCCTGAGAAAGCCTTGTTGCTGTCGGGACGTTAAGCAATGTACAATCAATCAATCATTCGAGGGCTTGCGCCCCTTGAGAGGCGCTTGCAGCTGTGCGTTGATCGCATCCAAGGGTGGGCGTCTCTCAACGGATTCAGGTTCTCGCCCTCCAAGACAGTCTGTGTGCATTTTACTAACCAGACAACAAAAAAAATTCCAGAACCTAGCCTGAGCATTGCTGGAGTGCCAATTAAGGTGGCCGATGAGGCAAAGTTTCTGGGGGTCATCTTTGACAAAAGACTGACCTTCTGCAAACATTAATTACCTTATAACCTCTGGTCAGAAGGCCCTCGACATTCTTCGTGTCATTGGTTGTACTGACTAGGGTGCAGACCGCATCGTTTTACTTCGACTGTACCGGGCCCTTGTTCGATCCAAACTGGATTACGGCTCTGTGGTATATGGCTCGGCTTTCGAGTCTGTTCTACAGCGTCTGAACACAATCCACAATCAACCCCCACCCGGGTCTGCCCTGGGGGACTTTGGTGGGGTTAACTACCTTTTAGTTTCCAGGGTCACCCTGGTCAGTCCCACAGGGTGGGTTTTTCCCTCTATTCTGGGGCACGTGTTTCTGTCTACCCTTGATCCATTCACCTGTATTTTTCTTTTTAAAACTCTCCCAACTGTCTGCACTGCCTGTAGCTCTTGATAATGGATGTGTGTTGCTAAATGGTCTTAGCTTTATTTAGGCCCCATGGCGTAGGTTTATTTAACGTATTGGACCGGCTGGCGACATACATTCAATATTCTGTTTATTTTTTTACTCTCAAGCAGAGCAGGCACGTCCTGAGAAAGCCTTGTTGCTGTCGGGATGTTATGCAATGTACAATCCACCATCAGTAAAGGTCTGCGCATATGTCTGGGGGCCTTCAGGACATCTCCAGTTCCTAGTCTGTATGCCGAGGCAGGGGAGCCTTCTCTCAAGCTCCGCCGCATCCGCAGCTACGTTCTGAAGCTGAAGGCCCATCCAGACAATCCTGCTTATGATTGTGTTTTTAACCCGTCGTTTGCAGAGATTTACGATGCCCATTCGGGAGCTGTCCGGCTACTTTCCTTCCGTTTCCGACCTCATCTGCAGGCGGCCGGAGTGGACCTGGACAAAGTTTCGGAATCTCTGCAACACATCACTCCACCTTGGCTATTACCAGTTCCTGACATTTTGCTGCACTTGACCGCCCACAAGAAGGATTGTACTCCACAAGCCATATATGGAGTGGCTGGCGACATGCATTCAATATTCTGTTGTTTTTTTTCCTTTTCACAAGCAGTGCAGGCATGTCCTTAGAAAGTCTTGTTGCTGTCGGGACGTTAAGAAATGTAAATCAATCAATCCGCCTCCTGGACCATTCCTCTGTATTTAGTGCAGAACTGCAGGCATTTCTGCTGGCACTCGAGCATATCCAACAGTCTCGGGAAAGGAACTTCCTGATTCAGTCCGACTCTTTCTGCCCTGCAGGCCTTTCAGGGCGCAGGAACAGACCACCCCCTGCTGGTGCAGATTAGAGAGCTTTACGCAGACTTGATGAAGAAATATTATGTCATCTTTTTTATTTGGGTCCCAAGGCATGTGAGCATCGAAGGTAACAGGATCGCAGATTCTGCTGCCAAGTGCCCACAATGACCCTGTCCCCGACACAAACTGTTCATAGTGATTTTAAACCTGTGATTAGTGCGTACATAGCCCGCGAGTGGCAGTCCGAGTGGGACTAAGAGGAAGGGAACAAGCTGCATGAGGCTCTTTCTACCGTGTCCAACAGTCTACCTCATCGCTGCGGCAGCCGCCGCGAGGAGACTGTCCTTACTCGGCTCCACATCGGGCACACGCATGTTATGCACTCTTACTAAAACAGGATGAGTATCCATGGTGTTTTGCCTGCGACGAGCAGTTTTCCGTTTGACTCTTTTTGCTGTATTGTGCCGATCTCGTTGACACCAGATATAAACACTTCACAGCAAACTCCTTGAAGGTTTTGTTCCGGGATGTTCCCCCGGACAAAATCTTCAATTTCTTGAGAGAAGGCAATATTTTTAACAAGCCAATCTGAGCCAGCATTCATTACTATGTGAATTTCACTATTTTGCCCTTTTTGAGAGTCTGTAGACGTTTCTTTTAAAGACTTGTGCGATATTTTAGCCTGCCATATTTTTAAGGTATATTTACATCTTGTCTTAAGACCTTGCTTTTAGTCTGGCTGACCAGATTTTTGCCCATCCCGCCGTGAGATGGCCTTAGTCGCCTGCTCGGCGTTAAACACCAATAATCAATCAATCATAAACATAAGCCTGCTGTTTGTCCCGGCCCTGGGGTAGGATTAGGTCAAACTGTGGCCTGTAAGTACTAGGCGTGAAAATCAGCAAGAAAATTGTCAAGTTACAGAGTCGTCACAATGAACACAGCGTCGTGGGACTAGTCATTTCACTGCTCCTGCCATTATTCTTCGGAAAAGCTATGCTACGCCAGACCACAGAGCTTACGAATGGCGGGAATCACCGTGTCCGTCTTTAGTTCCTGCGTGCGGATCAGAGGGTGGGTTCTCGCGTGTGTACCAGCTGAATAAACAGACCATTGCACCATATACTGTACGATGTCAAACACATCTTAAATCTTGCGGGTGGACACCGACTGCAAGTGCTACCATTATTGTATCATGTTAAACAGATTATGAAAGAACATTAACCTTCACCGATGGTGTGGGGTGACTACGGCACTCATTCTGTTTGCTTTTTACTCTTTTTATATATTATGAAAGAACATTAACCTTCACCGATGGTGTGGGTGACCATGGCACTCATTCTGTTTGCTTTTTACTCTTTTATTATCACTTTCATATTTATCTAAATCCAATGTATGCGTGCGCGATTGCACCGCATTGCTCAACAGGTGTGCTGCCTTACATCCAACTGAATTTGTGTGCACGTCTTTAATTTTTTTCAATACATTAAAAAAAAAATTCATTACATTTTCTGGCATCAATATTTAAAATGTTATGTGCCCGTCTTTATTCATATAAAATAAAGTTTCAGTTTAAAGTTGTGTATAGTTTTCGAGAAAACATTACCCTTTAGCGTCCTCTACTGAGTCTCAGTCCTGTACCGCTGCGGAGGTGGGTAAACTAAACGGAAACAACACCTAGAACTCTAGTCTGAAGAACACATTCAGTATACTTCCGCCTGTACCTTGTGGTTTACAGCGATTTTGCGCTCACATTTTTTTGGCATTTTTTTTGTTCCTGGCGTTTCAGCCGGTTTTTAAGCCCCTTCCATTTATATTTGGGACTATAGGTGGGGTCGCAGTGGGGTGAATTCAATAGCATGTCCACGATGTCGAAGGTGGGCAGGCTAAACCTCTAACAATTGAAGTAACAAGATAAAAATTACCCGTCTAGTTACACTAACCTCGCTGCTGAAAGTACATTTGGCGCGAAGCTCCGTATGTATGCATGTGTGCGCATGTATGTAAACAAGAGAATCTCCGATATTTCTGTACACACAAGCTTGAAACTTGGCGAAATACTTTCTTAAAGTGGCTAAGAGAGCATCCGAGCATATTGTAATTGAGTATCTCATTAAAGACATAAACTTTCTATAAACAGTTGTTCATGTCTTTAGTCGGCAGACCCAGATTAGAGTCCATAATTTTTCATATTTATTTGAACTTTTGCATATACCTAGTTTGGATTTTGTATCCTTTCAATTTCGTTTGTAAAAATTATTTTTTCAGAAAATAATTAAAACGGTAAAGAAAAAAATTCACTTCTCTAGAGTCAGTGCCGGCGACATAAAAGAGGCAACTCCGTCATGCAGACACTATACTCTAAATACGACGCGATTCTCTCACATTCATGCATCTCCAAGAGGCATAGATCCTCATGTGCTTGGAGGGGCATATGAACATCTATGCCTCTTGGGGACGTTTGCAGCGCAAGCATGCACATTGACGCGCTTTCAGAAGAGCATGCAGGTGTACTTATAGCATGTAGCCAAGTCAACCCGATTTCACACAAATTATAGTAAGACTGAAATTGTACTGTGAAATTCTATTGATTGATTGTACATTGCTTAACGTCCCGACAGCAACAAGGCTTTCTCAGGACGTGCCTGCACTGCTTGTGAAAAAAAACTAAACAGAAAATTGAATGGTTTTGTCACCATTTTGGTCAAGTCTTGATAATGAAGCAAAAGCAAATCTCATATCACGTTAAATATAAAATTACGTGACAAAAAAAGTCATGACAAATGATGGTTTGATAAACCAACGACGCATATACACTGCGCGCGCCCCTTCTAAGAGTTCACCGACGCATTGGCACACCTGCGAGGCTTTTTCAGGAGATATTTCAACATCGGGATCAAGTCAAAGACTAAAGGTAGAGACCCTCGACAGCAAAGGCAGCTAGCTCCAATAGAAGGGACTTTATGGGTTATGGTTCATCCCATTTTTGTGGGAGTTTCACCTTGCACATCCGAGGCATCAAAATGGCGGACGGCGACTCGGACAGTGGGCCTATTTTCTGGGATATCAAGGATTTTGATCAAAGCGATCCGTCGGCGTCATGAGGTCATTTCACTCACCTGTAATGTGTTAATCAACGGCCTAAATTCGGAGGTAAAATCATGTCTTAACCCATATGCCGAGGCTTTCAAATTTGTACACTGCCATATGGAAGCTACATTATAGTACCGACCTAAAGATATAGACCATGGGGTTTAGTTAAAGGGTGGTGCCAGAATAGCTTGGCGCCTAGCTATTCTGGCACTACCATTAACTATTTTAGTCCAATTTCACACTGTATTCCAAATGACAAGGGGTTAAGCCAGTTTAACACAAGTGGAATTTATCAACATGCACACAAATCAGCCCATTCCATCAAGGATTTTTTTCCGTACAGCCGAGGCTTCCAGTAGCAATGGAGCTTAAAGGACATAAGTTAATGTCTAAATATGGCCCTTTTCGACCCATTTCCTGATAATATTATAATAATAATAAGCGCATTAAATAGGCGCTTTATCCCAATTGAAAATCAGCTCAAAGCGCCGCCGCGATCTTAACCCAACAAGCACGCTCACCACGCGCATTCACTCACACACTGTACATAAACACAGAACATTCACGTGGTGCTAAGGGCAAGCTCAAGCGAGCTACTGTAGTTTTTGGAAATTCAAAATCGTTTGTATTTGAAATTTGATTAAGTGGGCTGAAACTGATACCAAAGTGGAGGGGGAGGAAGAGCCGGAGTACCCGGAGAAAGAATCCCCGACGGTCCGCCCGAATTAACGGCGACACTTACTAGAGAAAAATCCGACGCCGGAACCCGTAATCGAACCTCGCACCTTTAGCATTGGTGGCAGGCGCCTTAACCACTGCGCCACGGACCTCGACTCCCTGGGCCAAGT
Source organism: Semisulcospira habei (assembly GCA_036245525.1). Classification (NCBI taxonomy): domain Eukaryota; kingdom Metazoa; phylum Mollusca; class Gastropoda; family Semisulcospiridae; genus Semisulcospira; species Semisulcospira habei. The sequence goes on along the minus strand of BTPG01000008.1, from coordinate 64,387,623 downwards.
TTGGAGACTGGCTTCAATAGTTTCCAAGAAAATGCCAATGTTAAAGTTAACCATGGAAAACGGTGCACAGGCGAATGACCATTGGCTCAAAATACTTTTGCTTCGCACACGAGCCTAAAAATGTAGATTTGCCTAGACATCAGATATCAAAATTGTTAACCATCTTGTGCTTGAAGCCACCTATACTTTGAACAGCATGTATCCGTGGCTGCATGCACAGCACCCATGCTTGCACACACAAACAAAACGAGTTTTTCACAGGTTTTATTTCAAGGCATGGACCAAATTCAGCCGAACCAAGATACTGAACATTTTAGCCACTTTATGAGGCAGGGGCTTCGCGGGCCAGCTGTTCCTTCTTGAGGGGACCCATGAAGTTGCGCTTCTCCTCGTGAGTCTGGAAGCGACCATGACCCCACTTGCTGGAAGTGTCAATGAACTTCAGGGTGATCTTCTCCATGTGGCGACGACGGAAAGTGCCCAGCAAAGACTGGAATGACAAAAAAAAAAAAAGAGACCAAAAACCACTTATTCAGCAGCCAATAAACATTCGACTTGCAGCATTTTTATACCAGCACAATCACTTATTACTGGCATTTCAGCCGAGGAGGAATCGGCTGATTATCGCCGAACAGCGTAGGATTGTGATCCTCGATAGATGGGTCTTACCACCAGGTATCTCTGTAGCAAGTTTGGGTTTGAAGTTATGAATAGTATTTGAGAAAAACATTAGTCAAAATTCTGTACCCATTTCCTGTGACCCTTCCAAGGGGTCATCCAAATTAGTATGCATAGATAGGTTTTACCATCAGGTATCTCTGTAGCAAGTTTGGGTTTGAAGTTGTGAGTAGTATTTGAGAGAAAAAAACATCTTTTGTCAAAATATGGCTATTTTGGACCCATTTCATGAGCTCTTGTGACCCTTGACCTTGAGGGATCAACCAAATTACTATGCATAGAAAGGGCTTACCGTCAGGTATCTCTGTACCAAGTTTGGGTTTAAAGTTGTGAATAGTATTTGAGAAAAAACATCTTTTGTCAAAATATGGCTATTTTAGACCTACTCAGTACTGCCAAAATATGGCTATTTTAGACCCATTGCCTGAGCTCTTGTGACCCTTGACCTTTCCGAGGGATCAACCAAATTAGTATGCATAGAAAGGTCTTACCATCAGGTATCTTTGTACCAAGCTTGGGCTTGAAGTTGTAAATAGTATTTGAGAAAAATTAATTATGTCAAAATATAACTATTTTTGGTATTTTTTCTGATCCCCTGTGACCTCGACTTTGTGAGAGATCACTGAAATTGGTATGTTTAGAAAGGTCTTGCCACAAAGTATCCTAGGGCCAAGTTTGAAGACTGCAGCTTGAATAGTCTCCGAGAAAATGTATTTTTCCGAAAAATACTTGCCGATGGTATTACTATAAGGAAGATAAGATACACTTACCTTAACGATTTCAGCCTAAATTTCGTCGTGTACAATACACAACCAGGGAGGCAACTCCAGGGAGCCGTCCTTACCCAGGGCCCCCGAGTAGCCTCCCTTCCCTCATCCGGGTAGTCAAGCCATTCGAATGCTAAAGCGCTCCGGCGGCAAGTGGGGCAGGAGGGAGGGCCATTCGAGTAATGCCATCTAAGTATTTTTTGAAAAAATATATTTTAGAGAAAAATACATTCGTTTCCTCAAAATACGTTACTGATGGCATTGCTGTATGGAAGAATAGCGAAAAGGAGGGTGCCGCCCCTAGGTCCCGTCATCGCTCGTGCTTAAAGGACACGAATAGGAGCAACCTCCCAACGATTTCGGCTAAGCGTACCTTACGGCGCCAGGAGGGAGTGTTGTGCTGCAGCGATGTCCTATACCAAAGCCAGATTTTCCACTGGCTCACGAGGTCCCGGAGGTAGAAGCGGGTAAGGTGGAATTGGCCCGCAAACCAACGTCTGACACAATAGCACAGGCCAGGACCACAGGTCAAGGACCCTGAGAGTGCATGTCATGCGCCGAGTGCGGTAGAAGCAGGTAAGGTGTAAATGGCCACCCATCATCCGCCCCAAAAGCACAGGCCAGGGACCCTGAGAGTGCATGTTGCATGCTGATTTCGGCTGCTGTCCAGCAGCCCTGTGCTAAGCACAGGCCGGGTCCAAGGAGGCCCTGTGTTGTAACACAGGCCGGGTACACCAAGAGCGCATGCTGTGTGCTGAAGCACAGGCTGAGTTCACGAGGAGCACAACCAGCATGCTGATTCTGGCGGTCAACCATCAGCCCTGTGCTGAAGCACAGGCCGAGAGCGCATGCCACGGGCTGTCTTCCATCAGTCCTGTGCTGAAGCACAGGCTGGGTCTACGAGGAGTAAATGCCGCATGCTGAATCCAGCGGTCGTCACACAGGCCGGACACACAGAGTAAATTCCGCATTCTTCCAACAGCACTTTGAGATTCCAGGCGGTCACCCATCCAAGAACTAACCGAGCCTGACGTTGCTTAACTTCTGTGACCAGATGAGAAGCGGTGTCTACCACGTGGTACGGCCGTTGCCAATTCCGGCGGCCGTCCATCAACCCTGAACAGAAGCACAGGCCAGGTCCACTACAAGCGAATGCGGCCCGCCGACTCCAGACGCTGTACCAGAAGAGCAGCTGGAAGCACTGAGGATGTGCGCAGCGAGCCGACACCAGACGCGGGAAAAAGCGTCAGAAGGAAGCCGACCATCTGGTAACATCCGCCGGGCTGGCCACCACGGGGCTCACGAAGCCACGCCTGCACGGGACCAACGCACCTGCGCAGCAGACACGGAGGATCAACCGAGAGCACACACCCATCGCTGCAATAATTATTGTTGGAACAGTTACTCCAGCGTGGTCTACACCCTCAAGCCACGCGCAATGGGTTGCAGCTGAGTGAAGTTTCTTTAAAGAACCTTGCGTGCATGCGTCTGGTGTGATATCATACTATGATTACGACTCAATACATAACACTCCCATCCTGCGCCGATCATCCGAAAGTCCGGACGAAGCGCCCACTCGGAGTGGAGAAGCTGGCCGCATCGCGAGAAGGAGTCGGCTAAAAACCTTCAGGAGTCCCGGGAAGGGTCTTGCGCGAAGAGCAAGGCCTCGAAATGCGCACCATCGGAGCACCTGGTAGCGGCGAATGCCGATGGAGGGGGAGCGAGTCCCACCCTGAGACTGGATATAAGCTACGGCTGTGGAGTTGTCTGAGAGAGACTTGCCAAACGCCTTCAGCTCTAACCAGATGAAGCATAGGCAGCACCGGAATCAGAGACTCGAGGTCGTCCTTTCAGGGTCGCCAGTGGAGACGCAGGTGCAGCTTCAGCGCGCGGCAGTAGACGTCCTAGGGACGGCAGTAGACGTCCTAGGGAAAGGAGATCCACTGCCGCACTCAACAGGCCCAGGAGCTGAAGCCACACTCTGGCGAGAAATGCCTCCTCCTGAGACACTTGCCGTGCTAGGTTCGCCAACTTCTGAATTCGCTGCTCTGGAAGCCGCACTTCATTGAGGTCTGTGTGCAACTCCATCCTAGGTGGACAAAGCAGCGAGAAGGCGTGAGGTCGGAAGTGCCCACGTTGACCAGGAAGCCAAGTCTGTGTAGCAGATCTAGAAGTGCATCTTGGTCCTTCTCCAAGGAGACCTCCGACTGGATCCGCAAGCGAAGATCGTCCAGGTAGTTCTGTGGTGGGGCTGGAAGACGTCCACCTTACCTTGACTATCACGGCGTCATGAAGCGGGTGAACCCCCCCCCAAGGGCTGAGGTCGAACCAAGGGAAACACGCGACACTGTAAGACCATGCCGCCGAAGGCGAAGCGGAAGTAAGGTCTGGAGACGAGCAGAACACATCCAAAGGTCCAGGCTGACGGCCAAGTCCATCGGTTGCACTGTGGCGCGAAGGCTGGGGCGGCCGCCACGCGGAAGGACGGGGCAGCGATGAACTTGTACAGCGCGGAGAGCGTGCGTCATCCGTCGTAGCCGCTTCCGCAATGGTTGGGAGGTCGAGGCCACAGCGCTGGGGGCATCCCGAAGCACCATTCCTCGTGGTAGGTGGCTGGAGCACACACCCAAATGGCGGCACCGAGCTGTAGAGCGCCAACGTACATGAAAGGAGGTCTGTGCCGTGGCAGAGCAGAGTTCGTCACTTGTTGCTGAAGGGGGCACTGCGCTATAGCCGGGTCCCGTTGCTGTTCACTGTGGTACAAGGAAGAAGGTCTGTGCTGTAGCCCAGATGGGTTCCCTTGCTCGCTGACCACATTCCTGGTGTGTAGTCCTGGACTTTTAGCTGACCTGCGCCGCAGCCAGGGTGGGTCCCGCTGAAGCGAGTGTACTGTAGCAAGTACCGAGGGTCGGCAGTCAGGACACACTGAGCGCCGGGCAAGGTCTCTGCCGCCAGTCGTGAAGGAGGAAGGCCGACGGGTGGACACGCCGAAAACCCAACTGGGACCACCATTCTCCCGTCCACAAGGTTACAGGACCATGAGATACACAGCATACAGGCAAGTCATCCGCTGGTGTTACGGCTGGCTTGGAAAACACAACCGAAAACCTTTGCCATCGTGTGCCATACACAAGATTCATGAGAATTTCCAGCAGGGCAAAAAGGCTACAAGGGCTATAAATTTGTGGACAGAAACTGACAAACTCGCTTTCCTCAAGAACTTGCATATGAGGACTACCTTTAGCTCATTAATCCTCACGTGCATGCAGGCACAGGTCTTGTAATCGTACCAATGTCGACATGCAGAAGGGGGGTGGATTGTGCCGCACCTCTCGCACTAACGCGCTGAGGAGCCGCCCGAGGAAGGGAGGCAAGGTAGGTATGCGTGTCCGAGGGCTAAGGGCTCCCCTTAAAGACAAGTTTGTTAGTTATTTGGGTTTAACGCCGAGCAGACGACTAAAGCCATCTCACGGCGGCCTAAGACAAGTGCCGAGTTGCGCACTGTAATGCGCATAAGAGATAAAGGGACGTGGCCCGAAGGAAGAAGGGGCCACGTTGGCGAGACTCAAAACCGGTGCAGCAAGGTCGGCTGCCCGAACCATCCAATAAGACCGAAAGGGTCTTGCTGGTCGCCACAAGTCACGGGAAGAAGATCTGTGCTGGAGCACACCTGGGTCCCGTCTTTATAGCTGGAGGAAGCGTCAAGTAGAGAAGGGCTGTACCATAGCACAGCTAAGTCTGTCGATGGTCAAGGGTGGCGGCCCCGCACTGAATCGTGGCGGAGCACTGTATGTTGTGGGAAGAAGGAGAACTATACATTTAAGTCCCGTCTGTCACTGGAGGCAGGACCGCGCAGAAACGCGGCGGAGCGCAGAAAGTCACGGGAAGAAGGCTCATCCATCGGCCCCGTCACTCGCTGAACACAGGCCTGCAGAAGGCAAGCTGCTCTTGGTCGCGGGGAGCCCACTTGAGCTGGAGCCCTGAACTCTAGTATCCGCTCTGTCAAGAAAAACAGGCCGAGGGCGAGGGTCTCAGGCCGCCGAATGAGGCAGACACCAAGGCCGAATGAGAGCGTCTAAGCGAGCGTACTTAAAACGGACCGACAGCCGGTAGACAAGGCGCACCGAGCGCTAGGCGTTGTTAAGTTTCCACGGCCCGAATTTGTGCCGCGCCGCCTGCTGTAACAGAAAACAAAAACGGATGAAAGAAAACCTCACGGGGCCCCAAGAACAAAGGGCCACGTGGCCGAAGCTCACGACCGGTGTCACAAGAAACGGCTGCGAAAGAACCAGCCTTTATCCGAGTAATGCATTGACCAGTCAGCAACCCGAGCGGCCGAAGCATGCCCCGAGACCTTACCTGGCCATATCCTAGAGAATGAGAATATGAGAGCCCCAGCCTACCCCTCCCCCAATCTATAGATTTATTTGATCCTCTCCGTATTTAGACAAACCCACTCGACCAATTACCACCAATACCTTTATTACCTAGCCATTTTAGTTCCACTCCAGAAATCATTCAAGCTACGTTTGGGGGAGGGGTAGGCTGGGGCTCTCATATCCTCATTCTCAGAATAATTAATTCTAGAATGAGAATATAAGATTTGAAAACCAATCAAATCGATAAATGCCACATCGATCAACTAATTATTGTAATCAACTAGCCATTTAGACAAACCCATCGCCACCCAATACACCCAATAACTTTATTACCTAGCCATTTTAGTTCCACTTCAGAAATCATTCAAAGCAACGATTTTTGATCAGCTACCAACCCGCGATTATCATAAGCCAGACCCCCCACCTAACCTAAATTATTAATGCTGTCATTGACTACTATCAGCCGTTTTCGGGAAATGACTACTTGCGCAATTGTGGGAATTCCCGTTAGGCATAATTTCCGCATCACCCAACCCAAAAGTAAGTGACGTCAATGTTGCCAATAACAACGCCGCGTGTCAACTCGTGACCCTAGTCTCGTGATCAAGTATTGCGTCGTTGAGACGTTTCAAGGATTTCTGTTGCTGTGAGAAGATGTGTTATTTGTGGTAGCCATTGGAAATATTACAAATTCCGGACTTCGATATTCAGTGCAGTGATACATCTTGTAGAATATTACTATTGTGCGTTATGTTGAAACAACAAAAAGGTTAGTGAGCCGAGACTAAAGAAAACTTACTGTTAAATTGCGGAGTGTCGAGTACAACCGGGTTCAGTATTGCGTTTTACTTTAAACACGGCTGTGAGTGAAAAACCGCGGTTTTAGTTTATTGGTTGTACCGTACGCAAAAGCATGCGGGTCTCTATGTAATAGGACATTTATTCTCGTCAGGTTGTTTAATTTATCTAGGCAGTGTCACGTTTACAGACCTATGTCGATTTCTATCGAATTTAGGTGTGCAGTCACACACGGGGACCGCTAACGGCACAGTAAGCATGTGTTGAGGGGCAAAACAGAAGATTGAGCCTACTAAAACAGAGTCATTTGCTATTACTTCCGTCTCGTAAACAACTAAGAAATGAGAGTAGAACACAGAGTTAAATGACTCTTAACATAAAGTCTTAAATATTCTGTTTACCACCTTGCCGTTAACGCCGTCAGCGCGGACTGCAGACAGTGTCATTCAGTTGAGTACAGCGAGGACAGAGACAGAACACAGAGTTAAATGACTCTTAACATAAAGTCTTCAAAATTCTGTTTACCACCTTGCCGTTAACGCCGTCAGCGCGGACTGCAGACAGTGTCATTCAGTTGAGGACAGAGACAGAACACAGAGTTAAATGACTCTTAACATAAAGTCTTCAAAATTCTAATGACACCCTTGCCGCTAACGCCGTCAGCGCGGTTTTAAAATAGATTTTACGTAGCAAACATCGCTGGTGGTAAATAGCGCGGCATGGGCTCAGCGACCTGTAGCTCTGTAGCAAGCAAAAACATAGACAGAACACAGAGTTAAATGACTCTTAACATAAAGTCTTCAAAATTCTAATGACACCCTTGCCGCTAACGCTGTCAGCGCGGTTTTAAAATAGATTTTACGTAGCAAACATCGCTGGCGCGCGGCGTGCAGACAGTTTCATTTGAGTACAGCGTGCAGACAAATACGTCACTAGCTGCAATGTGGAAGTTGATTTAGCGACCTGTAGCTCTGTAGCAAGCAAAAACATAGACAGAACACAGAGTTAAATGACTCTTAATACAAAGTATTTAATCTTCTAATGACACCCTTGCCGTTAACGCCGTCAGCGCGGTTTTAAAATAGATTGTACGTAGCAACCACCGCTGGCGTGGGCTCAGCGGCCTGTAGCTCTGTAGCAAGCAAAAACAGAGACAGAACATAGAGTTAAATGACTCTTAATACAAAGTATTTAATCTTCTAATGACACCCTTGCCGCTAACGCTGTCAGCGCGGTTTTAAAATAGATTTTACGTAGCAAACATCGCTGGCGCGCGGCGTGCAGACAGTTTCATTTGAGTATTGGTGCAGACAAATATGTCACTAGCTGCAATGCGGAAGTTGCCGATCTACTTATATTTAGCGGCCTGTAGCTCTGTAGCAAGCAAAAACAGAGACAGAACACAGAGTTAAATGACTCTTAATACAAAGTATTTAATCTTCTAATGACACCCTTGCCGTTAACGCCGTCAGCGCGGTTTTTAACACTGACATAGGGACTTAGTAACGTGACTAAGTACGCCGCGTCTATATCGTGTCATACAACTGAAATGCGGTGAAGTTTTCTGCGGACTGGAGTCTACATGCTGAATAAAGATTTTGTGTCTGTCTGTCTGTCTGTGTGTGAGTGCTTGTGTGTGTTTGTAGGTA